>OY720344.1:116168734-116768734 GCA_963082975.1 Labia minor
GTTTGTTGCTTTTCTCGTTATTTTTTCGATCTATGGAACTCTGGACTATTAACACAATAGAGTCATTTAGACATTAATTTTAATTTTTAATATAGCGTTTCAATTTTCTATGTGTTTGTGTGCTTTCCATTGAGTCTTTTTTTTAAATAATATTTTCTATTGTATATTCTCACCCTCCTACCCTCCTTCTAGAATTCTCGCGACCCCTTAGGAGGGTGCGCCCCACTGGTTGAGAATCGTATTTTAATGAATAAATATCTTATTTTTATAACCAAAAATGATTTACATATGTAAATAAATATATTTCGTCATTTTTCATCTTATTTAAAATATTTATTGAAAAAAACAAGAAATAAAAATTATTCTACCATAAAATCAATTTATAAAATTATTTATTTTATTTTAGATGGAGATATATTAATTGTTTCACATGGCTCAACAGTATTTTATAATTTATATAAAAAATTTAATCTTAATGTTCCTACAGTTGAAGATACGTTTGAAATTTCTAAAGTTGATACTTATTGCTCATATTCAGTATTTGAAGAAAATTTAACGAATCTTGAACAAGAATATGATAATGAATTAGATAAATGGGAATTTATTGATATAGGATTGCCTTCATTGAAACACAACGTTAAGAATATTTACAAATGGCAAGAAACAGTAAATGCTACGAGAGAAATTACTAGAAAACATCAAAAAGAAGAATCAACATCTTTTATTTGAAAATAAATATTTTTTTTTTATTTTTTAATAATAAATAAAGATATATAGTACTTTTCAAGAAATTTATAATAATTTTTAAATTGACTTTTAAAAGAATTGCTGCGTATGTAGTGGAAAATTCATATTACAAAGAAACAAAAAATGTTGAAATTAATATTTTAATTTAATTATTATAAATAGTCAATATTAATTTCAAAAAGACTCAAGTCAAGTAATCAAGTCGATCCTATAATTAATATTTATATAATTATTGATAAAAAAATATTATTAATATTATTATCACTGATTGAATTTCAAATAAACTAACTATAAATTATTTTATAATTTCTGATATAAATTTAAAAAAAATGAAGCAACTATTTGGTCATTTAAATTATTAGCTATAGTGTTTTGATAAACTTTTTCACTTACTAAAATCAGTAGTGTATTGGGAGGGGAACGCGGGGGAACGACGTTCCCTTACCTTTTTTCAGAACCGGAACGCGTTCCAGTACTTTTTCATGTCCCGACAACTCCCACTTAAATCTACTGTTTGAATTTCTTTTTTTGTGTTTGTTAATATTTTGTATAGTAAGAATAAGAAAAAATAAAAACTTAGATGGAAAAAAAATAGTTTGCTTAAAATAAGACTTTTTTTGCTCCCACTATGCGTTCCCTTACTTCTTATTTTACCAATACATCACTGACTAAAATCATTTTAATTTCTCTATAAACTAAAACATATATTAATGCTGAAATTCAAAAATATCAAAAACTGCTTTTTATGTCAATAGAGCTATTTATAATTATATAACTACATAATTAAATAAAAGTACAAATTATATTAAAAAATATTATTATAATATTATTATCACTGATTGAATTTCAAATGTATAAACTATGAATTATTTTATAATTTCTGATATAAATTTAAAAAAAATAAAGTAATTTTTTGGACATTTAAATAATTAACTAGTTTTAATAAATTTTTTACTTATGTACTAAAATCATTTTAATTTCTCTATAAACATTAAATCATATATTAATGCTGAAATTCAAAACTATCAAAAACTATTTTTTTATGTCAATAGAGCTATTTATAATTAAATAAAATTACAAATTATATTTAAAAAAAAATTCTAGTCGATTATATAAAATATTGAATGCAATATGTACTTATATTGAATATATAATGAATGTAAATATACTTATATATTGGATATTATTCAATATTTTTTAACGTCATTAGAGATTAAATTTATCTGTAATTTATTTATTTATACTGGTCTTCAATAATTATTTAAATCATAAATATAAATAATTTAAGAAATTATAATTATAATTATAAATTACATTTAATTATAGTGTAAGAAACTTTGAATAGTATTTATTATTTCATTAATATTAATGTATACAATAAATAAATAGAATTTAATATTTATAATAATAATAATAATATATTAAAACAAGGTTATTTTGGTATCATACTCTAATAAATTCAATTCTTTTATTATTTATTTTAATTAAGAAATTGATAAATTTCATTGTAAATATATATGCATATTTCAAATTTATCTCAATTCCCTCTCTCCACACAAAGCATAGTTAATACTTAAATTAAAATTACATATCCTTTCTTTAAAAGTTAAATTTTACGATATATATATAAAACTATATATATATATATATATATATATATATTAGTATCAGATTTATCAGGGATATAATCACGTATTTTTGTGAGATTGTTTTCTTACGTTTCGGCACCAATTTTGACGCCATTTTCAAGAGATTATTTAGGTGGGAATATTTTAGAGATTCTGGGTCTTAGTCTCTGTGGCCAAGGGTTAATATCGGGATTTTAGGTTGATAGGTTGGGTGGTTTTGTACTCACTGCGTTGCTGTAAAGCTCTGAAGAATCCTGGGCAATCCTGAGACTGGTACACGTCCGCACTGGACAACAGCCCGAGGCTGACTATATATATATATATTATTAAAATACCACCAGAAATACTAAAGGTCGTTGCTCTAAAAAACTCATCCAGGTAATCATGAATATGTGTAAGAAAAAAAATTTCTTCCCGGATATATGGAAAGTATCAGAGTATCTGATACTTATAGAAAAACCAAAAAAAGACCGAAGACGGAAATCCCGTATGCATCTCATACCCATCTGCCTGAACAATGTTGTAAGGAAATTATTGGAGGCCCTAATAAAGAATAGGCTAAAGTCGGAACTAGATGAAAGAGGAATAATTAATGACAATCAATATGGTCTCAAAAAGGGAAGATAAACATTATAGATGCGGTGACTAAGGTCATAAAGACCCCGAAAAAGATACAACTGAAAGCATACCAGAATCAAAAACTCTGTGCACTTCTGTTCTTAGACGTAAAAAACACATTCAATTCTGTGCCATGGGAACAGATAATAAACTGTATGGAGGATTATAAAATTAGTCCATACCTGACAAAAGTTGTCCTCTGGAACATTTTTTTATGAAGGGATCCTGAGACTGAGGCTGGGCAAGAGTGTCACAACTAAAGTCTATGCAGATGACGTGGCAGGAGTGGTGAGGGAGAGAGAAGAAAAAGCATTAAAGTAAACAGCAGAGAATTAATGCAGAACTCGAAGAAATGGGTATCGAACTTGCACCACAGAAAATAAAAGTAGTTATACTACCAGGAAAAAGAAAGCTAAAGCAATTAAAGTTAAACTTCAAAGATAACAAAATAAAGAGTACTCAGGCTTATAAAATCTATGGGAGTATATTTAGACAAAGATGTTGGGATGACGACATATATCAAAAATATGTATGAAAAAAAAATAGCACGGATTAGAATCCTAAATGGGATTCTTATGAAAATGGGAGGAACCACCTACAGAAAGACGAATTATATCCATCACTGTAATATCTACTATGCTCTATGGCGCTCCTACATGGTCTTGTGCCATGAGGTATGACTACTATAGAAAAACGATTGAACAAATAAATAGAAACCTGGCAATAAAATTAACATCGACTCACAGAACCGTATCCGCAGAAGCGATAAGAGTAATAGCTTTGTTTCCTTGAAAATTAAAGAAATTGAAAAAGTATACAAAATGAAAGACATAAAATGGACACGATGACAGATGGGACCAATACAAAGGATGGACGAAAACTTTTATAAAAGACATTAGTCTGTAGTAAAAAATAAATTACTTCACGACACAGGGTATGACGGCGGGACACGGACTATTCGGAGACTATATATCTACATAAATTAGGACTAACTTAAGAGACACAACAACATATTGGCTCTGTCCGGGAAAAGATGATTCCGAATACACTATATTTATATGTCCAAATTGGAAGGATCTAAGGGAAAGAGCAAAATTATTATGTGGACAGACAATAGACAAAGATAACATCGCTGACTTAATAATTGATGAATAAAAAGGAAAAATATTAATACAATGGGACTAAACGTCAAAAATTGTCAAAGAAATAGACAAAGAGACAGACAAAGGGGTAGGAAAGTCTAGAAGAAATGTCGAGAGACGTTTCCTGAGAAAAAAATAGAATGTATTTATTAAAGCTTTTGTGGTTATTTTTATAATTATTAAGGGAATTTTTATTTTAGTCAGTTCGCTTGAATCGGAGCAAGCGTGCGGTTACTTGAAAACGACTGCAGAATAAGCAGTCGAAACGTTGTACAGTGATTTTAATTTAATAAATAATTTTATACAATCAATGTGGTCTTTTAATAAAAATTCCCTTAATAATTAAAAAATAGAAGGGTTTACCAAAGTAAAAGAGTATAAAGGTGTCCTTTGAGGATTTTCCCCCTACTAATATATATAAATAAATAAAATACAATATTTATATATATTATATATTTATATAATTGATAGTCTATACTTTGAACTTTTCCCCGAAATAACCACTTTTAAAATATTTATTGCATTTAAATAGTGAAAAAATACAATTTATATCTGTGTATTTTGAGGTTTGTTTAAGAATGAAACATTCTAATACTCTTCAAGTTATTTGGCATTGAGACTTTTAAATCTATTATATATATGTAAAATTATTTTTAAAATTTAATCCATAATCATCAAAACTAATATTTCCATTAAAATAAATAATAATATGTAAAAAACATTAATATAATAGAGATATACTTTATTGTGTTGTATTAAATGATTAAAATAACAAAAAATTCGAAGTTGAACGTTTAATATATAATCTTCTTTAAAAAAAATCTTGAATTTTTAATTTTGTTTTCATTTAACTACAAATAAATTGAAGAGGCTCAAAGTATAATTAAATATATTCATTACTATAGTATAGAAGAGGTCAAGATGTACTTTAAATGTTTGAATAATAATCCAAATCGAAGGTTATTTTCAAATATGATATTAAAAAAAAAACAATACGGAAATATTATAAATAATGACGATTAGTTAATTTTATTTTTAATAAGTGTAGTGTGTAGTATGTAATGTGTCGTTATTTGAGAATATTCAAAATCTATCAATCGTAAGTATTACATGATAATAAATCAATAAAAGGAGAATCAATACGTATCAATATTAATATAATTTTGATATAAAATTTATGAAAATTAGATAATCGAATAATTTATATATCCATTTACTAAATATTTATTAATTTTTAAATTAATAAAAAAAAAATTAAAAATAATTAAATTTTTATAGAATTTATTTTAATTCATTTTAATAAAGTAAGTAATAAGATAATTTATACGGCATATAAAGAATTTAAAAAATAAAATTAATTTTCCAATTAAATATGAAATTATCATTTTTTGACCAGGTATGAATTCTCATTCTCAAATTGATGTTCAGTAATTCAGGATTTTATCATTTAACTTGATATCAATATAATATTTAATATTATGGTTAAATTAAAATTTTAAATAAATAAAATTCATTTAAATTATTAATTAGTATTTAATGTAATGATATTTAATTATTTATTTTCATATACAATAGAAATTGAAAAAAAAAATAAAAAATAAAAAATAAAAAAAATGGAAAAACAAAGAAGAATATTTTTGTTACGTCATGGAGAAAGAGTTGATCATCTTTTTGGAAAACACTGGATGGATAAATGTTTTGATTTGGAAGGTAAATTATTTATTTTTTTTTTTATTATATTCTACTTCTTCTTCTTCATTCGGAGTTTGGCCATCATCATGACTAGGATAGCCTTATAAGCTGCCCAGCCATGATGATTTTTCTTGGGAATGTTAATGGTTTCCCGTTGTCTTCCGCATGTATAGAACCAGGAACTGATAGTTCTTGGAGCCAGAAGCAGCTGAAGTTTAATTGAATTTATTAGAAAAATTTGTTCTTAGTTAGAATCGAACGCCGACTTCTTGTATAGAAAATTGCTATGCTACACTCTCGGCTAATCTGCCTCCTAAATTAATTAAAATAATTATATAAATTTTGAAAATATAATTTTGATGGATTATTAATTATTATTATGGTTTATAAATACATTTAAATACAATCCATATTTTTAATTTTCAATATTTCTAAAAGAATAATCCATAAAAATTACAGTTAAAACCTATTTTCGTTAATTCATTTGATTTTAAATGATTTGAACAACTTTTAAATGATAATTATAACTACACAATCAATTTTCACTTAATCATTTCATAATTAGAAGAAGATTTGTCATAATATTATTTCTTTGATTAAGTAAAAAATAACCTTTTCCAAATAAAAATGATTTTTTTAATTTTTTTGTTTATATTTTTTATAAAATTATAAGATTTATCTCTGATCTATATCTTTGTATATTTCATAGATTTAGTATTAAATTTAATAATAATAAAAATTAAATTTTTTTTTTCAATTTTTTTGTTTTAGGTGAATATAAAAGAACAAATTTAAATATGCCTAAAACAATTCCTAAATTTAAAAACAGATACAATTTCGCCCATGATCCTCCTCTTACCCAATTTGGAGAATTTCAAGCATCGATAGTTGGTGAAGGCTTTGCTGACCAACACATCAAGATCGACCAGGTCTTTTGCTCTCCTTCGTTTCGTTGTGTTCAAACGGCATTAGCTGTACTGCGCTCGTCCAAACAAATTTCAACACCAATCTCTTTTGAATTTGGATTAACCGACCCAAATATTATCGGTTCCAATCATCCTGATTTCAGTAGTAATGAAGAAATCAAATCGTTGGGTTTGAATGTACAAATGGATTATAAATCGATCATTAGTTGGAAAGAATTTTTAAATGAGCCACAAAATTTAACCATCTATTTGAAAAGATTTAGAAAAGTATTAAATGAAATCTACAATCGAACAAAAGATAAAGGTAAACATATTTATAATATTATTTATTATTAATGAATAATTAAGTGCTTGTGTTTTTGATCTTAAATAAGCTGGAGTGTCTCCACTCGACTATCTCGCAATTTGAATTGGATTAAATAACATAATATATTATATTTAAATTAAATTTAATGATTTATAAATTATAAATTAAAATTAATAAATAATATTTATTAAACCAGCGCATGTTTGGCTGCCTGTTGATGGCACCACGTCACGTGTGGGCCCGTGAGATTTGCAGTGTTAAAAAATTAATTCTGGTACTTTCAGTGATTCAATCAAGCTGAAATTCTATATGTAGCAGTTTTATACAATTTTTAATCATGTGAAAAATTATCCAACATATATCTTTATTTTTACGGTCACTTTAGAGGAAACAAAATCAAAACGTTGTAGGTAATGACCCTCTTCCGGTTGAGCTACATTTCTTAAAAGTTGATAGAAAACTACGAATTTTGAATAATGCCCATGTACCAAATTTCATCATTCTAGCTCAAACCGTTCTTGTCTACATTTTCAACCTTTGTGAAAATGATTCAGGAACTTTCAAAACATATAAAAACACCAAAATCTCAACATCGAAAATTTTCGTGATCCCAATACTATCACAGGCGAGATAGTAATAAAAATGTTTATCAATCTACGTTTAAATTCATGAACTTTTAATTAATTATTTATTTTTGTTTGTTAAAGGAAATAATATTTTAATTGTCACGCATGGGAGTGGTTTTGCTTTAAATGGAATTCGATCCCTCAAACCCAATTGTCGGTTGCCAACTAAAGAAGAGATTCTATTTATTGGACAGTATATACCATATTGTGTTCTTATGGAGGTTGAAAGGAATGAAAAATCTTATCCAGAAGAAAATCAATGGAAAATAATAGAAAATGATTTATTTAATTATAAACATTTCGAAAAAAGATCATTCAATTATAATGTATTTATTTCAAAATTTTTAGATTTATTTAATTGATCAAAATCAATATTAATATTGTTGTTATATTAGAAACGATAATTTTAAAATTTTAACTACCTAACTACTATTTAACTACCAAAACATGGATTATTTATGTGACATTTATATAAATTATGAAATTTAATAAAAATGAAATTCAAAATGTTAAAATTTAATTAAATAATAAAATATATATTTTTTGTAAAAAATAAATTTTAAATTTAATATATAATTTTAATATGAGGTTTATGTTACTGGTAGATAAAAAGAAACGAATTATGGTATAAAAATACATCATTATTATTATTGTTATTTTATTAAAACCAATAATTTTAAAATTTTAACTACCTAACTACTATTTAACTACCAAAAAATGCATTTTTTATGTGACATTTATATAAAATATGAAATTTAATAAAAATGTAATTTAAAATGTTAAAATTTAATTAAACAATAAAATATATATTTTTTTGTAAAAAATAAATTTTAAATTTAATATATAATTTTAATATTACATGTATGAGCTTTATGTTAATGCTAGATGATTTAAACCAGTATTTTTATGTAATTTTTTGTTCTATGTAACTTTTATAATATTTTTCAATAAATCTCTGTTGATATACACTTTACGATATGTTTAGATAAAAATTCCTGATTTATAAAATTAATATGACAATAAATACACCCAAATAATGGTCCTAAAAATAAAATTTATTATTATAAAGAGTGTTTCTTTTAGAGGTATAGAACTTTAAATTGCAACAAAACAACGATGGATTATTCGATTGTCATGAATTTTATTTATACGAAAGATAATCTTGTGGCATTACATTTTCTATATGATTTCTGGTATATGACCGCCACGGCTGGCTCGGATGTAGTCCAATTTTCGATAACTTTGTCTTCCAAATGGTCAAGCGTTTGTGGCTTATCTGCATAGACCAGGGGTGGCTAACACGTCGACCGCAAAGGCTTTAAAAGTAGCCCGCGAAGCCAAAGTTGGGAAAGTTAAAAGGTAAAGGACATGATTTTTCCATGGGAGAGGGAAGGCAGAAAAAATCATGAGCTCACGTGAGGGCAGGAACGCCAATCTCTGAAATAGAATTCTTTTTTACTGGGATTATAGAAAAGAATCTACCCGTTACCCAGATTATTATTTTTAAATTTATTAAAAATTAATTTTACATTTCATGAAACTTATTCAATTTTTTCTTATTGCTTCATATATAAAAACAATAAAATTATTTCCTTCCTTTTCAAGTAATTTTTATGTTATTTTAAGTTATTTATTTTTGAATATAAAATTTGAAAATAGAATAGAATAGCAGGAAAAATGTTTCAATGTTAAAATACAAAAAAGAAGGAATGATTGGGATGGAAAAGTTGGTTAAATCGATTTATTAATATAATTAATCGTATTAATTTATTTGTCGTATAATACGTAGTATAATTAATTTGTATATAATTTCATTTAACGAAGGGGAAATAATACAATTTATTTGGAAAATAAAGTCAAAGGCAGTTGAATCTCATCCATTGGGGGTAAGCAATGCAGCATTGCTATGCTGTCCCCTTCAAGGTCAACGAGAAGCAAAGCATTTGAGGTGGGGGCGAAATTTATTAAATATATATAATTAATATATCAGTAAAAAGTTAAAAATCTATGTTTTATAAAAGTAAATATTTATTTGAATCTTTTCTAAAATTTATTAAACTTCATTTAAATTAATAGGAATAAATAAATTTACAATTAATTCTTGATTGAGGGATGATTTCGATGGTGACGCCGGTCAACGTCTTCGACTGGAAAGGGAATGCGTACTGAAAGCGCTCGAAGCACACGGACAGGCAGGCATGCAGGCAGGCCAGGAGGGAGGGTGGGTGGGAGGTGAGAAGAGGTGGCGGAGGGGGCCATCATGGCGGCAAATCTTTTCAATCTGTCAAAATTCAATAATTAATATTTAATCAACGAAGCACCGTAAAATTATATAATAGTAGTGAAAATGAATCTACGTTTCATGATGAATCTATTCGTATAGGTTTTATCTGATGTTATGAGGCAAGATTTTTGTTGAACTGTTAAAATAAACCAATATTAAAATTAATTAAAAATTTCCATTTAATGATACAAAAAATCAATTTTATTTAGAATCTGGCTAAAATTATGGTCAATGGATTGGTCTTGGTCACAATTTACAAGATTTAGTCAAAAATTTTAATAAAATGAAAAACATTGATTTGATTGGTTTTTCCTAATTCTCCAAAGCGTTCTATAAATATGAGTTCCAAGTTTTTACTAGTATGAAGCGTAGGAGAGGTGGGTCCTCTCAGAGGCACATAAGACATGTCTCACTCGTGAATAAACGGGGTTTTGCTAGTCGAAGGGTTGACGTGATCTGGATATATTTGAATAAACCCCCCGAAGGGGGGTTTATTCAAATATATATAGGAGACTCTAAAGAGTCTCCTATAAGAGACAAAGATTTCAATTTTTTTTCTTTTTAATGAAGCTATGCTAGGTATTCTCCTTCATCCAAATAAATTTGATTTTTTGAATGATCAGGGGAGGGGGGGGAGAGTAAGAGTAAGGGAATGGATGGAAAGGCGTCAATGGGTGAAGGACATGATTCCTCCAGGTAGAAGAGGGATTTAGAAGAAATCATGGGCTCACGTGAGGGCAGGGACGCCAATCCCTGAAATAGAATTCTTTTCTACTGGGTTAATAGAAAAGAATCTACTCGCTACCCGGGATATTATTTTTAAATTTATTAAAAAATAATTTTAGATCATAATCATCCTATATATGTTATTACATCTTTTATATACCATATATTTATATTTTTCTTATATTATATACTTATTATCCAAGGGCTTCCCTTTCTCAAAGTTCTAGACTACGCTACTCGACCCAAATTTCGCCTCTACCTCCCCCTCCTCTCATATCCATTCCAAAATGAAGTATTAATTTTAATTGAAGTTATAAATTTAAATGAAAAATAACAGCCCTTCCATTTACAATTTTTTTTATTAATATTATTATAATAATTAAAACTAACATATCTTTCATATATCTAAATCGGCGATATAATGACTTCTTTAATTATCTTCTAAAATTTTAAAATTATTTGCCCATATCCATAGTCGACGGCAGACTATATTTTATTCAAAAAGTAGCCCCTAAAAGCTAAAAGTTTGGCCACACCTGGTATAAACTATAAATTATTTTATAATTTCTGATATAAATTTAAAAAAAATGAAGCAACTTTTTTGGTCATTTAAATTATTACCTATAGTGTTTTAATAAACATTTTCAATTACTAAGTGGTGTATTGGGAGGGGAACGCGGGGGAACGACGTTCCCTTACCTTTTTTCAGAACCGCAACGCGTTCCAGTACTTTTTCATGTCCCGACAACTCCCACTTAAATCTACTGTTTGAATTTCTTTTTTTGTGTTTGTTAATATTTTGTATAGTAAGAATAAGAAAAAATAAAAACTTATATGGAAAAAAATAGTTTGCTTAAAATAAGACTTTTTTTTGCTCCCACTATGCGTTCCCTTACCAATACATCACTGCTGAGAGAGTAGTTGAGGGGGATCGAATAAATCTGAACAAGAACAAATTGTTTATGTTGATTACCTTTTGAGGGTATGGTATATTCGATTAGGATTCGAGGAAACCATGCATCCCGTAGTTAAGTAGTTTCTCTTTCAGGTTGCCCCGAATGGCGCTTTGATTTCAATGTCCAAAAAATCAAAGGCACTCACTCTCAGCTGATATAAAGAGGCTTACAGACCAAACGCCTTATTTTTTTTATATTATTTTAAAGACAAACTTTCTATTTTATTACTTTTTAAAGCAAATTCCGTAAGGTGAATATAAATGGTGAATTAATTGTAAATAATCCAATTTTAAAACATTTTTCATCATTTATTTTATCAATTTACCCCTCTTTGAGTGAAAATAATCAAATTAAAATTGAGAAGAAAAAATAAATATCGAAATAATTTGATCAAATTACTTTTATATATAAACAACTAATAATAATAATAATACTAAGAATAAATAAATAATAATATAACAAACAAATAAAACAAATAAGAGATGGAATTTTCAGGCTAGGATTTCTGCATTTTCATTAGGAGAACAGAGCCTGGCAAGAGTATTCATTCGCTAAAATAAAATGCCGTTAAATTTGGTTACAAAATCTACGGGTCTTTAATTTCGTAAAGGAATACTTCTCTTTATTTATGAACTCCTAATACAATGTTGTCTGGTTTCTTCACCTTCTCGTTCATTTTGAAATCATCATATGTATTTTTTTTATTCTTTTACAAAATTTCACATAATATTTATTTATTTTATAAATGAATTAGAAATATAATAGAAATAAACTATTATTATCTAGGTTATATTAAGTTTCTAATATTTTAAGGTTCTGACCTTATTTATATTTTTCTATTTTTGTTTAAAAGTGGGGGGTCAGCTTAATTTTATTATTATAATTATTAAATAAGAAAGAAAAATTAATACATTTACTACCTCTGATAATGATATTTTTTTATAAAAAAATTTGAATTGGATTAAATAACATATATTAATTTAAATTAAATTAATTAAATTATAAATAAAAATTAATAAATAATATTTATTAAACCAGCTCTTTGTTGATGACACCACGTCACGTGTTGGCGCGTGAGATTTGCAGTGTTAAAAAATTAATTCTGGTACTTTCAGCGAACCAAACAAGCTGATTTTCTATATATAGCAGTTTTATACAATTTTTAATCATGTGAAAAATTGTAAAACATATATCTTTATTTTTACGGTAACTTTAGAGGAAAAAAAATCAAAACGTTGTAGATAATGACCCTCTTTCGGTTAAGCTACACTTCTCAAAAGTTGATAGAAAACTACGAATTTTGAATAATGCCCATGTACCAAATTTCATCATTCTAGCTCAAACCGTTTTTGCGTAATCTTGTTTACATACATTCCCACATACACACACACACACACAGACATTTTGTTCAACCTTAGTGAAAATGATTCAGGAACCTTCAAAACGTATAAAAACATCAAAATCTCAACATCGAAAATTTTCGAGATCGCAAGACTATCTCTGGCGAGATAGTAAAAATAAATAAACAAATAATATGTAAATATTTACTTCATTAGATTAATAATTATTTTTAAATTTTATTTGAAACTATTGACTTCCCCTTAATCCGTTAATTATATGAATTGTTTTTATTAGGTTGTTTTCAATTTTACTTGCCCTCCTTATTAAGGGTATTTATAAATTGTTTCGGTTTATAAAATTAACACTAAATACATATTTATATTTACATATTTATATTTAGTTTTCATTTTGTGATTCCTGAAGTGATGATGTATGTAATACAAGTTGGAAAGGAAAAAGGATAGGTAGCTAAATATAAACGATATTTGTTGTATATAAAGTGGGTTGAGAGGAATTTTTTTGAGTGGGAAAGGAGAAATAGATGGGGTATAACTGTGACTCATTTTAGAGTCACAATCATGAATTCAGTCGTTTTTATTTAAACTGATCAAATTTTGTCTAAATAAATAAAATTTTTAATCTAGTCTAGGGGTAGGCAACGCGGCGCCCCTTATTAATTTTTAATGCGCCCTCGCTGGACTTTTTTTCAATATGTTTCTAAAAAAAAAAGAAGGTAAAATGTTTTTGAGATCAGACTTTTTAAATTTTTCTAATGTTTCTAAATGAAAAAAAAGGTAAAATGATTGTGCCATCACGATTTTTCAAGCTCTAAGTAACACCAAGTGTGCCCACCCCTGTTATATTATTTCAAAAAAGCTCCCGACTTTTGAAAAAGATTGCCGACCCCTGATCACCTGATCTAGTCTATACGAATATAAATATATAAGTCGTTTAAGTCTTTATTTTTTATCTTCTTTGGTTATTTCTATGTAGGACGGTCGAATTACACCAATAAAGTGGGCCAGAGAACAATTTCGATTCTTTAAATGCGATCCTAGGAAACAGGAAAAGGAATGTAAACAAATCTATTTATTTAGGGTAAATGTGGAGAATAGTAGAAAAATTTGTTAATTAAATCTGCACCTCGGTAGTTCCTTTATCATTTATTTTTAATCTTGACGTTAACAGAGACTTTCTTAATTTTATGAGTCTCAATCCCCAATGAGTGTTTTTAGCGTTATAATCACTCTCCATAAATCTATTTTCAAGAGATTTCAAAAAAATTTTGAATTCTCATAATTCAATCCTAAATTTGGAGGGACAATAAATAGTTAGATGATATTGCTAAGGATCCAATTTAGGAGTGCGAGTCAATATCGTAGTAATGAGGTTTAATAAGGTATCCATTTTCCAATAAGAATCGTCATAATAGTTTCTAGTTTAGTGACTTGGGACCAGAGTTGAGACTCTTTAATACATGTTTGGTTTGACAATTGTTTTTTTATGAAGACACAATATATATACATTTATAAAATCTCATATTAATAAAAATTATTTATTTATAAATATAATATAATAATTATTATTCAATAATAGCATTTACTTAACATAAATGGATAAAATCAATTTTGGAAGATTAATAGATTTTTTTGTGTTATTCAATTTGTAAATTTTTGTATAACTTCATCTTTTCTATTTCTCTTGTTATATTAAATAAATTTATCAAATTAAAATTGCACTAAAAAGAATAAAATAATATAAATTTAAAAAAAAAAAATTATAAAATAACGTTTTTCCAATGGACTTAAAAAGAATAAAATAATTTTTCTATAAGCCTGACAAAGTTTATGGATGAATTGTTTCAAATTCAACTAAAAACGTTGGGCGCATTTAGTTTTCATTTGATTTCTATGCAATTAACTTCTTTTATAGAGCTATAATTCATATATATATATACATACATACCATACTAAAACATTTAATTAACAAGTAACACTATTTCTTCTAATATAATTAACCATTTTGGATTTGATTGATAATATGTAAATTTAATACAAATTCTTTTAAATTTTGATACATACTTTTATATAAGTATATTACAGTGAAAAATAATAAAAGATTAATTTCTTAGCTCTTAAACTATCAATTTTATTGCATGATAAAACAATTTGTCAGTTATGTGTTTAATAAAATTTTTATTATTACAAAAATTTGACTTGATTTTTCATATGAAAAAATAAAACTAAATGCGCCCAACGTTTTTAGTTGAATTTGAAACAATTAATCCATCAGGCTTATAGAAAAATTATTTTATTCTTTTTAGTCCATTGGAAAAACGTTATTTTATAAAAAAATTTTATATTTATATTTTTTGTATTTATTTTTAACTTGCAGATTGCTCACCCACAATTATACAAAAGAGTGTATAACAATAATTTAATTTTATTTAATAGAAAAAGAAGAGTTATTGGAAGTGAGAAAGGAAAAGATTAAGGATTAAGAAAGGAAGGTATTGTATTATCTTCTGTGCTTCTTCGAGGCCAACCGAGGAGACTTGATAGTGAAGGGAGGGTCCTGGAGAAGATTGGAGTGGGATAGAGAAAGGGGAAATTAAGTGGCAATAAATAGTGATGATCTAATATGTTTTTTCCTGCAAGTAATTTAATATCATTAAATTGTCTAAAATTGGTTCAACTAAGGTCAAAATGTGAATTTATAAAATTATTTGCTATATACTTTATTATTTTATTTTTTTAGTCAAGCTCAGACTTTGAGAATGAATTAAACATTCAGAAGATAGAATGGTCATATAAATCTGCTCAGTTTGAAAATGAGAAGGTTTATTTCTTTAAAACTTTAAGGAGAAAAATAACTAATATATATATAATATATATATATGATTTTAAATTTCTTAATTTTGACATTTTATATTATTTGTAATTGTGATAATTGTATTATTATATAATTTTTTGTTTTTGTAATTATTTGATTTAGTGCCGTTGGTCTATTAATAACAAAACTACATCCAGTTTTCATCTCTCTCTCAATTAATGTAAGTTCTGTGTCATCATATTAAGTCTTTTATTATTTTATTATTTATCTTCCCCTAAACAGGGTGATTATAAAAGGACTTTACAACTTTGAAAGCACTTAGATATTTATTGAAATTACTTACAGAATTGAGAAAGGTGTCATTTTATTACAAAACATTTCAAGTTTAAAATATGAGTGTTATTTTGGTTGGATGTGACTGCAGCAAATTAGTGACTTAGACAAGGTAGCTTGTAGTGAGTTCTGTTTCGAAATGTTTGAACGGATAGAGCAGTGGTTTCGGACCTTTCTGTACTGGCTCCCCCCTTTTTAAAAAAAAAAATCTTGCCACCCCCTTAATTTTTGTAATAATCTAATTTCCTTTTTCAATAGTCGGACACATTTCTGAAATAATATAACAACAGGGGTGGGGTAATGTTTCAGAGTATCGCAAAATCATCTTATCTTTTTGAAAAACGATATTGAAAAAATTTGAAAACAAATCGAAAATTTTCAAAAATTTGCGGGCAATTGAGATGTTTTCGCGGGCTCTAATACCTTCGCGCCCCCCAGAAGGGGCGCGCCCTACAGGTTGGAAAACGCTGGGATAGAGGCAGTCGAGACATTCCTTAAGAAAATCATTGTGAACACTCTCAATTGTAGAATTTGGGGTAACGAGAATCCAAATGCAAGTATTGAACACGTTCATGACAGTCCAAAAGTAAACGTTTTTTGTGCCGTCAGTTATTTTAAAATGTACGGCTCTTTTTTCTTCATGAAAAATACTATCAATTGGAATTGTTTATCTTGATATGCTGGAAAACTTTTTAATCCTTCAGATCAACGCTGCAGTTGCACAAATTACAACTGATATGCTGAAACGAGTGTGGCAAGAAATCTATTATAATTTTTTTTTTGCTTTATTTTTCAACATAATCACCATCAACACTGATACATTTCTCATAACGGTGTTATAATTTAGTTAATTAATTTAAGTCTGATCAACAGTTATGAATCGACGCCAAAATTCGTTTGGGTTACGCCTTTAGCGCCAAATTGTCGGTAGAAATGGTTTTTCGAAGCAGTTTTTGGTGTAAAGTTAGCAAACGCGGCACCCACGTAGCACACAGCTTTCCATGTTCAAATGGTTGTGCAAAATATTTTGCACACGTTCAGCTGACATCGTACAGGTCTCAGCTATCTTGAATGTTGAAAAATAAAGCAAGTCAGGCCGGAAACTTTTCACCCCACCCTCTTATATATTATTAAAGTTTTGAATTAATAAAAATGTATTGGGAGAATTTTATAAATATATTATAAAAAACACCAGGAATATGGACAGTTGAAGGAATGTGATTACTCGGGTCAAAAACCTTCAAATTCAATAACACAAGAGAAATATAGATAAATTTCTAGTTACATAATATAGAATGAATAATATTTAAAATGATTATTTATATATAATTATATTCATTATATTTATTATAATTTATATTTTGTTATAAATTAGAATTAATAATAAATGTAAAATACATATAATTAACAATTTTCATTTATTATCTGCCTTTTCTTATATAAATATTAATATTTTTTTTTTATTTATTATGCATATTAAGAAGATATCTTTTTTTCCTAAAAATACAAGTTAATCAATATGATAAGATATTAAGTATTATAAAATATGCCAATAGATAAGAATATTAAATATAATATATTCATATTATATAAAAGTTCGGAAAAATGTTTAGTATCTATAAAGAGTTTAATGTATGCAGAAATAAGAATTTAATATTTTAGGCTTGATTTAATTATGGATATATTTATAAATAAAATATAAAATTCTTTAAGGAATGTATCCATGTTAAAAACATAACGTGATTATTTAAAAAGATTTCAAGGTAAAGAAACACTCACAAATAAATAAATATATATATTTTTTTTTAGAAATATTTATAATTATTAAAGCTTTGGTGGCTGTTTTTATTTATAAGGAAATTTTGTAAATTAAACCACATATTGATATTTTTTATTGTAAATTTATTCAAAAAAATACTAAAAATACGCAACGTTTCGATTGCTACTTCTGCAATCGTTATCAAGTAAGTATTTTTTGTATTTTTTTGAATAAATTTACAATAAAAAATATCAATATGTGGTTTAATTTACAAAATTCCCTTATAAATATTTATAGTATAATTTTAGATACGAAAAAATAAGAAAATAGTAACATATATAGTGTCCGAAAAGTATTCCATTTGAATTAAATATTGTTTCATTATTTATTATTATTTTTAAATGTTAAATATTTTATGTAAAAAAAAAATAAATAATTCTGATATAATGAAAATTAAGTTTCTATTCAAATTCCTATAAAAAATTAAAATTCAGCATTTATTAAATTTACAGTTAAATTTTAATATAATTTTGATGAATTTTGTTAATTATTTTCATTTATCAATAAAAATTAAAATTGTTTATTAAGTAAATTAATTTATATTAATTAAAATGATCACACATATATTCTTTATTTATTTATTTATTTTCCATTAACAAATTTATGTTAATTTTATATATTTTCTCTCTTTTTAGTATCAATTCTACGTATAATTAAATAATATTATCGGTAAATATAAAAAAAAAGAATGAAAAGATCAAAAAGAAGAATTGTAATTATAAGACATGGAGAGAGGGTTGATCGTGTTTATAAAAGATCATGGATCGATCAATGTTTTAATGAGAAAGGTTTGCAGTTTTATTTTTCATTTATTTGTAAAATTTGGAATATATATATTTAATATTTCGGTTGAAAATATAATTTATAAATACAGGATTAAACTTCTAATGGTCAAATTTACATTCAAATAAAAAATTATACTTTATTCAACGAAATACAGGATACAACAGGGAGACAACTTATTTTAAAAATGAATAACACAAAAATACAAAAAGTATAAACCAGTGGTTTCCAACCTTTATTCTAGTATGCCTCCTCAGAAAAAAAAAAATTAGCGCCCCTTCGATTTTTTTATTTTTATAATAGATCTTATCTTATTATACTAGCAAAAATTGTATATAAATATTTTATTGTTTTTTTTTTAAATAATAAACGGCTCTAAGAATTTTTTGAAATTTACACCAAAACATTTATAAAGAAAAATCGATCTGTATAGGTTTCAGCCTCGGGAAAAATCATCTTTGCTAGTTTTTTCTTAATTTAAAATAGAAATTTTAATGATAATAAAAATGGCGCCGAGCAATGCCGGACACCCTTAAATATAAAATATTATAAATAAAATAATATTAAAAATATTTATTTTAATAATATTAAAAATATTTATTTTAATAATATTTTATAATCAAATTATGAAATATATATTATGTTATATCCACAGGCCATAGTTTTCTTTCGGTGCATTATTACGTACGTTTAAGGGCTGTATGTTTTATGGCCATTTTTTTTTAAATTTATGTCCTTTTAAATTATTTGAAATTGTTTCATATATTTTGTCGTTTATTTATTTTAAATAATATAATCTTAAACTTAAATATTCAGTCCTTAAGGAATATTTTTTTAAAGTACCGAGCCACGACTCGGTGAACCAGGTAATAATAAGTTGACCTGTGGCCAGGTCCGAACCGACCGACGGTTTGAAATAAATTAATTTCCAGCTACAGAACAATTTCAAATAATTTTAATATATCTATTAATGTAATAAAAAACAGATATGGATACATAAATAATAAATATAAACATTTTTAATTTAATTTTATTTATAATATATATGCAAGACCAGGCTGTGACGTCATGAATGGCTGGATGACGTCATATAATTTTAAATCAAGAAAAAACTAATAAATATGATTTTTCTCGAGGATAAAACCAATACAAAGTGCATGATTCGTGGTGATATATAAAAAAATCTCCTTTGGTGTGAAAATAACCCTTTCCTTCCTATCGTCGATCGCTAATACTACCACTTCCGGTTTCCGGAATTGCACCAAAAGTTGATCAATTCATCCCACTGATGCATTAAGTAAATATACCAAATTTCATCAAAATCGGTTGAGCCGTTCAGGCTGTACCCATCTATACGGACGGACAGACGGACGGACAGACATCATGCTAAAAATACTTTTTTCTGTTTAGAAAATGCATGATTCGTGGAGATATGTAAAAATCTCCACATGTGAAATTTGGTGTGAAAACAATACCTCCCTTACTATCGTCGGTCGGTAAAAATCATATTTAATAATGAAAACTAATTTTTTTGTTTTTATTTTCAATGGTTGTCAGTCGCATTTCTTTATCTTCATTGGATAAAATAAATGGAATCAGAATCCATAAAAACTTTGATAAATCAAGATCTTTGAAATAATTTGAAAAATGCGGCTTACAATATGAAGTTTTATTTATTTGTACATATTATAGTATAAAAATGAATTTTAGATTAAAACATTTTGGCGACCGCTTCTAAAAATAGTCCGTGCCTCCCCAAAGAGGCTCTATAAGCATTTTCTTTAAAAATCATTGTCCAATGATGATTATTCTTGGCAGTGCACACCAAAGAGGCAACGTTCTGTATGGAGGGAGCATCAGGCTCAATTCTCGGGGGCAATATTAAATTTTTTTCTGAATGCATGCACCATGATTGAAAAGTACGCTCCATATCGTCTATTACATGATCGATGCTAAACCTGCATGACATAAAACATTAAAGAGTGTCATTCCCATCTTTCTCAAAATAAATGTCGCTATTTAGTCCGCGTTAAAAGAAAATAATAAATAAATAAATAAATTATAAAACAGAGTGCGGTAGGGAAACTTCATTAATTTATTTATTATTTTCTTTAACATTAACACGATTATTTTTAACTAATTTTTATTGACTTTTTTTTTTAATTTATAGGGGAGTATATACGATTCGATTTAAATATGCCTAAATCATTACCGAAAGGTAAAAACAAGGAAAATATTCTTTTGGATCCGCCATTATCTCAAATCGGATTATTACAATCTCAATTGATTGGGGAAAGTTTTGCGGAGCACAAGTTAAATTTTCAGAAAGTGTATTGTTCACCTTCTTTACGATGTGTTCAGACATGCATCACCATTCTTCAAGCTTCCAAATCAAAAGACTCCCCTCCGCCAGTTGCAATTGAACCAGGCATTTTCGATCCATTCTTTTGGACAAAAACTTGTCCACAATGGTTATCGAATGAACAGATTGAATGTTTGGGACTCAATGTGGATAGAAATTATCAACCAATTTTAACTCGAGAGATGGCTTACAAAAATAAAGAATCCAATATTGAGATGTTTTATCAACGATTGCATCGCGTTATTGACGGATTATTAAAACAAATTAAAAATGAAGGTTATTATCATGATATTAATATAAAATATAATTTTTATTCTAATATTAAAATTGATTTTTCAGAAGGGGACATATTGATTGTGACTCATGGTGGAACGGTGGGGTATGGTTTTCGAGCACTGAACCATTATCGCTATCCAACGATGGAAGAGGCGAAAATGTTAATGCCATATATTCCGTATTGTTTTCATATTGAAATGGAGGAAAAAGATATGACCCCGGATCAAGAAGTGAATGATGAAATTAATAAATGGCAGATGGTGAAGAACTCGATTCCAAATATTACCCATGAGGAAAGAGAGGGTCATGATTGGGAATCTTACGAAGCTAAACTTAAAGAATCTTTAAGCTTATAAGACTTTTTTTGAATTGTATTTTTTTAGACAAAAATATTACTTAGAATTTTTAAATATGAATAATTCTCTAATTATTAATTATTATTATTATCGTGTAAATCAATATTAATTTATTAAAATTATTATTTTAAATATCTTAATATATTAATTTATTATTAATTAAGTTAATAATCTTTTATTCAAAATAATTTATATTTTTGATTAAATTAGTATTTTTTAATAAATCATATTTGGGAAAATTCTGAGAGGTAGGGAGTGACACTAACGCCTGGAGGGGGGTGGCTCCAAAAAAGTAGGGAGAAATTCTTGTCGGCCATATTGTGTGTACCAAAACATTGAATTTTACATAAGACATAATACATTTTTGTTTCAAATTTTCTCGTAAGTTTGAAAGTTTTTCTTAGTTATTTCTTCTTTATTTTATAGTTTAGTTAATATATTTAATAATTAGAAATAGTTTTTAATAATTTCATTTGTATTTAATTGTTTTTTATTAAATTTTAAATTAACTCATTTTCAAGGGTAATAATAAGCATATTTTTTCTAATACATTATAGTATCAAAATTTTTATCGTACTTTTTCTATTATGACTTGTTTTCAATTTATTTGCAAGATGCAAACCTTACTTACCTAAAAATCCGGGTTTTTTTGGATGGTTTATTAGTAGCTGGTCATTATTTGTTTTTAGGGATTTCAATAAATGTTTTGACCTTTCCAAACAATCTAAATACATTAATAAATATATTTTTTGTTTATATTTTATTTTTTTTAATCATTTTTCAATTAAACTAATGATAATTTCATTTTTAATTGACTAATTAGGAAGAGAATGATTGCCGCAACATTTATTTTTTTTATATACATATATGCATATCAAAACGACCTGCAGTTGAAATAAAATAAAATTTAAAGAGCTTTTTCTTCATGAGAAAATTTTTGCTCACATAATTTTGCACAAAATAGTCCCGAAATTTGTTGATTAACATTAAGATCAAAGGAAAATATAATGTTTTGCAGACAACTTTTATCCCAAATGTTCTCTCCCTACCTCCCTGGGAAAATTAGACCTCTGGGCGCTTTTACAGAAAAAATAAGTTGACCTGTGGCCAGGTCCGAACCGACCGACGTTTTGAAGTAAATTAATTTCCAGCTACAGAAACAATTTCAAATAATTTTAATATATCTATTAATGTAATAAAAAACAGATATGGATACATAAATAATAAATATAAACATTTTTAATTTTATTTTATTTATAATATAAAAGAGCTGGCTGTGACGTCATGAATGGCTGGATGACGTCATATAATTTTAAATCAAGAAAAAACTAATAAATATGATTTTCCCGAGGATAAAACCAATACAAAGTGTATGATTCGTGGTGATATATAAAAAAATCTCCTCATGTGAAATTTGGTGTGAAAATAACCCTTCCCTTCCTATCGTCGATCGCTAATACTACCACTTCCGGTCTCCGGATTTGCACCAAAAGTTGATCAATTCATCCCATTGATGCATTAAGTAAATATACCAAATTTCATCAAAATCGGTTGAGCCGTTCAGGCTGTACACATCTATACGGACGGACAGACGGACAGACAGACAGACGGGCAGACGGACAGACAGACAGACGGACGGACGGACAGACATCATGCTAAAAATACTTTTTTCTGTTTAGAAAATGCATGATTCGTGGAGATATGTAAAAATCTCCACATGTGAAATTTGGTGTGAAAACAATACCTCCCTTACTATCGTCGGTCGGTAAAAAATATAATAAAATAATTATAATTTCTCAAAACTTCAAAAAAATTTTCTTTTAATAAAATTTTAATATTGTATTTTTAAATTAAGGGAAGCCCTGAAAAAGGCTTTTGTCATTTATTTAATAAAGAAAAATTGTATTTGTTTTATTATTTATATAGTAAATGGTATTCCCTTTTATCATAAACTTTAGAAAACATTTAAATAAAGGCCAATTCAAAGTGAAAAAGAGTTTATTTAAATTTGATAGTTTTTTTCATTCTTTTGTATTCCTCATAATATAAAATTTTCAATGCATAATTTAACTCAACTCACATAAAGAAATTATGTAAATATTTTTATTGTGCGAACATATATAAGTATGTTAAAACATTAATTTTTACAATATAAAAATAAAATATATTTTTCAAGTTTAAATTATAAAATTTTATTTATTAAAATTATTTACTTTTAAGTTATGCATTAATATTATTTTTTTAAATTTCATCAGAATTTTTAAATTTTTGTGGATTTTTCTTGTACTAGGGTGTTTGTCCTTGTAATGTTAGTCATTCTGATGGCGACCGTTACCATGGGACGGATGATTAACGGATGTCAATAGGCGTTTCATTTGAATTGTTTTCATTATATATATCATCCAATAATACATTATAAATTCATTTAAAATTTAAAAACTCATTGAAATTTGATCAAAATGCGTGGAATTGTTAGAAGTTTAAGTTTTACATTTCTTAATGAAAGACGTTGGCCTCAAGAAACTTCAGAAAATGCAGAAAATACATTTCGCGAAGTTCAACGGCAACCACCCCAAGTTTCTTCTCGATTCCAGGTGCAATAAAAAATATTTTATTTATTAAATAATTAAATTTTCTCAAAAATTAATTTGAAATTTATTTTTATTTTATATTTACTTGATAATAATAAAAGTAAGAGATATAATTTAAAAATTATTTAACATTGACTATAATTTATTAATTAATTTAAATAAATTATTAAAATAAATAATTATTGTAATATAAATTATATTTTTATATAAATGTTAATTCATTATTTTTTTACATCTTTCAAATTTGTAATCACTATACAAATTATACAAATTTTCTTTAAATATTTTTATAAAATTTATAATTTTTTCCATTAATAAAAATATTATTGTTTTATTCTATGAAATTTTTGATATTCTATATTTTTTTTTTTACAAATTTTGAAATTCTTTATTATATTATATAAAATTGTTTTTCATTAGGGCATACGAGCATCAAGACGTAGAATCTCTGCAGCCGTAGCCTCTCTTCCTGTTCTTCCTGCAAGACAAGCATTACGAAAAGGAGCAAGAAGAATTGCAGGCACTCTTGATCGAATTCGTGATTATGCACTTGTATGTTTTCTATTTATTTTTCAATTTATTTATTTTTAATTTTTATTCATCATTACAAGTGAAATAAATGATTTAAAAGGGAATTTTGTAAATAAAACCACATATTGATATTTGTTATTGTATATTTATTCAAAAAATATACACAACGTTCGATTGCAGAAGTAGCAATAATAATAATAATATTAAGGAAAAACATCACATTTGATTAGAAGTAGCAATCGAAACGTTGTGTATATTTTTTGTATTTTTTGAATAAATTTACAATAACAAATATCAATATGTGGTTTTATTTACAAAATTCCCTTATAAATAAAAACAACCACCAAAGCTTTAATAATGAAATAAATGATTTTTAAAATAATTTTTAGAAATTACGTGAACCAAATAGAAGACAACGTTTGAATGAAGATCCTTTGGATGTTACCCCGGTGAATACGCCTTTGAAAGAAGCTCGATCTCGCCGTATTCTCGGACGTACTCCTACCAAGTTATATAGCCCTTTTGGTATTGAAACACCAAGACGTCGCACCCCAAGGTTCGAAATCAAATAATTAGATAGATATGAAAATGAATATATATTCTACAAACTCGTCCAAATCTCGAAAAAAATCCCTTAATAAACTAATAATAAGGAAAAACATCACATTTGATTATTATATTTTCATCATTTCACTGAAAAGTATTTTTTTATTTTATTTTATTCTTAATGAAATAATTGTATTATTTACCAACTAATAATAATCAATTTTACTAAAAAGATTAATTATACAACCTGGTTTTATTTTATTTCTTCTTAAGGTTCGGAGTTTGGCTATCATCATGACTAGGATAGCCTTAGAAGCTGCCCAGCCATGATAATTTTTCTTGGAAATGTTAATTCGGTGGTTTCCACGTTGCCTTCCGCATTTATAGAACCAGGAACTGACACTTCTTGGAGTCGGAGGCAGCTGATGTTAAATTGAATTTTATTAGAAAAATTTGTTCTTAGTTGGAATCGAACGCCGACTTGTATAAAAAATTGCTATGCCACACTCTCGGCTAAGCTGCCTCCTATATTAATTACAATAATTATATAAATTTTAGAAATATAATTTTGATGGTTCTTAGTTGGAATTGAACGCCGACTTCTTATGTAGAAAATTGCTAAGTTACACTCTCGGCTAGCTGCCTCCTCATTTTATTTATTTTTTTTTAATTATTATTTTAATTTAATTCTTGTATTTTTATGTTATTTGACAGAAGACGGTCATCGTTCCATTCCCCAGGACACAATAGACATCGTGTACATACCCCAAATTCTACTTCACCAGGTTGGCGTCATAAACGAAATCGACCACTCAACGAAACTTCAACTAGAATTAAAAATGCTGTTCGAAGAAGTCTTCGCCTTAAACAGTAAAGAATAGTATTTTTTTTTAACCCAAGCAGTTATACTATAGCTTATAAGTTATTCTCTCTATCTTAAATGCACTGTCTTTCATTTCTATTTTTATAATTGATAATCAAAAATATTTTGTTTTTATACATTTAATCATTGATTATTATTACCTTATTATTTTATTATTATTAATATTTTATATTGATAAATATATACCAAAAATAAACTTTTTTTATTCCTATCAAATAAATAAACATATTTGTATATAAATATAAGTTTTGTTATTTAAAATATCACTAACAATTGTTTAATAAACTAAGAAAAGACTGAGAAAAGGCTTCCATACTCAGTATTTTTTAAATGTTATTTATAATAATAGTATTTATTTTTAATTATTTCATTAATAATATAAAATATTAACATTTCAGTAGCATTCATCACATTAGTTATAATTTTGATATTAAACTAATTAAACATTTTTATTAAATTTTTATAAAATCTTAAAAACAATAAAACTTTGTTTTATATCTTATAAAAAATATTTTTACTCCGATAAAACATTCACAATTACATATTTAAATTTTATAATTAAATATTATTCGTACTGAATAAATGTTTAAAATCATGTATTTCTTAATAGCTTATATTATTAAATTATTATATTTATCCATGAATACCATGCAAATTTAAATATTACTCAAATATTTATGCTTTTTCAACTTATTCTTATCATTAGACTGATAAAAATTTGTATTAGTTTTTTGAAAATATATACATTAAACCAAATGATATGCTTCTGAAATAATTAGTGCCAGTTAACTCATAATTTTATAAAAATTATATGTTGTAGAGGCAAAATAATGAATTCTTTTCAATTTACAACATATATTACTAGTATTCCTTATACCAAATAATTTTGATATTATATTAAAATCTATAATTTTATTCTTTATAATAAAATTCAATTGAACACTTTATTATTTACTTTGCCCATTTATTTTTAATTATGAAAGTTCCTTAATTATTAAGAATCTACTTATGATGTAAACATGAATTGTTTAAATAAATTTGAAATATTGGTTAATTATTTTTTATATGGGCTTTGTATCATTCTAGTTAATTTGTAAAACTTTGTATTAAGAATCAATGTTTGGCTAATCTAAATCTTGAATTTCTTAAAGCTATTTTTTCAAAAATATATATTTATTTTTCACAAAATGTTTTTTTTTCCACTACCCTTCTTTTTTTAACTATATTTTTTTTATATGTTCATTTTCATTTAATACTGTTGAAATTAAAAAATTTGTTCTTAATTACCATAATTATCAACCCGTCCCAAAAATCTAGATAATATTAAGGACATGGTTTATAAAATATTAATTTCTTCGCCATTTTGTATTTATAAATAGTATCAATATTTCTATGATTCTTTTTCAAAATGTAAAAAAAAAAATATATATATATTCAGAAAGAAAATAAAAATAATTTGTTTACAAATAACATTTACAATCAGGGCCGTCCTAAGATTTTCGGGGCCCGTGGGCTCCTAAAATTTTGCGCCCCTTTTCATAAGAAATTACACAGAATGGTTAGTAAAAATATATCAACTAATAAAAAATGCCGCCCCCAGAAGGCTTGCGCCCTAGAGCTATAGCCCAATTAGCCCTGTGGTTAAGGCGGCCCTGTTTACAATAACAAATATAACATGAAAAGAACTTGAGTAATAAATCGAAGAAATTAAAGGTAAGTATTTAAATTTTGCTTGTCCTGTATGAATATTCCTTTTTTTTTCTTCCTCGAAAATTTCGTGAAGATGGGACACTTACTGGCCTTATAATTGATATAAATTTATTAAAATACTATTAGAAAATTGTAATAAATTTTATTACCTTTAAGTTAATATTTATTATATATATATATGTGGGTATTATATTATATTAATGTGCAAAATAAAAATATTGGGTTCTTGCATTAATGAAAAGTTGAGCTTGAGATATATTTAATTGGTTCTTTACTATAATATAAGTGTAATAAACAATAATAGATAAAAATTATTGAAAATAACAAAGTAAAATTATTTTTCAAGAATATAAATAATAATTTTAATTATATATATATATATATATATATATAACAAATAATAAAGCGAGTCCGAAATAGATTAACAATATCGAAGAAAATTTTTATAAAATTAAATGTAGAATAAAGTAAATCAACAACATTAGAACTAATAAATCTTTCATTTTAAGATAAAATATGATTCTTTGGAGATTTGATGAATCAAATTACAGAATTATTTACTTAGAACTTCCACTATTGACAATGATAATTCATATAAATTAACAAAATGTACAAATAAGATTTTTTAATTATAATATTAGGTAATTGTTTTTTTATTTTAATCAACATCTTTTAGATCCTTATTTAGACTACAGAAATAAGAACGGACTATTTACACACACAATTAAATATCATGAAAGTGCATTAAACTAAAAACAATTTAATTAAAAAAAATTTTTTAAATAAATTATTTAAAAATAAATATAGCTTGGAAACGAAATATTTTACAAATTATTTTACTTATTATTCATTTAAAAAAGAAAATTACATGTATATATCACATAATGGTATCATAATTCAATATAATAAATAAATAGGAATACTTAATGTACTATTTTTTTCTTAATTATATTTATATAATAAATAAATTCATTAATAGTTATATTGCATATTTTAATTAAAATAATTTATTTAAGTTGAATTCTCTTTATTCTAGCAAAATAAGAATCTCAGAGTTATTTACAAAAAAAAAAAAAAAAAAATTCTTGCCTGCTCCTAGTACGTTATTCTTTATTATGATTCGGGGTAACGATTTTAAATTATAAATATGTGTATTCATGCTATAAAAAAAGAAGTATATAAATTGATATTTTGTTAAGAGAGGGGATTCTTTATGTAAATAAAAGAGAAAAAAATTTAGGATCACAAATAATCTTTCACTTTTATTAATAAAAAAAAGAGGGGATGGACGGTAAGAGGGGGGGGGGGGGAATTTTTTTAATCGAATCTACTTATTTTTTAATTTAAAATGAATTTGAAAATCAAAATTATTATATTCCTCTTTTCTTTTGAATGAAAGAATCGATATAAATTATATATATATTGATTTTGATTTTGGTATATAAAAATATCTTTTTTTACAATATGAAATGGAAATATACATTTTTTGAAAAATATTATTCTTTCAAATATCACTTTATTTTAATATAGCAAGTCGTCATTTTTTATCCAAGTCCAAATACAAGTTTTGGTAACGAATAAGTAAAGGATGGTATCGCCATTATCACCGACATTCTAAAACAAAAATAATTATAATGTTAATCTTCCTTGTTAATTAAAAAAATAAACCTAACATTTAAGATATAGAAATGTATTTAAATAATTTTTATAAATAAATATTTTGCTTTACTATATTATTATCATTTTTATTTTTATAATTTATTTAAATAATAATAATTTCTAAATAAATATGATAATAACAATTCAAATAATTATGAATTTTTTGTAATTAAATTAAAGTATTAGATAAATAAAGCGAAGGATTGAATTACGGAATCACTATCTAAGCCAGTGATGCTCAACCATTTTTTTTTTCCGCGGCACACTTTTAACGGTTTAAAAATTTGGCGGCACCCAAAGAAAAAGACAAGTGTAAAAGTTTACCATATGGAAAAAAAGTGGTCCCAAAAACGGTTTACCTTTTTTTTTTTAGAATCATATTGAGAAAATTTAGAAACTCGGAAATGTTTAAGAGACTAGTCCCAAAAACGTTTTACTTTTTTTTAGAACCAAATTGAAAAAAATTTAGCAAAAAAGTCGGAAATGTTTAAGAGCATCATAATCTAGCGGCATACTAAAGTGAGTGGTTGAGAATCACTGATCTAAGCACAAACAATAATAAAAAAAAAAATAATATATAAAATAATAATTTATATATAAAAAGACTTCTTTAAGATAATATTGTCTTTTTTGTTGCATTCAAAATGAAACCTGAGAAGAATATTTTTTTAAAAATTTAAAAAAATATTGAAAATTTTTGGAGTTCTCCCACCTCCATCTAGTTTTTTTTATAAAAACTTAATATTATATTTTTCCTTTTCACATAAATAATCTTTGTTGCTGATATGTCTCGACTTAAAATAATAAAAAAATTTATTTTTAATTTATATATATATATTTGAACATTTTATTGTACAAATTTGGATGTTTCTAAATTAAATAAAATTTCAAACATCAATTTATTTAAGATTTAAACTATAAAGCGCCATTGTGCTTATTTACTGTACTAAATTTAGCAAAAAATTAAATAATTTTCAAATTAATAATTTACCGACCCAAAAGAAAAAAAAAATAATTAGAAATAAAAGGTTTTATAAATTTATGTTTAATAAATTCTTTATTATACCCGATTCCAAATAATCACATAATCTTAAATAATATGAACTTGAAAGGAGGAGGGGAAATTTAAGGTCAATTATGTAAGAATAGTTTCTTAATTCGTTTTCATCTTCAAATAGGGTCAGAATGTTTTAGTTGAATAGAAAAGAACTTTAATAATTCATCACGAAAATTAATAATTAAATAAATAATAAATGTAAGTACTATAATATTAATTCAATACCTGGTACTGGTATTTATTGTATTTAAGTATATGATATATAAATATATCAGTTAATAAATGAAAAACTACTGAAGATGAAAAAGGTCAAATTCTAATATGACATTTATATTTTTTCAGAAAATAAATATTAAATTTTCAAAAACAATATCATATCTATTCATTTAAAAATAAATTTTATCAGTTGAATTATCAAAACTATATTCTTTAAATTTTTTCAAATAAACCAAAAAAAAAAAAATCAAATCATCTATTCTCTTAAAAAGTATAATAATAAAAATAATATTTTATATTATAGAGAAATATTATTAGTATTTATTATATATACGAGGTTGGAGTGAAAAATTTCCGGCCTGACCAAGAAACACGATGTTTTTAATTTTTTTTTTTGCTATATTTTTCAACATAATGTCCATCATCACTGATACATTTCTCATTACGGTGTTCTAATTAATTAATTAAATTTAATTTAAGTCTCATCAACAGTTATGAATCGGCGCAAAAATTCTTTTGAATTACGCCTACAGCGCCAAATTGTCGGTAGAAAGGGTTTTTCGAAGCAGTTTTTGGTCTAACGTTAGCAAATGGTTGTGCAAAATATTTCGCACACGTTCAGCTACTATCGTACAGGTCTCAACTATCTTGAATGTTGAAAAATAAAGCAAAAAAAAAAAATTTAAAAACTTCGTTTTACTTGACCAGGCCGGAAACTTTTCACTCCACCCTCGTAAAAATATTTTTTCCAAAATTAATAAAAAAGTAGACTGAAAGCATAAAATAGTAAAAGAGAAGTATTTATTATTTTTATTTGTTAGAGTAATAATTATTGATAATAGATCAATAATAGAAATATAATGTAAAGATTATTTTTTATGTAAATATATGTATATATATTTATATAGATATAAATTTTAATTGAAATGCCGATAAATCAATTTAGGTTTTTTCAGAAAGGTATTGAATCCATTATATTTAACAATTTCGAAATTATAAAAAAATTGAAACGATTTTAATATTTTCATTTAATTGAAAGCAAATTTGTCAAAAAGGTCATATTTATCATGCTGATTCAGGTACCATTACTACACAATATTGAGCTCAGAGTAAATTAATAGATTAAATAACAAACTTCTTTATTATTTAATAAAAAATTAATTATAATACTAAAATGAATTTCATTAATAATAAAATAGGAAAAACTAAAAATTAATAATTAATTAATTATTTTTCCCGTACGATACAATGAAATAAAATTTTTATCATTTATATTGTAATATGAAAACAAAATTCTAATTCAAATTTAAAGTAATATAATTATATATTAAATATTTTAAACTAATGATTCTCAACCACTGTCCCTCGACACTTTAGTGTGCCGTGAGATTATTAGATTATTAAAAATATAAAGAGGCTCTTAAACATTTCTAAATTTTTTCAATTTGGTTCTAAAAAATAAAAGGTAAAACGTTTTGGGACTAGGCTCTTAAACATTTCCGACTTTTTTTTTCTAAATTTTTTCAAATTGTTTCTTAAAAAAAAGGTAAACCGTTTTTGGGACCACTTTTACTTTTACACTTTATTTTCTTTGTGTGTCATCGTTAAAAGTGTGCCGCGGTAAAAAAAAGGTTGAGAATCACTGTTTTAAACTATTAGAATTAGATACCATATAAAATTAATCATCTATAATTTGATTTTTTAAAAGGTAATATATATATATATATATATATATATTCAGTGGCGTACCTAGGGGGTGCGGTGGGTGCGGTCCGCACCGGGCGGCACTTATCTTGGGGCGGCATTTTATAAATTTAGTTATAGTTGTAAAAAGCAACCATTTCATATTTATTTTTTTATCTTTCTTGAATAATAAATGATTATTATGATTATTATAAGTTTACTATTTGATTTATATAAATTATGATTAACTATATGATTTCGAATATTATTCCTCGGTGTATATAAATGCATTTTAGTGTAAATTTTGAATTCTAATTCCAAGAACAGGACAATAATTTTATTTTATTGTATTCATTAAAATTCGTTGAATTCGTAAACGCATCTTTACGATTTTGTTCGGCAATTTTTCCTAACCAAAATTTTTTCATATCAGTTTATAAATGTCATTTCTTTTGAAAAGTTTATATGATTAGATGATTACTTTGAAGTGATATACCAATATTTTTCTAAATCATCTATTTTTCTTTTGAAAAGCAGGTCCGGGGGAAAAAATATAAATATAAATTTTGAGAGCATTATACACGATTTTTCTAGTATGAAAGCTAGAAGAGTAAATATTATATAAATATGTTTACGAGTGCATACAAATATGTGAAAAAATTTACTCTGTGTATTAATTAATATTGATTAAATAACTTAATAATTTATTTATGTGTATTAATTTATAAAAACCACTATTTGATCGACTTATAATAGAAAGGGCGGCAAAATGGAGATCGCCCCGGGCGGCAAAAGTTCTAGGTACGCCACTGTATATATATATATATAATAGTAATAATTATATATTAATAAAGATTTCGGTCAAAAGAAAAAAAAACATGAAAGCAAAAATCTTATGGATTCATTTAAAAAATGTAAATAAATACCCAAATTTGACATTTCAAAATAAATATAAATATGAATATATATTTATAAATATTTATAAGAAATAATACCTAAAAGAAGAGTATTTTGGAGGTCATCCAGAAAAGAATGAGCGCACCGCAGCGAAAGCCCTTCTCCTGAAAAGACAGATACACTTATCATCCACCACCAATTAATATAAGTTCCTCCATCATTGAAAATATATACACAAAAGAATTTCATTCTTAAAAAAAAATTCCATAAATTATCTTTTTTTTCATTTAATCAAAATATATTTTAATAATTAATGCAAATATGGGAATGCTAATTTGTCACTTTTTATTTTAATTGTCCTCGTTTTTTAAGTAATATTATTAAAGTATAAAATATATCAAAATAATGTTGCTAATAATAAATATTATGTGAATGCCCAATTGACTAATACAAAATTATTTTTTTTTAGAAATTATAATCATCAAAAAACATCAAAATTGAAACAAAACATATTAAAAACCAAAAAAAATAAAATATTTTTAATAAAAAAATAAATTTATATTAAATCGTGAAAATAATTTTAAATTTTAACACTTATATATATAAATAGAGATTGAAAAACTACTATCAACTTTTAAAAATATTTTTTCTAAATAATTTTAATATTAAACTTAAAATTACGCATTTTATATGATATTCAAATATTTAATATCTTATTAAATAAAATTAAAAACATTTATGAAATATTCAATTTCATTCATAAAAATTTTGAAATTGTTAAGCTTTTGCTTATGAATGGTGAGTGAGGGGGAAAATCTGAATTCTTTATAAACGAATGTAGTATTAGATAAATAAATAATGTAAATTAAAAAGAAGGAATATATATATATTATTTACAAGAGATGAGTTTTGTATTAACTAATATTAATTAAAAAAAAACTTAAAATAATATATAATATTAATATAATCATAATTAATATTAAATGTGAATAGAAAAGACAAAAATAAAAGAGGAATTTACAAAAAGATTGAAAAGAAAGTCAATAGGATCAATGAAAATATATATACACACACACGAGGTCTGTTCAAAATAAAAGGTGAATTTTGAATTTTCTCGGGCTGTGTATATTCGATCATCGAAATTTTGTTTTTGTTATGTTGGTTCACATATGTTGACATTATCAGCCATTTTGGATTAGTAGTTTGTTTATGACACGTGAAAAAGTTGGTCACGTTTTTGTGTGTTCTTCGATTTTTTAAAGAATCTGTATTAATACCGAAAAGCGCATTTCAGAAGTGCTTCGACAATTGAAAGGAGCGCTGGCATAAGTGCATTATATCTGAAGGGAATTACTTTGAAAGGGACAAAATGGATGAATAAATAAATACTTTTCGAAATAATTCAAAATTCACCTTTTCTTTTGAACAAACCTCGTGTATATAATATAAAACGAATTTTTCTATATAGTCTTCTTACACACTGCCACAAAACAAAATAAAAAAAAATTAATAAAATATATATTTACAAAAAAAAGTTTAAATGTTTTAAAGAAAAATAAGATACAAAGAAGTAAAACAATAATAAATTAAAAGAAATTAATATAACGAAGTATATATGTATGTATAAAAAATAAAAAGTAATAATACACATTCACATTGAATAAAATATATATTCAGATAAAAAATTATTTTATAATTAAAGGTTTAATCAAATTAATACTAAAGTTTCAAAGTTAATTAATTAACTAGTGATAAAAAAATAATATTTCTATCTTTTTGGGTTGTTCAAATGAAATTTGTCATATCATGTCGGTATGAGAGAAAAATATGGTTTAATAATTTTAAAAGAAATTATTATGGAAAAGCAAGAAGGAATACAGACATAACTATAGTCGAGGAGGTAAGAGTTGGTGCATGAGCCGACCCCCATCCTCGGCCAAGCAGTTCCCGCACTTGTGTCCCTACCCCCCCCCCCATTCCTACAAAACCTAACCTAACCTAATCTCGATAAATATTGTAAGAGGTGGGTGAATCTCAACTAATGAAATGTCTAATTACAAAAAAAAAAAATAAATAAAAGAAAAATCTTTGTCAAAATTACTTTTTTATCACCCGGAACGTTAGATAGAGTAGAAGACTGTGGTGGAGGGGAAATCACTCTAGGAGGTGGGAGTAGCCCCGCCTCTTCTGTCCGCCACCCTTCATGCACCAACTCTTACCTCCTCAGCTATAGTAGGGTAGACAAAATTATTTTGTAGGTTGAAATAAGAAGAAATTTTCTGGATGAAAAAACTTTAGTGTTGGTATGGAACCAATTTTCAGGGGTAACTTGGACTTAATTATCATCGACAAATCTAAAACTAATAAAGTCATGTTAATAAGTGTCTTTGACGTCGATGGTCCACTTCTGTTAGAATGTCTGTGTTACAGCTACCAAGAACCTCCGATGTAGTTATCCTTCTGTAACTGAGCCATGCCAAACATTGTTACAGAAAATTGATCCACACCAACCCATCTCTAGGATATCTTCATGGTCCTTGAGTTAATTGTGTTTCAACCTAACGTGACCATTTCTCTGTAACGTCTCTAATCCTTCTTAATTTTCTATACTATATTAATTTCAATGAATTTCATTAAGTTATTATTTTCTCTTAAACCGACAGAATAACTACGTTTATTTGAACAAACGACCTATTATTATAAGTTATTTAAGTAAAATTAAAATGAGAACGTCATCACATAAGATAATTAGAAGAAAATAAAAAAAAGAGAGAAAACAGAAGAAATTTAAATATTTGAATTTTGTGCAAACTTATAATAATAATAATAATAATAATAATAACTATTTTATTTGTTTATTTAGTTTCTCATATGGGAAGCGAGGTTGTCTCCAGCATCAAGAAGGAGATTCAAAGGGTTAACGTACGAAAGGGCAAGCCCATTGTAGATCCAAGCGCGCCAACCGGTCCTTGTACTTGCATCCACCCTTGACTCGATTTCTTGACAGAGGGTTTTACGATCATGACTTCGTCCAGAACGTAGATCACATAAAAGCCGTTTTTTACAGTCAGCATTACAGGAAGGACGTACTGGAGAATTTTTCCAATAATGTCTAAAAATATATTTTAATGAAATCCACTGATAGATAATGAATTATTTCTTAATTTATTATATATACATCAGGGATGTCTAAACTGCGGCCCAAAACCCTTTGAGATGCGGCAAATTATGAAAATATTTACATTTTTTCAATGTGATTCTAAAAAAAGTAAAATAATTTTGGGATTAGACTTTAAATATTTCCGACTTTTTAAAATTTTTCAATGTGGTTCTAAAAAAAAGGTAAAATGATTTTGGGATTAGACTTTTAAATATTTCCGACTTTTTAAAATTTTTCAATATAGTTCTAAAAAAAGGTAAAATGATATTTATGTGCTGCCCAGCATATTTTTTTTTTTGAAATGTGGCCCTCGAATGGTCATAGTTTAGACACCCCTGATATACATATTATTATATTATATAAACACAAAATTGAATGGAGAGATAGACAATAAACCAATTTTTATTTTTATTTATAATAATTATTAATAATATTTGCATTATTTATTTCAATTTATATTTATTGTATATTGTGAAATTTATGTATATAATTTAATTATACTGGTAAAAAAAATAATATCTACTTAAAGATTTAAATTTCATTTAAAATTCTACCCCGTGATGTTATGCAACCTGGAACAACACTATTGCATGGTAATATTCCCTCCATTGACTTCATTCATGTTAATTAATATAAGTAGATTATTTTTAATTGAAATTGAGCCCAAATCAATTTTTCAAATATTAAATAAATTTTTCTTCTCTATAAGATCATATGAAGGATAATAATATTAGAGAAGGAAGGTTGCAATCGGGTAACGCCTGTTATCATGCAGTAAAGAGGCTTATCTCGTCAAAATTATTAACAAAGGGGATCAAAATTAAAATATATAAAACACTTATCTTATTATACGGATCTGAGTCGTGGTCTATGACCTTAAGAGACGAGAGTAGATTTAGAGTATTTGAGAATAGGACAAGACGCCAAGTCCCGGGCCTGGCAAGGGAATATCTCTAGCTGGGGTCTATGGGACGAAGTCAACCCAGCCTCCGGGATCAACATTGGGGAATAGCTATTTGATAAAAAGTAGCGTCTCCAATGAAGAAAATCAAGGTAAAGGTTGAGAGGACCCGTTCTACTGATCATAGGACACCTCATTGATATAACCGACTTGATAGGCGTTGTCCTTGCGTAGGACGTACAAAAGTCAGAGGTTTATATATATATATATGAAACTCTATTTTAAATTAATAAATCATAACTAATATCAAAAAATTAATATTAATGATTTTAGCATTATTATATGGGTGTGAGGCATGGTCTATGACCTTGGGAGACGAGAGTAGATTTAGAGTATTTGAGAATAGGATTCTTAGCAGCATTTATGAACCAAAGAGAGATGAGATCATCGGGGAATGGCGGAGACTGCATAACGAGAAATTGCATGACATCCATGCATCTTCAGTCATAGTTAGGGTTATAAAATCAAGAAGGTTGCGATGGAATCGGAGAGGAAAGGTAAATTTGTTGGGAGACCGATTGGAAACGTCCGCTAAGAAGGATAATTTAGGAAGGGACGTAAAAGAGATGGGAGAGGGTAGGAGTTGGATGGTTATAGCTCAGAATAGGGACACTCGGAGAAATGTGGTTGCTCAGGCCAAGAACTTTCGAGTCGTGGAGCCTCAAAGAGAGAAAGTTTTATAATAGGGCCTTGTGTTAAAAATTTAATTAAGTCATTGGCCTATAAGAACATTACTTGTAGTAGAGATCGAAGAGTGGTTGATCAGCTGGAAGTTTCTCAAGAAGTTTGTCCCATTCCATTGGTAGTAGAGATGGCATAGCATAAGCTGCCCGAGCTGTATATAATTTATACCATATGGGATAGTCATAATGATTGGCCTCCCGTAGGTTCATTACCCAAGTTTCATGATCCAATACACCCTGAAAAATATAATTGATTTTTTTTTAAATAAATGTTTGTTTTTTTTTTATTTATTAATATGTAAAAATATTAAAATTCCAGGTAACCTACTCGAGTTGTTTGTTGATGATCCCCATCAACGTAATAAATACGATAACCAGGATTTAAATCATAATAAGGGGTCACTGATGGCCCCACATAAGCAATACTCGTAGCTCGTGAAAGATCGTTTGTATCATAGAAAATTTCAAATTCATCGAAATGAGTATGCCCGAAAAATTGTGCAGTAATGGTTGACTCATATCTTTAATCAGAATAATTCAATAATTCACTAATATTTATACTTTTATTTTTTTTTTATTTAAATTAATTTTCTATTTTATTTGCAGTTTAAATTAAATTAAATTACATTAAACAATTAATAAATAAAAATAAAATAAAGGGAAATATTTACCGATTGATAATTGAATAATAATTTCTACTCCAAACTTTTAGACAATCTGAATGTCCTGGCGGTATATGCCCTATTACATGCACTTTTTCTCCATTAAATTCAGCACTTTGGAGTTCATATATGAACCATTGAAGTTCTTTTGCTGGATCTGTACTATTCAATAGTAGCCACCTGTTAATTTTAAATTAATAAATATTTAATAAAAATAAGAAGAGGAGAGAAACTTATTATTTATTTTTACTACAATAATTATAATAATAATGAATTATATAGTTTCTTTCACTATTTTTGATTATTCTACAATATTTTTATTTCATAATTAAAATTAAAATTGATGATAAATTAAATATAATGAAATATACCGTATCATATCAAAATTCCCTCTGAGGTTGGGCTCGGAATGAAATTTTATTTTATTTTAATAATTAAGCAAATTAAAAATACATTTAATAAAAAACAATATAATCAATCATAATGATAAATAAATTGTTTAATCATTCTTTTTTTATTAAATTAAAACTAAATTTCATTCCGAGCCCAACCTCAAAGGGAATTCCCTCTACCAAAATTCCCTCTGAGGTTGGGTTCGGAATAGTTATTCAATATATACGTATGTATATTATATGTATGTTTAGGTTTCTTTAGTATAAAAGGTTATTTACGGGTTATTTTCACATTGAATTAAAAAAATTCACCCATGTCATTCTTTTTTATTGTATTCTTAGTGTGCTTAATTATTAAATAAAATAAAATTTCACCCCAGAGGGAATTCCCTCTACCAAAATTTAATTTAATAAAAAAAGAATGATTTAAACAATTTATTTATCATTTTAATTGATTTAACCATGAAAACTCTTTACAATATTTCTTTTTTAAATATTATAACTGATAATTTTTTAAATTATTCAAAGTTATATTTTCTGATGTCAATATTATAGAATTTAAATATATTGATTTATTCCATTTATTTTTTCGGGTCTTCAAAAAAATTAATTGTTAAAGGTAGAGGAGGGATAATATGCCAGATGATGTCCATAAAATGGTCTCCGGTTCACAGACTTTCGGGAACGAAGAGTCACCAAGAGTTAGTATAAGCCTCTTGTCAATAAACAAAACGGTTCAGATGGAATTTTAGTGCAGAGGGAATTTTGGTGCAGAGAGAATTTTGGTAGAGGGAATTTTGGTGCAGAGGGAATTTTCGTATGTATTCGAAATATACCAATTTTTATTGTTGCAATAATTCATATTTAATGAAATAATTCTGAATCCTGGACGAACAAGGACACTATAAAAAGCCCCTCGACGAACTGTCTGTGATACTGAAGCTGGTAACCATTCTCTCCACTGACGATCCACTTCATCGTATAACCAAGATATTGAAAAATCATTATGCACAAAAGGAGGAGGAAAACTAAAAGAAAAAAAAATACGTGTAAAATAGAAAAATGTGCCAAATATGTGTGCTTTGATGTGATCCCAAATTCTTACCTATTAACAGGTGCTGTTTCATGATTTCCAAGGGCAGGAAAGATTGGTATTCCAGGAAAGGTCGCTGTCAATTGATTAACAGTCTCTTTTAAAACCATTAAATTTTCTTCTCTTGTTTGATTCCAAACGTCGTGTGGCGGTAAATCACCAGTCCAGAGAATATAATCAATGTCAGGATGGGTAGTTGAAATATGCTGTAGCATATGATCAATCGTTCTTTTGGGGGTATCACATTTTCGATAGTCACCCCATCGACCGGCAGCTCCTTGTGGAACGCGGGGAGGTCCGTTGGTTAGTCGACAACACAGGGGCTCTGAACAATCCGCCTCACTTCCTTCAAGATAATAAGGATCAAAATGAGTGTCCGACAAATGAAGAACTTTAAACGTCGGTACTCCATCCTAATAAAAAAAAAAAAAATCGGAAAATTTTGATTTTTATCAAAAATTCCCATTCAAAATTTAACAATTATATTTTTTTTTATCAAAAAATGGAAGAGATAATAAAAATAAAAAAATAAGCATATACCTTTGGTGCTTTCGGAAGTTGTACATTTGGTTTTGTAACTGGTGGGAAGACGACAGACCATTCATGTTTTGGATTAAAAACATCCCCACATGCATCACCAATAATAAAGCTACAAAGCTCTTCAGGGGTGAGGGTTATTCGTTTGAGTACATATACAACTTCACCCTAAAATTTAATTATATTTAAAATATTATTATTATTATTATTATTATTATATCAATCAATTTTAATATATAAAATAAAAATTAAAATAATTACCCCAAACAATTCTGTGATTCCTTCACATACTCGAGGAGATTGAATTTTCAAACTCACACAAAATTGATATGTAATTTTAACAATATCATCCCTTGTTTTGCCATTACGTATATAATGTTGTAATAAACCAGCACCTAGAAATAAATAATAAATATTTTAAAATTTTCATTTAAAATAAATAAAATAACACTTCAACTAAATATTAAATTGATTCATTAGAGAATTTGAGAAAATTACTATATATATTATTTGTTTATTATGATTAAAATTACAAAATTAATTATATATAAATTTCAACAAAAATTTCATTTTTTTAAATTTAACTCAACCTCCCTTAAAGAAATACAAAAATTAATCCATTAGAGGAGAGGTTCTCAATATTTTCGAAGTTGTTACTACAGAAATTTCCATTAAAAAGTTTTTGTACCACTAAAATGATTTCGTTACTAAAAAAACAATTGAATTGTGGTTATAAAATACCACCAGTGGTACATCTATCACAGATTATGAACCTCTGCCAGAAACCTTTTAACCTTTTTTAACCCTAAGAATACTTTTTAAATTTTGGCTAATTTTCTTTAGATAGTACAATTTTAATAATTAAGCTAATCGAAATAATCAAGGCTAATAATTACCTGCTTTACATGCAGTGCAAGATACTTTACTCATGACACTAGTCTCAACTTCTTCCATTACTTGTTTTAAATTTAAAAGTCGAAGTGCTTTATCTACAATACGAGGAAGATGACGTCCCGAACGGTCGCCTTCCAATTCAGCCAAAAGGCGACTATAATTCATCTTTAAAAAAAATAAATAAAAACAAAATTAGATATTTATTAACACATTAAAATATCAATAAAATTACATGTAACTCATTTATATAATAGAATAAAATAAAATTACAGTTATATACTCGTCTAATTTAAAATAACAGGAATAATAAAAATTTTCATTAAGAAGAAATTATAGAAAATTCATCAATATTACAACAAATCTAAATTATTTTTTTACATAGTTAGTATAGTAGAAGTTAATTTAATCTTAAAGAAGAAATTTCATTAAGAAAATTAAATTAAAGAAGTAATAAACACAAGTAATATAAAAAAATATATTTAACGTTAATTCCTTCCTACTTAAAACTCCTAAAACTTTATTTAGATATTAATTAAAAAAAAAACAAAAAAAAAAATCCCTTGCCAGACTCGGGACTTGAATGTGAGCTAACACAGTTAACTAACACCCTACGAGGCGACTAAATTAATTTTAATTTATTCTATAATTTAAAAATAAAAACTTTTAAGCTACAAACCCTTTTGATGATCTTGATATTTATAAAATTTATAAATTTTGATTAAATTTCAATTATAGGAAGGAATATGGTGGAGGAGGTGCTCCATTTTACCTCTACCTTACCCTCCCCCAATTATTAAAGCCGTTTGATTAGACATATATACAGGTTTAGAGTATAGAGAGCGATTCCTATTTGGTTGATTGTATACACCCTCCATTCCAAAAGAAACCGAACTTTTTAAAAAAAAATAGTACCAATAATGCCATCTGTTGTAATATTTTACCCATAGATGGCTTAGACCCTGCTTGACAACTCGTATAAATTTCATGACATTTGGATGCATACAACAAAAGTTATTGCGTTTCAAATGTCAGTGTGTTTTGTACATCGGTCGGAAAATGAGTTTCAAACAAAGAGCTGCAATTGATTTTTGTGTTAAACTTGGTAAAACTTTTACTGAAACGCACCAAATGCTACGAAATGGATATGGTGATGATTGTCTATCCCGTACGCAAGTTTACGAGTGGTTCGGGCGACCACGTGAATGTGAGACAGCGACGCTAGCCTCTCACCCAGTGGCGGCTTTAAATATTAATTAAAAAAATTAAAAAATTTTTATGTGCTTCGATCTGAAGTCAAAAAGAATCTAATCTCTATCAACTTTACTATTACAATACAAATTTACATATGCTAAGGTGCTGAGAAATAAATGCTAGAGCAACTTCTTTAGCTTACAAGGTCATTATTTTATTTGTTTTGTTTTTCTTTCTTTGCAAATGTAAGTAAAACATTCTTGAGAAAGAAATGTGACTAATGTAAAAATAATTTGCTTTATCTCCAAAGCACATAAAAATCTCAAGGATATAATTTATTTTTTCAAATTCTGAAATTATTTATTTATTTATTTTATTTTTTTGTATATAATTTCTAAATTGATGAATTTTCTATTTGTTTTAGGTATTCTAAGTTTAATTTAGTTTAATATACTTAATTTAGATTTAATTTAAATGGAGTGTTCACCATTTTTGCTAATTTATTAATATTTAGTACAATGATTTAAATATTTATTAGTGTTTTTTTTCATGAACACCTGTTTCTCAGTATTTATTATCTTATATAATATTATATTTATGTTATTATATTATTAGAAGGATGAAACCACCTTGAGGAGTTCCATTTGTCTTCGAGTGGCGTCTTCAAGTTCTTTCTCGGTTGGCTTGCGCGGAAGAGTGTGTGAGTGATTTCGCGGAGATAGAACCCATTCAAGGGAAGATGTATTGAATGATGAGGAAGAACTGTTTGTCACTGAACCCTCGTTCAGTGAAGAATCATTGCTTACAAGTGCGTAACGTTCTGATAAACCACGGAGCCATGGCTCTGGCCATGTAGGATTGCCTGAAAGAAAAAACATCACGAAATCTTGAAACACATGACTGATTGCAGCTTTTTTAGTTATAAATATATTTTGAGTATTATATCAGGTCATATTATTACTTAGAAACTAATTATAAGAATAAGATAAAATCATAGGAGAATATATTATCTCTGGTTTTATTATTGACTGTTATTATTCAATACCAATAAAGATCTCATCCACATTCTACTTTCTAGGATATTTATTTAATTTTAAAAATGTTATATATCATTTATATAATATAATTTATAGTTATGAATTATGGAATGCAAAAAAAACTTAAGGAGGCAGCTAGCCAAGAGTGTAGCGTAGCAATTTTCTACACAAGAAATCGGCGTTTGATTCCAACTAAAAACAAATTTTTCTAATAAAATTCAATTTAACATCAGCTGCCTCCGGCTCCAGGAACTGTCAGTACCTGGTTCTATACATGCGGAAGGCAACGGGAAACCACCGCATTAACATTCCCAAGGAAAATCATAATGGCTGGGCGACTTCTAAGGCTATCCTACACCTTAAGAAGAAAAAAAACATAATATAGTCCCTTAAAAATATGCAACCAACAAAACACTTCGTTCTTTATTATATATATATATCTACTGTATTATACTATATAAGTATATGTGTATATATAATATAAAATTGAATGTATTTATCTATAATTGGTAAACAAGGTAACGGATCGAAAAATTTGGCACAGATATATTCTACTTTAATACCAATGGACGAGCATATTTGGGAAATTGCAATAGAAACATGAAAAAAAAATTCTGTATTTGATTGACTTAAATATGGTTTTGATTTTATTCAGTCTTTTAAACGTTTTCTATGTAGGTTTATAATTATTTTATTTATATTTAAGGATTATATATATATAATTTAATTAAATATGAAATTTTATTTTACAATTAATTTTAAATAAAAATAAAAAAAAAACTCCAAAAAATTTCTCCAGCCATACACCACGATTTTCTTTCAATTAATCATAAATAAAAAATGAAAGCTTGGGCGCCAAACATGCAGGGAAAGGAATAGAATGCGAAGGACATTTCATTGTATATGCACAAACCTTTCTGTTTTTTTATTTCTTTTCCATTATAATTGATGTAAACTATGTCTATTTGAAGTAGAATTGACGTTTTTCCCTGCATATTATTATTATTATTTATATTATTATATTATTAGTTTATATATACATATCTTTTCAAAAACAACCTTACCTTATTTGATATTTGATATACTTTATTTTTAAATTAAAAAATAACGTATCTTATTTTTACAAACTAATTAAAAATGATTTAAATTAATTTAATTCAAATGAGTTACGAGGGCAGGTCAATAAATCCGTGACTTTTTGAGTAAAACTCAGATTTTCAGATAAAAATTAAATTAGCTCTTAAATATATTCGTATATATTTATAAATAATTATTATTTTTCAATATTATGCATTATGTAATTACTAATTGATAAAAATAATACCTCCTAGGTCACCTATGACCTAGGATGAACCTGAATATTGCATTGGCATCGGAGTTGCATATGTATACCAAATTTCAACTCATTCTAACATTGGTAAGTGAGTCAAATTCACCTTGCAAGAGTTCACGACAGGACACGATGTGAAACTAAATAAAAGTGTGTAATAAAAGAGTTCTTTAATTTAGAGAACCAAAAAGAGATCAATTTTAATTTTTGATTCCTAATTCAGACTTTTCATAAATCTATTTATCTAACTGAATTTAAAATTAAAAATTTTAAAATTATTATCATATCTATATTTTATAATACAAATTAATAATTTACATATACATATATATATATATATAACTTAATATTTAAAAACAAATAAAACAGTTTTTTAAAATTAATTTTATAAAGAAAATACAAAATTTATAAACGAAAATCTATTATCATTAAAAGTGGAATGTTAGTGTTCACGATAATAGAGATGTTTTCATTCTATTAGTATCTACTAAAAGGTAACGCATTCTTGTTACCATAATAATCGATTAAGTAAAAATAACTGAGTGAGGGGGATATTGTTTAATTTCAATCTGTAATTGAACCAGGGTAATCGATGATATGTTTCAGTATAACACAACCTACCTACTCACTTTTCATTAAAAAAGAGCAGAACTTTATTATACAACTTCACCAATGGTGTATTTGGAGGGGAACGACGTTCCCTTACCTTTTTTCAGAACCGGAACGCGTTCCAGTACCTTTTCATGTCCCGACATCTCCCACTTAAATCTACTTTTTTTGTATTCGTAAATATTTTGTATAGTAAGAATAAGAAAAAATAAATACTTATATGGAAAAAAATAGTTTGCTGAAAATAGGACTTTTTTTGCTCTCATTATGCGTTCCCTTACTTCTTATTTTACCAATACATCAATGCTGCTAGGGCTATTATTATTATTACCTGGAACACCGAGCTATCGCTCGACCCTTTAATTAATCTTGATATACAATTCTTTGATTATTTATTACAATTATTAAATGTTACAACATTGCATCAATCTGATTAAAATTAATGTAATGTGGTGTCCTCAATAATAATAAATAATAATATTAATAAATATTAAATAATATATATTTTAGTGAAAAAATATTAAAAATTAATAAACTATCTAAAAATTAATAAATAAAAGAACAATGAATAAATAAATATAAATTATTAATTTAATAAAAAATAAACACGAAAACTATTAGAATTTCTTTTTTTGTGTTCGTTAATATTTCGTATATATTATTAGTATTAGTAAGAAAAATAAAAAATAAAAACATATGGAAAAAATAGTTTGCTAAAAATAGGACTTTTTGCTCCCACTCTGCGTTTCCTTACTTCTTATTTTAACAATACATCACTGAACTTTACCTAAATATATATATATATACCTGTTAAATTAAAATACGAATAAAAGAAGTAAATGACCAGATTATTTGCAACAGCTGAATAGCTCATATATACAATATATTGTAATGTTTTTTTGTATGGGGGGGGGGGGGGAGGGGAATCTAAGAAAACGAAGAGTTGGTCACAAATGTGTAATGGAAAAGGGTGGACTTTGAATCGGCGTGAACTGCCCTGGAGATCTGGACTACAAAAAAAGAGAAAAAACTCTTAAATTTATCATTAAGAATAAAAATTTATAATAAGATTTATTATATATATATATATATTTAATGTTTAATTTAATTTTAAAACCTTTAAAGATTTAAATGTGAATCTTTTTAATTATAAAATTATGTAAAGTAATTTTTTTATATTTTTTATTATATAAAGACATTTTATAAAAGTTATAAGTAAACTCATATTTGTGGGTAAACAATTTTGTTAATTCTTCAATTATAAAATAAAAAAAAACAATCCTTTTGGAAAACAATATTTTTTGTTAATAATGTTGCCGGTCCTTTTGTAAGAGATAGTCCGTAGACGACCGAGTGTAATGGTGGTCCTTTTTTTTAATACAGTCCGTCTGCTCTCGACGGTAGCCCATGAACGACTTCCCTTGTCTCTTTTCGACAACTATTCTCTCTTCTCTATTATTACAATAATAATCCTTTCCAAAAATAAATTTATTTTTAAATAAATAATTTTTTTTTTTTAAGGATTAATGATATTTTTAAAATATCATTACAATATTAATATATATAAATTATAATAATGAGACAAAGAAGGATTAAACGTTATAATAGCACCGTAGCGTAAGTTGGAGAAATCTAAAGTTTTAAAATTGAAAGAGAGAGGGAAAAAAAACTGGTGAAATTATATATATATATATAGGTAGATAGATAAAAGCGGGGTAATAGGTTTCAATTGAAAATAAACGAAAGTAAATATTTAAGCAAATAAATAAATAAACAAATGAATATAAAAAAATGTACAATGAAAACGGAGTATCATTGTCATTAAAGATGTTAGAATAATGACCAAAAATAATGAAAGTCAGTAAAAATAATAACAAGATGAAGGAGGAAAGAAAGCAAATGTGACTTAACCTTAAATGACATCCAGTGACTTCAATAGTTGAACTAAATAGAGAATTTTTAAAACAATAGATAAAAAAGATAGTCAGGAAAGAAATTATTATTTATTTACTATACTAGTTTGTATAGAATAAAACAAAAAAACATTTAAGAAAATGGATTTGATTAAAGTTAATAAAACAAAAATACAACTGTTGTTCTAATTTGAACATCCAGGAAGTAAAATAAACTTTGTTAATTTAATTTAATTGATTATTTGAACTATACTAATTAACATAATATATAAAGTAAGTATAATTTGTAAATATTTGAGATAATAGATTATTTGTGTGTTCTCTTGGTACCAGCTGTTACTAAAGTTTTTAATTCCACCACTGTCTTTTAGGTACAATTCTTATCCTCAAATCCCCTCTCAACACCTGCTCTAGGATTTACGGCGTCCCGGACAATAGAATAAATTTCCGCTCTTTTATTCATAAAATTTATTATATTCATTACCCAAATGCCGCCCTTCAGATTTGCCGCCCCAATAAATGCCCCAATTGCCGCCCCGGATAAATTCCCCAATTGCCGCCCTATATAGCGGGCCCAGTCCCTCTCCAAATCAACAAATAATATTTATATACACATTTTTCTTACCAAAATGATATTTGCTGATAATAGTAGTTTAAGCAATTGTTTCGTTTAAACATAATTCGATCTTTTACTTGAATGTGCCCACAAACCCACCAATTTGGGAAAAACTTCTCTAATCAAAACACTGTCTAATTCCATCATATATACGAGAGTTGTACGCTTTACCAACTGACCAATGTCAACCCTCGAATGAGAGTAAAAGTAGTATTTCCTTTTCTGCCATCACTAGTATGTAAGCCATGTATCTTGAGGGATATGACAAGAAATAAAATAATGATTAGAAATATATCACATTCGTTCATTAAATTTCAAAAATATCATAAAATCAGTTTATTAACAATATTATATTTATTTTTTATTTATATTTTTCTAAAAAATAAATAAATTAAAAGGTTCTAAAGTCAATGGTTGATAGGGATTTAGGTTTTTCATTGAATTTTGAGCTTGTTTAATTGTAATTATAATTATAATGTTATATATATATATATATATATAAGTATGTATATGCATATTGTACTTTGTCACCAGAAGAGAAAATGAAAAATAAGGTAATAAAATTTGTTTAAATCTAATTAATATCTTATAGTTTAATTATATATATATATATATAATTAAATATAATAAATCTTTTTTTCCTTAAATAATAAGTATAATTACTTATAATCTAATTCATTTTATATACCTCTTGATTATTTGCAAATTTATAGTTATATATTAAATAATAAAATTTTATTATTAATATTATTTAATTCATAATTCAATATTTAGTTACTTAATTATATTATATATTATTATATTTAATTAATATGTAATGGAAATTATTTAAATTATTCCATGATGCATTTAATTATTTTTTAATACATTCATAAATTAATATTTTAAATTATATAGGAATTTTGGTATATAATCATACTATAGTTTATTTTTTACCGACCGACGATAGTAAGGGAGGTATTGTTTTCACACCAAATTTCATATGTGGAGATTTTTACATATCTCCACGAATCATGCATTTTCTAAACAGAAAAAAGTATTTTTAGCATGATGTCTGTCCGTCTGTCCGTCCGTATAGATGTGTACAGCCTGAACGGCTCAACCGATTTTGATGAAATTTGGTATATTTACTTAATGCATCAGTGGGATGAATTGATCAACTTTTGGTGCAATTCGGGAAACCGGAAGTGGTAGTATTAGCGATCGACGATAGGAAGGAAAGGGTTATTTTCACACCAAAGGAGATTTTTTTATATATCACCACGAATCATGCATTTTGTATTGGTTTTATCCTCGAAAAAAATCATATTTATTAGTTTTTTCTTGATTTAAAATTATATGACGTCATCCAGCCATGCATGACGTCACAGCCTGGTCTTGCATATATATTATAAATAAAATAAAATTAAAAATGTTTATATTTATTATTTATGTATGCCTATCTGTTTTTTATTACATTAATAGATATATGAAAATTATTTGAAATTGTTTCTGTAGCTGGAAATTAATTTATTTCAAACCGTCGGTCGGTTCGGACCTGGCCACAGGTCAACTTATTTTAATTTAACTTGTAACGGACAATGTATTTATATTCTTAGTTATTTTTTTTATTATACATTTTATTTTGTTTATCTATTTTTTAGTTTATTTTGTTTTTCTATTCCCCTATTTTATTAACAAAGTTATTTGGTCGCATTATTCTTAAAATGTAATATATATATAGATATTATATTTCACATAAGGGGAGGGACCATCCCTCCAAGTTTTAATATTTTTAACAGTTGAGAATGGACAGTGGAACTAGTGAGATATCATCCTGATATGACCTGTATTTATCACGTCCCGTGATATAATTATTTTGTATATAATCATTTTTATTATCACACCCTGTGATACAGTTTAACTAGTGATATCATCCCGATATGACCTGGTATTTATCACGTCCCGTGATATAATTATTTTGTACATAATCATTTTTATCACACCCTGTGATACAGTCGAACAAGTGATATCATCCTGATATAACCTATACTTATCACGTCCCGTGATATAATTATTTGTGTATAATCCTTATCATCACCCCCTGTGATAATTATTTCCGCTAATTCCAGTGATATTAGTGAATTACATTTTCTTATTTTTCTATTTAAAATTTGTATATTTAATTTGTTAATTTTTATCTATTTAATTAAAGTAAATTAATGTGAACATTATTATTGTGTTTTCCCTTTTCCCTTAATTTTTCAACACTATTTTATACTTTGGGATATCCAAAGTTGGCGCCCATCAATAACTTAACATAATTAACAATTCACGGTCATCGTGGGTCATTACAAGTGCCCCATACTTAGATCCCCTTATAAATTGGCACCCAACGTAAGAGGATCGTCTACAAAGTGACCCCAACTTGAAACGGTCCTCCTTACAAAGTGGCAGCCCAACGTTTGGCTCGATTAGTTCCTTACAAAGTGGCGCCCAACGTGGGGCCCGATTAGTACACCACGGCTCCTGAGAAAAGTACATTATTCATCTTTGGTGAGCAGTATCATCACTTTTTCATCTCAACGGACTTATACTACAATTTAATATTTAATTAATAAAATAGAAATTTAAAACTTTTACTTTTATACTTTAAATTTAAATAAATCATATCTCCTTGTCTAATATAATAATATATTTAACACTTGTTAATTATTTTTTTTATTTTTAATTTTCACATTTATCTAACAAATAGAATATTTATCTATTTAATTCTAATTCAATAAAAATAGTTTGAATATATTAATATTATTATTAGCTATAATTAATTAATTTATATGTTTAATTTGTAAATTTTTTTTTTGATTTTTAAATTTTATTCTACTACATTATATTTAAATTAATGAATTAATAAAATTGATAAAATATCACTATATTTTCAAATATTTAAATACTTTTTTACATATTTTAAATTATATTACAATTATCTTATTTTATAATTAAACATTGTATAATTCAATTGTACGCGACTAAATAACTTTTAATTTTGATTAATTAATTAATTTTTTTTTTTTTTCTCTTTGGTTAACATTAAATTTAATTATCCTATTAAAAATGTCATTTTTCGGCAAAGGAAAAAAGGAGGATCTTATCCTTTTAGCACAGGAATTAGGAATAGTTATGAATTTAGATTCTCGTAGGATCGATATAAAAAATGACATCACGTCATTGCCTGATTATGATGAAGACCTTACACGGGAATTACTTATGACCATCATAGAGGATAGGAAGGAAAAAGAAGAGAGAGAGAGGGAAAGGGAGAAAGAAGAAAGAGAGAGGGAAAGGGAGAAAGATGAAAGAGAAGAAAAGGAGAAGGAAAGACAATTTGAACTAGAGAAACTCCGAATTCAAACCGTAGTGAACCAGGTAGAATCACCAACCCCACTTCAACCGAAAGTAGATATATTGAAATTCTTACCTCTATTTAAAATTAACGATGACGATATTAATACGTATCTGCGTCTTTTCGAAAGACAAATGAATTTTCTTGGCATATCTGAGGATGCATGGGTTACTTTTCTTATTTCGGTCTTACCCACAGATATTACCACTCTAATAATTAGAGAACCAAATGAAGTCGCCCAAGACTATCAACATATTAAGAAGCTCCTACTTCACCGATTTAAATTAACTACGGATAAAATAAGAAAACTTTTCTCCACCTCCAAGAAGACATCGGAAAACACTTGGAAAGATTTTTACTTCAATCTACGCGGTTATCTAGAAGCCTGGCTATCCGATCTAAAAATTGAAAATTTTGATCAACTTAAAAATTTGATCCTAGCTGATCAAATGAAGAGAAAGTGTTCATCCGAATGCAAAGATCACTTCCTCGACTCTTGGGAAACATTGGTAGATCCCCTCGATCTCGCAGAAAAATTCGACTCCTATGATAACTTAAGGGCCCCATTTTCAAAAACAATTACTTCAAATAAATCTATCGAACCCCCTAAATCGAAATATTATGATCGGAAACCCATTAGAAACTCACAACCTCGTGAAAAACAAAAAGAAGAGACTGACTCTTCAATAATTCGTTGCTACGGCTGCGGAACTCCAGGAGTCACCAAACCTAGGTGTCTAACTTGCAATCCGAAGCAGGAAATTACCAACGCACAAGCCTTACAGTGTAACGTTACTACAGATAGAGATACTAAACTCGCTCTAATAGAAGCCTCCATCTATGAAGCTTCTGGTTCTATTTGTGTTGACAGCGGGGCCACTCGCTCTATTGGCGGTCAGCGTCTTCTCAGCTATTTAAGACAACGAGGAGAACATTTTAAAGTAGAAAAACTTTCCTTAACTCTAGCTGACGGGAAAAAGCGTACACATTCCGTGTTATTAGCTACAGTTCCTGTAAAAATCAAAAATAAAATAATATATATAGAAATGATATTCCTACCCAATGTTAGTGGAAATAGATCACTATTAGGTCTTGACTTCCTCAGAAAAGCAGGTTTAGTATTAGATATGCGAAACAATCGCTGGTATTTTCATAATTATCCTAAGAGAAAATACAAATTTATTCGAGAAAATCTCTGCACCACTGAAGAAAATAATACTGTTGTTGAAAACACTATTCAGCTAACTGAGGAACAGAACATAAAACTTGCCCATTTATTAAAAGAACATGAAACTGTCTTTCAACCAGGGGGAGAGCCAACTCCTTACGCTGGACATGATATAAACACAGGCGGTTGTTTGAATGCGCTGCAAAGGGCTGTCGAAACCACGGACGGTACCAATATCAGCAAAGAAGATCCTGCTGTCCGATATAGACAGCTGGTGGGGTCTCCGAGAGCCCATCGGGGCCCACCAGGAGTTATGGAGCCACCACAAACTCAAAAACAATTATTTACTCAAGGACTTGTTCCCCCTCATACATCAGCATTGCGTCTAAGCCACGACACGCGTTCTACTCCAGTATTTCCTCTAAGTAAGCGAGGAAGGCCAAAAATTGTCCGTTCCTAAGGCTGATCCCTCAATCAAAAGACCTCGGAATCAGAGGGGGAGGATGTAACGGACAATGTATTTATATTCTTAGTTATTTTTTTTATTATACATTTTATTTTGTTTATCTATTTTTTAGTTTATTTTGTTTTTCTATTCCCCTATTTTATTAACAAAGTTATTTGGTCGCATTATTCTTAAAATGTAATATATATATAGATATTATATTTCACATAAGGGGAGGGACCATCCCTCCAAGTTTTAATATTTTTAACAGTTGAGAATGGACAGTGGAACTAGTGAGATATCATCCTGATATGACCTGTATTTATCACGTCCCGTGATATAATTATTTTGTATATAATCATTTTTATTATCACACCCTGTGATACAGTTTAACTAGTGATATCATCCCGATATGACCTGGTATTTATCACGTCCCGTGATATAATTATTTTGTACATAATCATTTTTATCACACCCTGTGATACAGTCGAACAAGTGATATCATCCTGATATAACCTATACTTATCACGTCCCGTGATATAATTATTTGTGTATAATCCTTATCATCACCCCCTGTGATAATTATTTCCGCTAATTCCAGTGATATTAGTGAATTACATTTTCTTATTTTTCTATTTAAAATTTGTATATTTAATTTGTTAATTTTTATCTATTTAATTAAAGTAAATTAATGTGAACATTATTATTGTGTTTTCCCTTTTCCCTTAATTTTTCAACACTATTTTATACTTTGGGATATCCAAAGTTGGCGCCCATCAATAACTTAACATAATTAACAATTCACGGTCATCGTGGGTCATTACAAGTGCCCCATACTTAGATCCCCTTATAAATTGGCACCCAACGTAAGAGGATCGTCTACAAAGTGACCCCAACTTGAAACGGTCCTCCTTACAAAGTGGCAGCCCAACGTTTGGCTCGATTAGTTCCTTACAAACTTAAATTATGAAAAATTTAAAATTATATATATATAAGATAAATAATAATATTGACATAATATACTTAAGTACAAATTAAAAGTATAATTAAAAATATAATTTTTAAATTGAAAAAAATCATTATTAAATTCAATTTAATTTGTTATTGGCATTAGAGTACTTTTTATTTTAATTTCTGGGTTTTTTACTATCTCGCCAGAGATAGTATTGCGATCACGAAAATTTTCGATGTCAAAATTTTGATGTTTTTATACGTTTTGAAGGTTCCTGAATCATTTTCACTAAGGTTGAGAAAAATGTCTGTGTGTGTGTGTCTATGTATGTAACCAAGATTACGCATAAACGGTTTAAGCTAAGATCTTGAAATTTGGTATCCGGGCATTATTCAAAATTGGTAGTTTTCTATTAACCTTTGAGAAATGTATCTCAACCGGAAGAGGGTCATTACCAACAACGTTTTAATTTTTTTCCTCTAAAGTGACCGTAAAAATAAAGATATATGTTTGATAATTTTTCACATGATTAAAAATTGTATAAAACTGCTATATATAGAATTTCAGCTTGATTGAATCGCTGAAAGAACCAGAATTAATTTTTTAACACTGCAAATCACGCGGCAACACGTGACCTGGTGCCATCAACTAAGAGCCAAACGTACGCTGGTTTAATAAATATTATTTATGAATTTTAATTTATAATTTAATTAAATTTAATTTAAATATATGTGTTATTTAGTCCAATTCAAATTTGCGAGATAGTCGAGTGGAAACACTCCAGCTTATTTTCTCTACTCTCATTTTCAATATTAAAAAAATTAATCAATAAATAAATAAAAAAACAAATCCATTATAATATAAAAAGTAAAGTTTAATCTTAGGTAGTAAATATTGTAGGTATATTATTTTTTTGTAAAAATGATAATATCGATGGTAGTAGGTTTATTGAGTGATATAATGATAGTATTAAATTTTTCAAGGCTGAATTACCCTAGTAGGTCATCGAAATCGTGTATTAGTATTCTATATTGATAGGAGCCATTTATCACCTCCCTTCCATCACTAACAACCTTGTTTGGTTCAATATTTGCAAATAATATTTTAGTTTAGAATATTAAATATGGAAATTCAATTTACTGTTTAGGAAATGAAGGATGCGTGTCGGTTTATTCACTGGGAACAATTTTTTTTTCTTTCTCTCCCTATTTTGATAATTTTATCAATTTTTTTGTTTATTTCAAACCACAAAATACAATTTCATAATTAGATGAGAGGGAAGTAAATAAAAACTAATCCAGATTATTTTTTTTTTATAACGAGTAAATACCAAAGCTTTTCTATTTGGCCAGGGAGAGGACAATTTTTCTGAGAATCGATTTCTTGATCAGAATCGCGCGTTCGATTCCTGGTAATGAGATGACAGGTTGAATGTGGCTCGCATCGAGGTCGGAGGCGCAGTTTCACCCAACCAGTACTTGACATACTAAGCGGGCCTTACTCTCTTTCCCTTCCAACAATTATGTAAAACAAGTAAATTAAGAAACAAAAAAATAAATAAATAAATAAATTAAATAAGTATACAAATAAGTATATATCTCGAACAAAAATACACAAAATTTATGTCTACTCTTTGTTTAAAAAAAAAAAATATAAATAACACCTTCTTATAAAAATTATTCGATTTTTAAATTAGAAATGCTATTTTACAAGTATTATATATAATATTTATATTAATATTTATCATAAAATAAGAGAGTAGGTAAAGTTCTGTTCAAGATATTATATTTTCATATATATAATTGTAATTTTACAAAAAATGTTTTGATATCGAAATAATTTTAAAATTATTTTAATTATTATTTTTTTTTTAAATGTTTTAAAAATTAATATATATATATTAAACTTATAGAAACAGTAAATTTTGATAAATATGGAGGAATATTATTTAAAAAATTGCTTTTATATTAGCAATATACAATATTATTACAGTTTAATCCAGTGATTCTCATCCTTTTTTTTACCGCGGCACACTTTTAACGGTTTAAAAAATTTGGCTGCACTCAAAGAAAAAGACAAGTGTAAAAGTTTACCATATTGAAAAAAAGTCGTCCCAAAAACGTTTTATTTTTTATTTTTTTTTAGAACAATATTGAAAAAATTTAGAAAAAAAAAATCGGAAATGTTTAAGAACCTAGTCCCAAAAACGTTTTACCTTTTTTTTAACCAAATTGAAAAAATTTAGAAAATAAAGTCGGAAATGTTTAAGAGCCTCAAAATCTCGCGGCACAGTGGTTGAGAATCACTGGATTAATCCATTGATAAAATCATAAACTTACTTTTTCATAAATTAAAATTCAAGTAATAATATAATCTTAACATTGGATTATTAATAAATATTAAAATAATAGTAAAAAAAAACTTTATTTTAATTTAATTTATTTATTTTATTGGATTATTTATTTATTTTTTTTTTTATTTATTTATTTTGAAAGAATGAAAAGACTCTCCTTCCTCTTTGACATGTACTACATATTTATCATTTTTACACGAGCAACTCTCCCCTTCCACCCAAGTAAAATTTCTAAGTCAATACGTGCCTGTTTCTGGTTATAAATTATTTATTTACTTCTAGAGAAAGAAAATACTTACTGATAATAATACTTTAATAATTAATATCCATGATATTTATCCACTTATTTCCTTTTATTAATTAAATGGAAGATGATTGGGATTTATTAATAATATAATACCCGATTTATCAGATTAATTATTATAAAAAATAAGCAATTTTACTTTTGTTTAAATAGTATTAAGTAATATTTAATGACTTTTTATATTTAATAAACATTAACATGAACGAGCTTCGAAATTCCTTCTTCATAGAAATCCGCCGCCTGAGTGTTGAGCCAGTGGAACAAAACTTATGGTACAGCGGCGGATTTCTAAGAAGGATGAATGTCTCAACTTTTTTGGCAATTATTATTATGTAGAAAAATAGTATTTTAGTTGTTCTTTCAAATATATATACAAAAAACATTTTCCTGTACTAGTTTTGTCTTAATTCCAAAACGTAACCTACTTTGTGAATTACCCTCGTATATACATTTTTATATTATTATCATTATTATTATTATTATTTGCATTATTTAAAGTTCTATTTATTTTATTATATAAATACATTATCTTTATTATTATTATATTTAAATAAAATAAAATACATACATAATTTTCTTAGATAAACAAAATTAATGGAAATTGTTAAATTATATATTTTTAGTAATTAATTAGATATTTAATTACAAAAATAAGTTGAAAATAGTATAATAAAATAATAAATAGTCGTTTTACCTTCATTAAATTAAATTTTTCTATTGAGTTAAACAAGAAATAAATTAATGTCAATATTATTACAACAATTTCATTTAATGGCAAGAGATTAGAAGGTCTTGTTAGGGAGGACAAGACAAGCTCTTTGTTGTTGTGTTTCTACACATCCTCATTTGCATTTGGTATGTGCATGAATAGAAGGTGTGAAAGAGAATAAATATGCATCTTGCACAGGACAACAACCCAACAGTTGTCGCCATTTGGCTTGTGGTTGTTGAAGTTGTTAGTCACAAAAGAAATAAACAACTTTAGGAGGAATCTATTTAGTTGCTATGTTATGCTATATACTATATATATATTCTATTCCTCTTCTATTTCTGGTCCTTGATTAAAGTGCAATGAGAAAATGTTTCATTCGGAATACATTATTTGAATTCTTTACAAAAATCACAAAAGCGACATACAATATAACATCCGTTTCAATTACTATTTGGTGTTGTTAAACATGCAATGAATTAGAATACATTAGAAAAAAAAATTATTTAGATCATGTTATTAGTTTCTATTTTTTTTTTAAACTCAAATATTAATTGTCTATATAAAATTTAATTATAATTTAATTTAATGATGTGTATTTAATAATTATTATAGAAATCTTTATAGATAACAAACTGATTGGGTAGAAAGAATCCTACTCTTTTTATTCATTACTCCTCTTAATTTAATTAACATTATACAAAAAAAAAATAAATAAATAAACCTATGTATAATGAATAATAAATATCAATTTTTAACTAATTTTATTAATAGAATCTAAAACCTTAAAGTTATTAGTTTATTTATTTAAAAAATCTGGAGTGTCTCCACTCTACTATCTCGCAAATTTGAATTGGATTAAATAACATAATATATTATATTTAAATTAAATTAAATTAATTATAAATTATAAATTAAAATTAATAAATAATATTTATTAAATCAGCGTATGTTTGGCTCTTTGTTGATGGCACCACGTCACGTGTTGGCGCGTGATTTGCAGTGTTAAAAAATTAATTCCGGTACTTTTAGCGATTCAATCATGCTGAAATTCTATAGATAGCAGTTTTATACAATTTTTAATCATATGAAAAACTATCAAACATATATCTTTATTTTTACGGTCAGTTTAGAGAATAAAAAATGAAAACGTGGTAGGTAATGGTCCTCTTCCAAATGAGCTACATTTCTCAAAAGTTGAAAACTACGAATTTTGAATAATACCCGTGTACCAAATTTCATTATTCTAGCTCAAACCGATTTTTCGTAATCTTGTATACACACACACACACACACACATAATCACACAGACAGACGGACATTTTTCTTATCCTTAGTGAAAATGACTCAGGAACCTTCAAAACGTATAAAAACATCAAAATCTCGACATCGAAAATTTTCGTGATCGCAATACTATCTCGCCAGAGATAGTAAAAATACAAATAAATTGATTTTGTATATTATTTCAATCCATCTTTTTGGGTGGTGACAAAAAAAAAAAAAAAAAAAACGAAAAAAGCAAAACATATTTACATATTTAGGTACATAATACATAACACTCTGTAATCGACGATCATAAATGTCTTTAATTGAGGACATACAAAACCAGAGATCCAGAGTATTATTTTCAAAAAATGAAATTAAAAAGAAAAAACAAATATAAAAAAAAAAAATAATGAACAACAAACAACAAATACAAAATGAGAAAAAATAAACTAAAGTAAAAAACAAAGACAAAAAAAAAAAAACAAACAAATTCACACACTAAATAAAACCTCAAAGAAAAAAAAGTTCATAGGTATAAAGTAATAATGTCATTTAAAATAAAAAAATATTACCAATAAATCAGTCTTGCAAAAGAAAATTACCTTCTTTTCCTACTAGCCAATATAAAAAGTAACATTAAATACCTATTGATTTAATAAAATTCAATTATAAAAAATCCCAAGCCTTTCCCTCTTCCAAATGATAGGTGCATTGAATCTGCAAATTATTAATACGAGGGTGGGGTGAAAAGTTTCAGGCCTGACCAAGAAAAACGATGTTTTTAATTTTTTTTTTTTTTGCTATATTTTTCAACATAATGTCCATCATCACTGATACATTTCTCATTACGGTGTTCTAATTAATTAATTAAATTTAATTTAAGTCTCATCAACAGTTATGAATCGGCGCAAAAATTCTTTTGAATTACGCCTACAGCGCCAAATTGTCGGTAGAAATGGTTTTTCGAAGCAGTTTTTGATCTAACGTTAGCAAACGCGGCACCTTCGTTGCACACAGCTTTCCATATTCAAAGTCTCATCAACTGTTATGAATCGACTCAAAAATTCGTTTGGATTACGCCTAAAGAGCCAAATTGTCGGTAGAAATGGTCTTTCGAAGCAGTTTTTGGTCTAACGTTAGCAAACGCGGCACCCACGTTACACACAGCTTTCCATGTTCAAATGGTTGTGCAAAATATTTCGCACACGTTCAGCTGACATCGTACAGGTCTCAGCTATCTTGAATGTTGAAAAATCAAGCAAAAAAAAAAAAAAATTTAAAAACATCGTTTTTCATGGTCAGGCCGGAAACTTTTCACCCAACCCTTAAATAAATGTGATTAGATTTAAAATTTCCTTTTTTAACATTTAATATTTATAAATATTTTAATAAAAATAGTTTTCTACATTCTCATTATTAAATTTGAAAAAGGAAAATCCTTTCTTTTAATTTAGTTAATGTTAATAGAGATTAATTAGAGAAAAATATCTATTTTATTCGAGTGATCTATTTGATGATCATCATAGAGCCACAATACAATTATTCAGAATTAAACTCACTGTTTGTTTAGCTGTAGTAACAGTTTTAATTCTACAAACGCTACTATCCCCATTTATGTCCATCCTATTAATAAAATAAATGTTTTATTATTAATTGCTCACATAAATAATTATGTTTTTTTTTATGATTTAATGATTAAAAAACAACAACACTTATTTCTTCAATGTTTTGGAATAGTGAATGTGTGTTCTTAATTTAAATTCCGTTCTTTTATCATGGAGAAAGTAAAAATTTCAATCATCAATAATTAATTAGGCATCTAAATAATTTTTAATATTCCATGCAGTAGATATATTATAGTATAATTTATTATATATTAAGTATGGATAAATCAAGTAATATTTATATATAAGTATATTCTTTATGTCAAATTATTTAATTTATACTTGGAACTGTAAACTTGTTTATTTATTCATTCAACATATTTTAAGAAAGAATAAATAAACAGTGTAAAGATTATAGGTGAATGAAAAAAATATATGAATTTTCAGTAGAAGAAATTAGGAAATTATGAACTCAAGTAAGAATAGAGGTGTACATTCTGAAATAGGCGGTTACATGCATTTGATTGAAAAAAAAAAAAAAATACAAAATGTTCGTTTGCATGGGAATAAAATAGTTCATTTTGAGAAAAGTATTATTATTAAAGAATATTATGGTTTATTTCTGCATTAGAAAATGGTTCAGGGTTAAAAAATAATAATAAAAAAAGAAAATCAACGTATAGAGGTTGTATGATCAGCACAACAGATCCTCTCTACCTTTGTCTTGATTTTCTTGATTAGGGGCTGCTACTTCTTGCTTTCCAATTTTGAAGGCAGAAATACTGCCCCAAACGTGAAGTCTTGGGTAAAAAAAAAATGATAATAGTAATTCTATCAAGTGGTTTTTTCTTTCGAGAATTGTAATATAAAAATACTTAATATTACTATCTAAATTACCATTGTATCTTTCAGTAAATTTAACATATATACTACATGGGCTGAAAAGTACCGGGGTTTTTTAATAGATGACGCCACTAGAAAATGAACATGACTCATTTCGAGAGGCTAATCTGTCAATAGTTTATGTATGAAGTATCATGACATTTCGTCCCTTCGTTTGAGTGACGCCTTCATAAAAAAAATAGAAAAACAAGAATATCGCGTCTTGATTAAACATTGTTTTTTAAGGGGAAAAACTTGTGAACAATCATTGCAGTGGTTGCAGGAATGTTATCCCACATCTACTCCATCGAGAACAACAGTTTATGAAGACGCGATATTCCTGTTTTTCCATTTTTCTTATGAAGGCGAAAGTAGCGTCACTCAAACGACTGTAGTTTGTAAACGAATGGACGAAATGTCATGATACTTCATACATAAAATAGTCACAGATGAGCCTCTCGAAATGAGTCATGTTCATTTTCTAGTGGCGTCATCTATTGAAAAATCCCGGGACTTTTCAGCCCCTGTAGTATTCTATTTGATATAATCTATCTATCTATCTATTTTAGATTCGATTTTAAGATTTATATCAAAACTTTATTAATTGAATTATTTAAATATTAGTTTTGTTGAGGGATATGGTGTTTTAAATTTTCCTCCAATTCTTCAAATTTGGTCTTTGGATGATGAGTTGAAAACGTTTATATATACATTAATGAATTAATTAATTATCTCTATTATATTTAATAATACATTTTCATAGATAGAATGGATATACGAAAGTGAATTGAAGATTAGTTTACGAACAGAATGAATAAAATTAATATAATTTTTTCAAAAATTTCATATTTATCAATTTGAAAAGAATTTTTTTTTTTTTGAAAATAGTTTAGAATAACTTTTAATTAATCCTGAATTGTTTTTCATGCCCATAGCAATGATAATATCCATATCCATTAATTAAATATTTGGAAAATTATATTCATATCTTTAGTAAAATAAAAAAATGAATGATTGTTTTAAATCTCAATAAAGATAACTTATAGTTACAGTGGTGTATTGGGAGGGGAACGCTGGGGAACGACGTTCCCTTACCTTTTTTCAAAACTGAAACGCGTTCCAGTACTTTTTTATATCCCGATAACTCCCACTTAAATCAACTGTTAGAATTTCTTTTTTTTTATGTTTGTAAATATTTTGTATAATAATAAGTAATAAGAAAAAATAGAAACTTATATGGAAAAAAATAGTTTGCTGAAACTTTATTTTGCTCCCACTATGCGTTCCCTTACTTCTTATTTTACCAATACATCACTGATTATTTATTTCTTAAAAATATATAAATATTCCAGAATGTTTATTTCTCAGGCCCATCCAATTCCATACATTCTTCTCATGCATGTCATCGGATCTGGAATATGGAGATTGAAATTGGCAACTCTCACTGCTAATAAATTTCTTGCCAAGTCTTCCATTTGACAGTAGAAATGGTTGGTTTGCCAAGTGTATATATCTATATATATATTTGGATAATTGTAAATGTAGAATTAAACTCACTAGAGGTGCAAGTGACTAGAAAAGCGAGCAGAAAAATCCACCAACACCAAGACCAGGACCAGGTCGATGTCCAGGACCAGGACCAGCCGTTGAAGGCGCGCCGCCCGCGCCGCGCCATCGCAAGAGGCCTGTGTCCCTCCTGAAATACAAAAAAAAAAACACAACCACATAAAGATTTTTGTAATAAAGACACCTTTTAATTAAAACTATTATTATTGTTATTATTATTATTATTTGATTTTTTTAATGTAAAATTAATATTAATAATAAAATTAAATGCAAACTCTAATTAAATCATTTGAAATAAATAAAATATAGTTTTTATTAAATCATTTTTATCGACAGACGATAGTAAGGGAGGTTTTGTTTTCACACCAAATTTCGCATGTGGAGATTTTTACATATCTCCACGAATCATGCATTTTCTTAACAGAAAAAAGTATTTTTAGCATGATGTCTGTCCGTCCGTATAGATGTGTACAGCTTGACGGATTTTGATAAAATTTGGTATATTTACTTAATGCATACTATATACTTGTGTATATCCGGAATCCGGAAGTGGTAGTATTACCTATCGACGATAGGAAGAGAAGGGTTATTTTCACACAAAATTTCACATGAGAAGATTTTTTTACACATCTCCACTAATCATGCACTTTGTATTGGTTTTATCTTCGGGAAAAGTCATCTTCATTAGTTTTTTCTTAATTTAAAATTATATGACGTCACCCAGGCCTTCATGACGTCACAGCCCGCGCCTCCTTATATATTATAAATAAAATAAAATTAAAAATATTTATGTTATATCCATATATGTTTTTTATTGCATTAATAGATATATTAAAATTATTTGAAATTGTTTCGGTAGCTGGAAATTAATTTATTTCAAACCGTCGGCCGGTTCTGCGCCTGTTCACAGGTCACCTTATTTTGGAATTTATTAGAGAATCTCGAACTTGAATGTTTATCTATCATGATATGCATAAACAGATAAATAAATCAATTTACAATTTACACCAAGCATTTCCAATTAAATTATTATATAATGTTTATTTTGTAAGCCTTAGATTATAATATAAAAGTTTTTGCATTATACTCATACATATATATATATAGTATACATATGTATACTATATATATATATATATATGTATACTATATATATATATGTATGAGTATAATGCATATATATATATATATGTATACTATATATATATATATATATATATATATATGTATACTATATATATATATGTATGAGTATAATGCAAAAACTTTTATATTATAATCTAAGGCTTACAAAATATGTATACTATATATATATATATATATATATATATGTATACTATATATATATATATGTATACTATATGAATTTAATAGATATTATAATACACATTTTAAAAATTATAATATTAAAAATGATTATTATAACAAATTAATTAATGAATGTAAAACTAAGCATGCATTTCACTTTTTTTTCATATGGCAATAATATCATCGATAAGGAGTGCCAATTGGATTATAAAGACTTTAGAGAAAGCAGCAAAAGAAAGTGAAAAGAGAAGAATATGCCAGAAGAGAATTTAGTTTTCTCCCAGGAGATAACAGGAAGTAAAATTACCTTAGTAAAACTACTAAAAATAGTTAAATAGTTATATTTATTAGATAAATTAGAAAAAAAAAAACATTTTGAAGAAGCAAAAAATGCAATATTTTTTGAATCAATATATTAGATTATTATACTAATTTTGTGAACTCATATTTATCATTAAAAAAAAAATAATAATAATAATAATTAAGATTTTAAACTATTTACTATTTTAAATTAATTTAACTAAATAATAAAATAAAAAAATATTTATTTATTATTGTATTTAAAACAAATGGATTCGAAACTATTTATTTTTCTTTTCTAATCAATTTAAATATAAATATATATATAATTTTTAAATTATTTATATAAAATATTTTAATTATAAAAATTTAAATCTTATTGAGTTGTCACTCATTAATTTAATAGAAGTGATAGTGTATTTATAATTATTTATATTAGAAGAAATCAATTTTTATGTATATTTAAGAAAATATTTATTTTTATTCAATTTGATAATTATAATCAAGCATGAAATGAGAATATATAATAAGTATTATATTTATATATATATACACGAGTGCAGGTCAATAAGTCCGTGACTTTTTGAATGAAACAAAGGTTTTTGAATAAAAAATTATTTTATTTTTCAACGTAGTCGTGCTCTATACAACGTTTCTCTAATTTTTTTATCCCTTTCAAAAAATAAGATTTGCGAGGACAACAAAATAGATTTGTTTGATAGATGATTTCATCGATCGAGTCAAATCTCTTTTCGCCGAGCCATTTCTTCAGGTTTGAAAACAAGAAATAGTCACTCGGGACTAAATCCAGAGATTAGGGCGGATGAGGGAGCATTTCGTATCCCAATTCATAGATTTTCACTTTTTTCCGTTTCCTTCTCAAATCACGTGGTGGTCTGCTATTAATGAATGTCAAACAAAAAGTAAAAGACCCAACTGGTTCAAATTTCGACAGGAGTCAGCTGATGGTTGCCTGCTGACAGGAGCAGTGTTGCCATTTCATTTAAGAGATGGAAAATTTAAAAAGTCACGGACTTATTGAATTACCCTCGAGTATATTTATATATTGATTAGGTTATACTTAAACAAAAAATTATGAGGCTAATGTGTTTTATTATTTTTTTTTTTTTTTTTTTTAATATGACGGACCGGGAAAAACTTCTTACGAAGCGCACACCATCATCGCAAACGATTGGTGTACAGTGTGGGATTACCTATGATGTTGTTAGGCTACCCACTAAAAAAACCCCGCCATACCCTTCCATTGACCCTCTCTGACTAGTGACGGGATCGTCTTTCGACATACATCATCACAATTTAATTTAAATATTAATTTACAAATAAGTACATATATATATCCTATTATAATTATTGAGTTTTAAAAATTAAATAAATATATAATTATTTAGTAATTTTTCTAAACAGAATTTAATCAGATATTGAAATTATTTGATATTTTATTTTAAAAGTATTTTTATAATAAATTATTATTATTATTATTATTAAATATAGAAATTATTAAATATAAATATTATAGATTGTATTTGTGAGTGTTGTTGGAAAATTTAAAAAAAAAGAGATCTTATTTGTATTTTTTGGAGGTTGTTTGTATCGTTTAAGTGGAGGCCGAAGGGAGTCTTGGCAACCCGTTAGCTTCTGGTTGGGCAGTAACGGTCAGTGCTCCTCGAAGAACAATTCTTCAAGACTATCGTCGCCTCGATTTTTTTTTCTATTCACTCATTTGCCAACCGGAATGACACAATTAAATAGCATAAAGTATCGAGAGAAAAAATTTTATATTATCAGTTTTAATTTTTTATAGAAGGAAAAGTGTAAGAATTAGAAGTAAAATTACAAAAAAAAAACAAAACAAATAAAATATTATCACTAATATAATTTATTAGTAATATGTACAAAATTTTACTAAAGATTACTTCTAGTTTTAAAGATATTTTTTTTTCAAATTTGCTATCAAAATACATACAATACAAAAATAAATAATAAGAATTCTCATCAAATCAATTGAAATTGAAATATGAACTTTTGTCTTTCGCCAGCAAATTGTTAATTTATTCAATCTAGTCAACTACGCCAATATATTTTGGAAATATTAATTTTTAAGAAATATCATTCATAATGGATGTAAATTTAAAATAATTCTTATTTTTAGTATTTTTCAATGCTGCCCGTTATAGGTACCTTATTTTATATATAGAAGAGTGAGATTAATAACTGCTAGGCAGTGGGGTATTGAGAGAGGAACGCGGGGAACGACGTTCCCTTACCTTTTTTCAAAACCGGAACGCGTTAGAGTACTTTTTCATGTCCCGACAACCACCACTTAAATCTACTGATAGAATTTCTTTTTTTGTGTTCGTTAATATTTTAAAAATAAGAATAAGAAAAAATAAAAGCTTATATGGAAAAAAATAGTTTACTGAAAATAGGACTTTTTTTGCTTCCATTATGTGTTCCCTTACTTCTTATTTTACCAATACATCACTGCTGCTAGGGCTATTATTATATCGCTCGACCCTTTAATGAATATTGATATACAATTCTTTGATTATTTATTACAATTATTAAATGTTACATCATCGCATCAATCTGATTAAAATGAATCGAACGTGAGGTCCTCAATAATAATAAATAATAATATTAATAAATATTAAATAATATTTTAGTGAAAAAATTATAAAACTATCTAAAAATTAATTAATAAAAGAACAATGTATAAATAGATATAAATTATTAATTTAATAAAAAATAAACACGAAAATAGATTTAAAAGAATAACATAAAATTAGCTAATAAAAATTTATAAGAATTAAGAAAAAATTAAATGACAAAACATTAAAAAATTTAAATTTATTTCGGATTATGCACTTGGCGCGGTTCGATTGCTGGAAATCGAGTCGGCGTACCAGGTCTCTGTTACACAACTGGTCTCAATTAGTTTAGAGGGGAAAAAAATAACAAAGCTTATACAATTACCAAGCCGTATTTTTTTTTTTAAGATTAATAAATATATTTTATTAAAATAAATATTTTTAATTTTTTTCGAAATTAAATAATAAATGTTAAAATATTTTAAAAATATCAATTAAAAAAAATTCGGGAGTGTCCTCCCCTAGACTTTCCCGCATATAAATAGGTAATTAGGTTATTATTGTTATGTTTTAACAACAATAAAAATAAACAAACTAATTAATTTAAATTATAAAGTAAAATGGTTTAACACTATTATATATATTTATAATTTACACCTAAAGCTACTTGTATAGGTAAAATGTCACTTCCGGTAGTCAGATCATGATGAAATTTGGTATCTGAATTTTTTTCATATTTTTAAATCTATATACAAAATAGGAAGCAAATATCTCGAAGCAAACTGGTACTTTACTTGAAAGGTGAACGCAACCAGTGTAGGTAAAGTACCACTTAGGGTTAACCGATTTTGACGAAATTTTGATAGAAATCTACAAACTGTGAATAATATCGGTGTACCAAATTTCGAAGTACTAGCTTGATTAGTTTTTGAGTAAATTTGCTCACAGACATTACATACATACATACATACACACACACACACAGACATAATTCGAAAAATGGTATTTTCCGACTCAGGGAGGTCTAAAACGTCAAGATCTATCGAAATTTTTGACGATTCCAATACTTCCCTTATACGAAGTATGCGGGAAAGTAAAAAATTAGTAAGAGACAAATTTCAAAATGGCTGCCATTTGTGACGTTATCCATATATAAATTTAAATTAAGAAAAAACTAATGAAGATGATTTTTCTCCATGTTAAAACCTTTACAGATCGATTTGTATTTATAAATATTATCTATGGTGTAAATTTAAAAAAAAATCCTTCGAGCGGTTAATTAATAAATTACAATAGAATATACATATATATATATATAATTTTTGCTAGTATAATAAGATATTATCAGGGCTTTTTCTGTTTGGGAGACCAGTAATAAAATCAAGCATCGTCAAATTAAATAAATATTTACAAAATTATAAAAGAAATGGTTATTTAAAATGCCCCATATATAATATAGTATATATAATGTGATATCAAAAATAAATATAAATAAATTACTTATTGATATCAAAATTTGTTACATAAATACTAGAGTTCAGTTTAGCGACAGATACAAATAAGTATATATATTTATAAAAAGTTATATGATTATACAAGAATAGAAAATTATACATTTTTTTTTTCTAAAAAAAAAGATAAGAATATGAAATTCTTATACATGTATTTATACTATTTATATCCGTTTAATTACAAATATTCCACCTCAATTAATTTCATTCAATCAATACAAATTTAAACTACAAATAAAATATTTATTTTATTTATCACCGTCTTTGCGTTAAGGTGATATGCCTAATATAATATAATATGCCTATAATAATACACCTATAAATATGGTGGCCAAAAATATATACACTCATATATGACATTAAATTATTAATATTATCAATTAAAAAAAAATGTTTAAATAAGATAATAATTAAAAAGTAAAATTTTATTTTTTACAAAGAAATAGGAACCTCTGATCAAAATAATAAGATTGAAATATGAGCCAGGCACAAAACTGACTGACGATTTGAAATAAATTAATTTCCAAACAACGTTATATATATGTATATAATTTTTTTTTTTAAACTTGAATTAAAATGACTAAATTATATTATTTTGGTTTTTCTTTTTCTTTTTAATTAATCAATTATTTATCTCTACTATATTTTAAGTTAAAAATTTCCGACAATGAATATAAAATTAATACTTTGTGAATTACCACTTCCGATTTTCGGATATAGACCAAAAGTTAATGAATTCATGCTATTGATGTATTAAGAAGAAATACCAAATTTTATCAAAATCCGTTGGACAGGTCTATACGGACACACAATGGACAGACGGACAGACATGATGCTAAAATTACTTTTTCTTTTAACAAAATGCATGATTCATCGAGATATGTATGTAATAAACTCCACATGGGAAATTTGGTGTGAAAACAATACCTCCCCTTCCTATCGTCGGTCGGTAAAAAGTAAAAAATTATTGAAAATTAGCTGGAGTGTCTCCACTCGGCTATCTCGCAATTTGAATTGGATTAAATAACATAATATATTATATTTAAATTAAATTTAATTAATTATAAATTATAAATTAAAATTAATCAATAATATTTATTAAACCAGCGTATGTTTGGCTCTTTGATGATGGCACCACGTCACGTGTTGGCGCGTGAGATTTGCAGTGGTAAAAAATGAATTCTGGTACTTTCAGCGATTCAAAAGAGCTGAAATTCTATATATAGCAGTTTTATACAATTTTTAATCATGTGAAAAATTATCAAACATAAATCTTTATTTTTACGATCACTTTAGAGGGAAAAAAATCAATACGTTGTAGGTAATGACCCTCTTCCGGTTGAGCTACATTTCTCAAAAGTTGATAGAAAACTACGTATTTTGAATAATGCCCGTATACCAAATTTCATGATCCTAGCTCAAACCGTTTTTCGTAATCTTGTCTACATACACACAGATAGACTTGTTTCTTAACCTTAGTGAAAATGATTCAGGAACCTTCAAAACGTATAAAAACATCAAAATCTCAACATCGAAAATTTTCGTGATCGCAATACTGCGATTTAGTAAAAATTTAAAATACCTCTACAACATTGATTATTTAAATTTTGTTTAATTAATTATTAGAATTAAAATTTAAAAATTGCTATAATTAATATTTATTTATTTATTATTAAGATCGGTTCAAAAAGATCTTTAAAATTATGGTTGCATCTATAGAAAAGAGTGATATTCTGCAAATTCTGAGTATATATCGTAGTAACACATAATTTTCTAAAAGATACGAAAAATTTTTAAGTCAATATTCAGAAATCAAAGAATTTCAAAGATTAATAAAATAATTACTTAAATAAATAATATAATCACTGTATTGACAAAAATCCTTACTAATATATTTGTCTATTCGTTCTTTAAAGTACCGACGTTTTTTTTAAGTAAAATAAATGAAAATATATAATTAATTTTCTATAAATTCAATATAGGTATGTGGTGTGGGCATCCATCCATCCCAACACAAATAATAATGTTTTACATAAGAGATATAATAAATTTAATATAATTATTTTTTATTTCTGGAAACATAATATAAAATTACACTGCATACATCTAATGGTATTAAAATTTTTAACATTGTTGAAAACTTTTATCAAACTATCCTGACTTCTCAAAAGTTGATAGAAAACTAAAAATTTTGAATAAAGCCCCTATACCAAATTTCATGATTCTAGCTCAAACCGTTTTTGCGTAATCTTGTCTACATACATACACACAGACATTTTTCTCAACCTTAGTGAAAATGATTCAGGAACCTTCAAAACGTATAAAAACATCAAAATCTCGACATCAAAAATTTTCGTGATCGCAATACTATCTCTGGCGAGATAGTAAAAATGGAAATTTAGTTTATAAATGTAATAATATAACCATAATAATTTATTTTTTTTTTGGCCTACTGGATCCTTCACATTATCACAATGTTGAATTTTATATTTTAGAAAGAAATAATAAAATTTCAATTATTCCAATTATTTTAATTGTTATGCGTGTGTAACAAACATTCAACTTTCGTTTGATAAATATTGAGTAATTGAAATATTGACATATAGATAGATAAATAGTAAAATATCTGAAATGAGGTGACTCCAAAACATAGATATAAATGTAAATATCTTGGAGTTGTTTAAGAATGTCAACGAAATAATGGAAATTGGGAAAGATGAGTTTGTTAAAAAATTTTCATTGATTTTTGAAATACAAATACAAATATGATCTTTTCTATTTAAATATAACTTAATAATTATTCTTATAATTTTAATCCTAATATTTTATTTCATTTATTGACTGGTAAAAATACTCTAAGAATGTAATGAATAAATGATATAATAGTATGTTTATCATCAATAAGTTATTTAAATATAGATACATTATTAAATAATTATAATGCTAGTTTTACATCATACAATCAATACAAATCTTTACAAAATGGTGTATATTTTAAATTTAATTTTAAAATAAGTTGACCTGTGGCCAGGTCCGAACCGACCGACGGTTTGAAGTAAATTAATTCCCAGCTACAGAAACAATTTCAAATAATTTTAATATATCTATTAATGAAATAAAAAACAGATATGGATACATAAATAATAAATGTAAACATTTTTAATTTTATTTTATTTATAATATATATGCAAGACCAGGCTGTGACGTCATGAATGGCTGGATGACGTCATATAATTTTAAATCAAGAAAAAACTAATAAATAAATATGATTTTCCCGAGGATAAAACCAATACAAAGTGCATGATTCGTGGTGATATATAAAAAAATCTCCTCATGTGAAATTTGGTGTGAAAATAACCCTTCCTTTCCTATCGTCGATCGCTAATACTACCACTTCCGGTTTCCGGATTTGCACCAAAAGTTGAACAATTCATCCCACTGATGCATTAAGTAAATATACCAAATTTCATCAAAATCGGTTGAGCCGTTCAGGCTGTACACATCTATACGGACGGACGGTCGGACAGACAGACATCATGCTAAAAATACTTTTTTCTGTTAAGAAAATGTATGATTCGTGGAGATATGTAAAAATCCCCACATATGAAATTTGGTGTCAAAACAATACCTCCCTTACTATCGTCGGTCGGTAAAAATGTATATACTTATGTGCCAAATTTTGAATTTCATAGATATTTTGTACAGTTTTTTAACACCCTATATTTGACCCTATATTATATATATATATATATAGGTATATACAATTTTTGATAGTAAAATAAGATAAGATTTAAAAAAAAAAATACTGATTTCTATTATAATTATATTAATGAAATAAAATAATATATTAAAATTGTAAATGAATATGTCAATGTAGAGTATATAACAAGCTTGTATTAGGGAAATAAGGCCAAAGGCAATTAAATCTCATCCATTGGGGGTAAGCATTTCTAAGAAGGAATTAAAAAATAATTGTCCGCTTCAAGGTTAAAGATAAACAAAGCATTTAAGGTGGTCGCCAATTAACATGGCGGCGAATCTTTTCAATCTGTCAAAATTCAATAATTAATATTTAATTAACGAAGCACCATAAAATTATATAATAGTAGTGAAAATGAATCTACGTTTCACAATGAATATATTCGTATAGGTTTTATCTGTTGTTATAATGCAATATTTTTTTTGAACTGTAAAAATAAACCGATATTAAAATTAATTAAAAATTTCCATTTAATGATACTAAAAATCAATTTTATTTAGAATCTGGCTAAAATTATGTTGAATTGATTGTCTTGGTCACAATTTACAAGATTTAGTCAAAAATTTTAATAAAATGAAAAACATTGATTTGATTGGTTTTTCTAATTCTCCAAAGAATACAATAAATAAGAGTTCCAAGTTTTCTATTAATATGAAACGTGAGAGGTGGGTCCTCTCAGAGGCACTTATAACATATGTCTCACTCGTCAATTGCGAGGTTTTGCTAGTCAGAAAATGCGCGTAAACAGCATATATTTAAATTAACCCCCGAAGGGGGGGTTAAATCAAATATATATAAGAGACTCTTTAAGAGAGTTTCCAATAAGAGTCAAGATTTCATTTTTGTTTCTTTTTAATGAATCTATGCTATTATAGGTATTCTCCTTCATTCAAATAAACTTGATTTTTTGAAGGATCAAGGGAGGGGTGATGGGAATGGATTGAAAGAAGTCAACGCGGATAAAGGACATGATTCCCCTCCTATGCAAGAAAGGAATCGTGAGCTCACGTGAGGGCAGGGACGCTACTCCCTGAAGTAGAAATCTTTTCTATTGGGATCATAGAGAAGAGACTACCCGTTACCCGTCAAAATCTTTCTAATAAGTCTTACTATATATTTTTTCTATTTTTTTCTATTATTATTGATATTTTTAAGAAATAATAATTATTTTCTACTTAAAAATTATGTTATCATTGTTTATTGTCTATTCTATTTTTCAATCCTTTTGTCTATACCTGGTACACCCAGCTATCGCTCTACGCTTTAAAAAATATTGATATACAATTCTTTAATTATTTATTACAATTATTAAATGTTACATCATTGCATTAATCTAATTAAAATGAATGGAAATCGGGGTCCTCAATAATAATAAATAATAAATTATATTTTAGTGTAAAAAATATTAAAAATTATAAAACTATCTAAAAATTAATTAATAAAAGAACAATAAATAAATAAATATAAAATAGTAATCTAATCAAAAATAAACACGAAAATAGATAAAAAAAACATAAAATTTTTTAAGAATTAACAAAAAATTAAACGACAAAACATATTAAAAATTTCAAATATTTTAAACACTATGGAATTATACATCCCTTAAATGTCTGAACTTAACGCACCTCACCGAGATAAAACTGATATTTCAGCTATTAATTATGCATTTCTATTTCTATTTAATATTATTAGATCATATTTATTCAACAATTTATTTTGAATAAGATATTCTTTAATTACGATTTTAAATGAATAATAATTAAAGAAGAAATTGTTTTTAAAATATCATAAATCAGCGCCACCTTGGAAATAATTTTATTTTTAATTTTAATAATATAATTAAACAGAAAGATAAATATACCTATTTGCAAAATATTATAAATAAAGGTGTAAAATAGAAACATTGAATTTATGTATCTATTTATTGTTCTCAGAATAGAAAAATAATATACAAGTAATTTTACCTAAATGCAACTGTGGCCATCACCGGCTTCAGCGCCCACGGGGGGGGGGGGGGCGGTAGCGCCCACTTTGGGAATCACTGATATAATCCAATTTATTTAAAATATTATTAAATGGGATCAAATGTTAGTCGATATCTTCACTGTTTCTTAAAAAAACAATAAAAATCGTTTTATTTAAATTAAAAAATTGTTTTGTTTTGTATATTTATACATTTTTAAACATATATTAATTGTTTTTTACCGACCGACGATAGTAAGGGAGGTATTGTTTTCACACCAAATTTCACATGTGGAGATTTTTACATATCTCCACGAATCATGCATTTTCTAAACAGAAAAAAGTATTTTTAGCATGATGTCTGTCCGTCCGTCCGTCTGTCCGTCTGTCCGTCCGTATAGATGTGTACAGCCTGAACGGCTCAACCGATTTTGATGAAATTTGGTATATTTACTTAATGCATCAGTGGGATGAATTGATCAACTTTTGGTGCAATTCCGGAAACCGGAAGTGGTAGTATTAGCGATCGACGATAGGAAGGAAAGGGTTATTTTCACACCAAAGGAGATTTTTTTATATATCACCACGAATCATGCAATTTGTATTGGTTTTATCCTCGGGAAAATCATATTTATTAGTTTTTTCTTGATTTAAAATTATATGACGTCATCCAGCCATTCATGACGTCACAGCCTGGTCTTGCATATATATTATAAATAAAATAAAATTAAAAATGTTTATATTTATTATTTATGTATCCATATCTGTTTTTTATTACATTAATAGATATATGAAAATTATTTGAAATTGTTTCTGTAGCTGGAAATTAATTTATTTCAAACCGTCGGTCGGTTCGGACCTGGCCACAGGTCAACTTATTTTTTTAGAGAATAATGAGTTAATCATCCAATATAGGTTTAACAATAATTATACATTTAAAAATATATTTCTAGTCATTAAAAATAAATTAACAAAAAAAAAAGGTAATTACTAAACGCAATTGGTTTGAAATTAATAAGATATCTGAAAAATTATATATAGTCGCATAAATAAATGTAGTTTCTGTAAATATTTATTGATCTAATAACGGTAATCAAATCAACTAATCATAAAAACTAGATTATATATAATTAAACATTCAATTTTTTAAACTTTTGAAAGAGAGTATATTCCTTGCACACGAAAGGAAATCAGAAATTTTGCTTTCAGTAAATTAATAAGCATAGGTTCAACAGTTAAAAGAAAATGAAAGAAAAAAAATAATAATAAAATTAATTAATTATTAGAATAAACCGTTAATTTTATAGAAATGTATGAATAACTAAAAAACACAGCTACTTCTAAGCGATTAATTAATCAGGAAGAGGAAAATATATATATTATTTTTTAATTTTGAAAATATTTTTTTTTTTGGCACACACACCTTTCACATTTATTAATTTTAATTCTTCAATCTAAATGAATTTGAAACTTAAAATATTAAATTTTAATAGAAAATTCAATAAAAACAATAAAATATTAACTTTTATGGAATGATTAATGAAAATTATTAAATATTAATTTTAATAAAAAAAAACACCCCCTCTGACTTTTGTACATCCTACACAAGGACAGCGCCTATCTAGTCGGTTATATTAATTAAGTGTCCTATGATCAGTAAAACGAGTCCTATCAACCCTTACCTTGATTTTCTTGATCGGAGGCGCTACTTTTTATCAAGTAGCTTCCCAATTTTAATCCTGGAGGCTGGATTGATTTCGTCCCATAGACTCCAGCTAGAGAAAACTAGCTCCCTTGCCAGACTCGGGACTTGAATGTGAGCTAACACAGTTAACTAACACCCTACGAAGCGACTAAATTAATTTTAATTTATTCTATAATTTAAAAATAAAAACTTTTAAGCTACAATCCCGTTTGATGATCTTGATATTTATAAAATTTATAAATTTTGATTAAATTTCAATTATAGGAAGGAATATGGTGGAGGAGGTGCTCCATTTTACCTCTACCTTCCCCTCCTCCCATTATTAAAGCCGTTTGATTAGACATATATACAGGTTTCGAGTATAGAGAGCGATTCCTATTTGGTTGATTGTATATATTAATAAATTTTAGATATTTTACTGAGAATACGAATAAAATTGGCCTGAGTCATTTGTTTCACTATTTCCAAAAGATCCGGCTGTTTCTAAATGAGAACTAATTTTTATTTTTAAAAAGTGAAAATAATGTCGGTCATTCGAATGAAAATTTTATCCTCGTTGAGCTGGCCACTCTGGGATTCACTGTGTATTTGTCTTTCATAGGAAAAGAGTGACGCCCGGGTCCCGTTACCCATCGAAATCATTCGAATCCTATTCCTATGATTAAAGGAAAGGAAAGCAGATCGAAAACACGCCTATGAGAAAGCATTGCGTTCTTGTTCTTCTTCAATATGCTTATAAAATGAATCAGCCAATATCCATCCATTCGATCAGTGATTCTCAACTACTGTGCCGCACTTTAGTGATTTTCAAAGTATGCCGCGAGATTACGAGTCTCTTAAACTTTTTTTTCTATATTTTTTCAATTTTGGTTCAAAAAGGTAAAACGTTTTTGGGACTAGGTTCTTAAACATTTCCAACTTTTTCCCCCCTAAAATTAATTAGTGTGCCGCGAGATTATGAGGCTCTTAAACATTTCCGACTTTTTTCTACATTTTTAAACCGTTAAAAGTGTGCCGCGGTAAAAAAAAGATTGAGAATCACTGCATTAAATATTAAAGCTATGATAAATAAATGATAATAGCATAAATTAAATTGTGTTGTTACTTTTCGTATACATTATTCACAAATTAACCAAATGGATGACAGGCAAGGTTTTCAATTCCTTTCTAGATGGATAGATGATGAAAATGAAGAAGAATAGAGGGTTGATGGAATTCAGTCAGTTGGGGTAGCAGTAATCTGCTGTGAATATATAGCTACTATAGTTCACAAGTCAAAGAGAGTTCCAATTCTAAAACCCCACTCCCTTATGCAAAACTGATCAAACATAAAAAATATAATTTAAATAAAATATTTTATCACTGGTTAAAATGAATTAAAAATATTATTATCATGTAAATTACCGGTTCTCAACCTTTTTGGACCAAACGCCCACTTCGTAAGACCGGCTTCATATAATTCGCCCCCCTATAAATTTTTACATATAAAAATTTTTACAGATAAAAATTGCATGATAATCCCTAAGATATGGCCCAGGTTGAGAATCACGAATGTAAATAGATTATCAAGTAATAATAATAATAATAATAAATATCATCTCATCTGCTATTTAAAATTTGTTAAAATAAATATGTAGTTTAAACAGAGCATGAGAGTCAGACGTTACTGTATTTTATATTATTCTTATGTCTAATTTGAAAGAATTTCTTCAATATTTGTTTCATTTCATTAAAAATAAAATCTTATAATTATATATATATATATATATATATTTATATAAATTCTACCATATAGATACTATTTTTACCGACCGACGATAGTAAGGGAGGTATTGTTTTCACACCAAATTTCACATGTGGAGATTTTTACATATCTCCACGAATCATGCATTTTCTAAACAGAAAAAAGTATTTTTAGCATGATGTCTGTCCGTCCGTATAGATGTGTACAGCCTGAACGGCTCAACCGATTTTGATGAAATTTGGTATATTTACTTAATACATCAGTGGGATGAATTGATCAACTTTTGGTGCAATTCCGGAAACCGGAAGTGGTAGTATTAGCGATCGACGATAGGAAGGAAAGGGTTATTTTCACACCAAAGGAGATTTTTTTATATATCACCACGAATCATGCACTTTGTATTGGTTTTATCCTCGAGAAAAATCATATTTATTAGTTTTTTCTTGATTTAAAATTATATGACGTCATCCAGCCATTCATAACGTCACAGCCTGATCTTGCATATATATTATAAATAAAATAAAATTAAAAATGTTTATATTTATTATTTATGTTTCCATATCTGTTTTTTATTACATTAATAGATATATTAAAATTATTTGAAATTGTTTCTGTAGCTGGAAATTAATTTATTTCAAACCGTCGGTCGGTTCGGACCTGGCCACAGGTCAACTTATTATAAATATTCTTCAAAATATCAACAAAAAAAAAAAACTAATAAATTAATAATAATAATAAAGCAATGATATTCAAGTGATATTTTATTAGAAATTAGTTTTAAAAAAAATGTTTTTATTTATAAGTTCATTTAAAATGTATGCATGAATAATAATTATTACAAGAAATTTGGCTCATTGAGTACACCGGTACAAATAGTTTTCTTATGAAATACCGCAAGATGTTTGTTCTCTCTTCCGTGATGTTTATTTAGTATCTTGAAATTTTGTGAGTAAATTGTCTATGATATGTATTGAGTCGGTTTCTGGCGAGATAGTAAAAATCTCCTCATGTGAAATTTGGTGTGAAAATAACCCTTCCCTTCCTATCGTCGATCGCTAATACTACCACTTCCGGTTTCCGGATTTGCACCAAAAGTTGATCAATTCATCCCACTGATGCATTAAGTAAATATACCAAATTTCATCAAAATCGGTTGAGCCGTTCAGGCTGTACACATCTATACGGACGGACAGACATCATGCTAAAAATACTTTTTTCTGTTTAGAAAATGCATGATTCGTGGAGATATGTAAAAATCTCCACATGTGAAATTTGGTGTGAAAACAATACCTCCCTTACTATCGTCGGTCGGTAAAAAAAAAAAAATCTGGAGTGTCTCCACTCGACAATCTCACAAATTTGAATTGGATTAACATAAACATATATTATATTTAAATTAAATTTAATTAATTATAAATTATAAATTAAGTATAATTAAATTTAGATTAATTAATTAAAAAAAATTAAATTTAGGGTATAGTATTGTTATTCAATTAAATTAATTAATTAACATATATTAAATTTAAATTTAAAACCTTTACCCTCATTTTTAAGTCAAAATTTAAAAAATTAATTATTTGTTGATGACACCACGTCACGTGCTGGCGCGTGATTGCAAATTAACTTGTTAAAAAATTAATTCAGGTACATTCAGCGATTCAATCAAGCTAAAATTCTATATATAGTAGTTTTATACAATTTTTAATCAAGTGAAAAACTATCAAACATATATCTTTATTTTTAAGGTCAGTTTAGAGGAAGTTGAGATAGTAAAAACAATACAACCTCGCACTCGAAAGCATTAATAGTTTCGATCAGTCCTCGTAGTTCTGTCAACACTGACCTTGCACAAAAATAAACAAACCCCCTCCCGGTCGCTCACTGCCTTGCATGTTCGTTTATCAAAGCTGCTGTGATTCACCAACTCCATACGCAGGGAATTACGCCACAATATATTAAATACATTTTATTCAATCTTATATTTTTTTTAAAATGATTTCACATTAAGAAAATCTTCCCTCTTCAAATTATTAAAAAAAAAACAATTAACTAAATTTTTTCAACTAATATTATGAATCAAACTAAAAAGAATTAAAACAGAAGAACCTCCTATATTTATACGAGTATATTTCTAAAAATAAAAATTTTTTCCTCCTATAAAATAAACATCAATTCAATCTTTTTTATTTATGATTATAATTATAGATAATTAACATTTTTAAAATTTTACTACATGTAATTTTTTAATATCCTCATAATATTTATTAATCTTTTCTATAATGGGGTTGAAAGCATATAGGAAAGCATCTATCTTGAAAAATTGAATCATTAGTAGAGGCCAGTGGCGTAGCGTGATCTATTATGTTGGGGGGCGGAGGTGGTGGTCAAAAAAATTTTGACAAAATAATTTATTTATTTATTCATAACATTTAGACTATACTTATACGTAATTTAAAGATGTTTTTTGGGTTCTCAGTTACAAAACTAATGACTTTAAAATTTATTTTTTTTTGCACAAAGTTTGGGGGGGGGGGGGGGCACGTGCCCCCCCGGCTCGACGCTACTGTCTACCAGTAGTATAATTTCGAGGACTAATAGGTCCTAGTGTATTAATCATTAATTTAATCAACATACTATAACTTTTAAAAGAATTGTTTAAAAAATAATAATTCGAACTGACGAAGGAGAAACATTTGTATGACCATTTTTCTATATTTATCACACTTTTAAAAAACATATTTATTTTATAATAATAATTATTATAAAAAAAAAACTTTTTTGAATTTTACAAATTTAACATTCCAAAACGCACATATAAACTTAAAAATAATTTTCATGTGTCAAAAGAGTTAAGATCATTTGGGTTTTCCACCTTTGGATTAGATTAATCATTAGGAATTGCTTTCAAAACTATAGTCTCCTCTAGACACATTTTATTATTAAGTAATTTAGTTTGACACATAGATTATCTACCTTCTTATATGTCATATAATTCTCGATTTTGTAATCAGAAGATGGCGATTAGATAAATATTATGTTTTTTCATGATTATTTAAATAAAAATATATATAATAATTTATTATACAGTAGAACCTCGATAAGTTAAAGTCCAAGGGAAACAGAAAATATTTTAAGTTATAGAGGATTTAAGTTATCAATGGTCTATGTTAGGGATTGGCGGATAGGTTAATAACATTTTGTTAAAGGCTAAATCATGTCGTTTCTTAAAATTCTTTAACCAGCCATTGCTGGCTTTAAAATTTTTGATTTTCAACGAATTAGCGAACTCTTCAGCTTTTTCTTTCAGTATGGGTCCACTAACACTGATGTTTTGGTTTCGACACTGTTTGAACCACGTAAACAAACATTGTTCTAAAATTAGGGAATTCGGTAATTTTTCGTCTTTTACATTGAAGACTTTCTCCTGATTCTTGTTTCTTCAAAATTTAGGCTTCTGAGGGCCAATACAGAGATTACTTATTTAAGTTATCGAGGTTGCGTATTTTAAGTTATTGAGGTTTTGGGCTCTGATAGGAAGGGAACATATTATTTTTTGAACTTTTAGAGGTTTTTAAGTTATCGAGGTTTCACTGTATATGGATCTATCTCTGTAACGTTCTTGGCCATAACAACCACATTTCTCCAAGTGTCCCTATCCTGAATTAGTATAACCATCCAACTACTACTTTTTCTCATCTCTATCATATCTCTTCTTAATTTATCCACCCACCGCGTCCTTGGTTTTCTAATTTGACGATTCCCAATCGGACTCCCCACAAATATATTTTTCGCTAGTCTATCATCCTACCCATTCTAGCCACGAGCCCTACCAATCGCAACCTTTTTGATTATATGACTCTAACTATTTCTGGAGATGCATAGAAGTGATGCAATTCCTCGTTATGCAGTTTTCGCCATTCCTCCCTTTGACCTCATCTTTATTTGGCCCATAAATTCTACATTCAAATACTCTAAATCTACTCTCGTCTCCCAATGTCATAGACCACGCCTCACAACTGTATAATATAACCGGCAAAATAATTAATTTATTTATTTTCATTTTGATAATAATTTGAATGAGATAAGCTTACTGCATGATAACAGGCGTTACCCAATTGCAACCGCGATTCAAATTCTTTTCGAATATTATTATCCTTCGTGATTACAGAAATGTATTATATATCTTTGCAAAAAGCATATAAACAAAAGAAAACAAAACAAAACATAGAAACATTTCCTTCTATTCTTTTTCAATTAAACTATACTTTATTTTAAGGAAAGAGAAATTTCTAAACAATATATATATATATATGTGTGTGTGTAGGTGTGTATATATTTAATTATAAAAATTTTTAATGCTTGACTCTTTTTTTAGATTACGTACTTAACTTTCTTTCTATTTTTTCACGCTTAGCTTTACTCAAAGATGGTTAAAGTTAAATTATATTTTTAAAAATATAGCAAAAATATTTCCAGGTTTTTTTTTTGATATGCTCCAGTGAAGAATTTCTTTATGGGTTGAAGAAAAAAAAAACAAGATTGTAATAATTTCTTATTATAAGTCTATGGTAAGTGGAATAAGGATTGAAAAAAAAAATTCCATACTTAATTATTATAACATTATGATTCATAAAAGATGAAATATTTAACATTTCGATGAACGGTTAATAAGGATGACATAATTATTATCAAGGGTAAATAATATGATATTATGAACGCATACATATTGTCAAGTCATTAGAAATGTTGAAAATCAGAGTGAGATGATTTTTTTTTTGAAAAATATTATTGTAATTAAATATGATTCTATAATTAATAAAGTAATTGTAACAAATCGATCTCTGAATGGATTAAGTTAAATAATAAAAAAATTATTTTAATAATGATTAGTAAATAAAAATATAATAATAGATATTAATTAATATTATTTAATATTTTTTTTTTTTTGATTTAGGTCAGGGATTGGCGAACCTTTTTCAATGCCCGTGCCACAAAATTATAAAAAGTCGTTGTAAAGCAGGGGTGTCTAACTGCGGCCCAAAACCCTTTGAGATGCGGCCAAAACGCAAATTACGAAAATATTTAAATTTTTTCAATATGGTTCTAAAAAAAAAAAAGAAAGTAAAATGATAATTATGTGCGGCCTAGCATATTTTGTTTTTTGAATTGTAGTCCTCGAATGGTCATAGTTTAGACACCCCTGTTTTAAAGTATCTAACATGGCGCAAAATTGTCATGATTTTTTTCTTCACTGCCTGTATCCCTTTTAGCGTTAATATATTATGGCATATTTTTGTTTAACTTGTAACTATCCTATATAAAAGTTTTATAATTTTAAATATTAAACTTTATACCAAAAAAATCTGGAGTGTCTCCACTCGACTATCTCGCAAATTAGAATTGAATTAATTAACATATATTATATTTAAATTAAATTTAATTAATTATAAATTATAAATTATGTATAATTATAAATTTGAAAAATTAATTAATTAATTTAAAAAAAACAATTAAATTTATAGAATAGTATTGTTATTTAATTTAATTAATTAATTAACAAATATTAAATTTAAATTTAAAACCTTTACCTTCATTTTTAAGTCAAAATTTAAAAATATGAAAAATTAGTATCTTGAAAAATTTGGGGGTCCATGAAATGAAAATGGGGGTCTACAATACTGGATCTCAAGCCTATTTACTTACATTATACTATCTTATAATTCAATTCAATATGGTTCTAAAAAAAGAGGTACATTTTTTTTTACAAAAAATCAATTTCAGTAGAGGGTCTACCCAAAACCGAAATACATGGCAAGGGGTCTACGACACAAAATAGTTTGGGAACCTATGGTTTAGATTTAGAGGAAAAAAATGAAAACATTGAGGACTTGATAGGCGCTATCAGCATTTTCAAACGTCAGAGATTAAAAAACATCCAATATGGTTACACGAATATAAATCTTTGTTTTTTACCACATAATATGATATTCATCAATAAATTATGTATCAAGATATTTCTTATATAATTTATGATGATGAATTATTTATTAATTAATTATATATATATATATATATTTATTTATTTATTTATTTTTAGAAATGAATACTAATAAGTAATTAATCTATGCAAAAAATTTAAATGAAAGGTATACGAAGGTAGAAAAAAAAATTATATCGAGAAACTTAACATTTACCAAGGATTTTTAATTTACTTATATAAAGAAATACATATTTATACTGTTTTGAATTCCATAATACATGAAAACTGGTGTCTTTGTGCTGTTCAAATGAACTATGAAAATATTTTTAAGAAAGTCTAATATGTGAAATCATTTATTAATTACGCATTAATATAAATTTTTGAACTATAAACATATGAACTATTGGCAATATTAACATTCATATTTTTATAGCAAAACCAAGGGGAAGGTTAAGGTTAGAGGAAAAAGGAAGGAACTGACCGGAAGTGATAATAATCTCTTATGATTCATTTGATGATTATTATTTATTTGAAAATCTTCCTGATTAGTAATAATAATAAATATTTTCATTTTAATTTACCTTTAGTCTGAAAAATAAATATATATAAAATATAATATTATATATATACGAGGGTGGGGTGAAAAGTTTCCGGCCTGACCAAGAAAAACGATGTTTTTAATTTTTTTTTTGTCTGAAAGTCTGAATTAGCAAAAATGTAATCTTGACAATAATGACAATATTATTAATCTCCGTAACGAATAACTATTGAACTATTTCTTTTATTAAATTTTATTACAAATAAACGTCTAACTAATATATATATATGTATACATAGGGTGACCAAACGTCCCGTTTTTAGGTTCTCGGTCCCGGCGTCCCCAAAAATGACTTCGGGGCAGCCTAATGTCCCGTTTTTTCAATATTTAGGATATTTCGTACTTTTTTCAAAATTTTTTAAATTTGGTTCTAAAAAAAAAAGCTAAACCGTTTGTCCCGGTTTGGGGTTTTCGAAATAAAGTCACCCTATGTATACATGATGTTTGTTTAAAAGAAATAGGAGAATTTTGAATTATTTCGAAAAGTATTTATTTATTCATCAATATCCATTTTGTCCCCTTCATAGTACTTCCACTTATGCCAGCATGCATTTATGCCAGCGCTTCTTCCAATCGTCGAATCACTTCTGAAATGAGCTATTCGGTATGGCCATCAGCTCGTTCTTCGATTCCGACTTTATCTCATCATTGGTGGGAAAAGGCTTTCCTTTCATTGGTGTCTTCAGTTTTGGAAATAGGAAAAAGTCACAGGGAGCCAAATCTGGTGAATACGGTAATATGATTATGGTGTTGTGATGACGAACAAGCAATGATGTGTGAGCTGGTGCACTATTGTGATGCAGAATCCATGTATTGTTTTTCCACAATTCCCACCGTTTGAGCCGTATTGCTTCATGCAACATTGCATAACTTCCTTGTAGTATTCCTTATTAATAGTACAACTTGTTGACAAGAACTAATGATGCACCACACCATTGTAATCGAAAAAACAGTGAGAAAAACCTTCACATTTGATCGAACAATCGAATCAACATTTTAAGTGCGTTAGAGCACTTTATTCCATTTTTAACGTAGAATTTAGTTCAGATTCTTTGATTCATTTTTTTTTTTAAATAAAATTTCGAAGTAAACAAAAACATGACTAACTTTTTCAGTTATCAAAAACAAACTACTAATCCAAAATGGCTGATATTGTAAATATATGATAAACATATGTGTACCAACATAACAAAAAAACTTCGATAATTGAATGTGCACAGACAGTGAAAATTCATAATTTAAGTTTTCTTTTGAATAGACCTCGAATATTTAGTAAGATTCGCAAAGATTTAAGAGTGATGGTAAAAATTTAAACCATTACCCTCCACACCTGATTTCCTATCAATAAACATATATTTCAATGAAAATCACACCATTTTATGATAATAGCCATGTATTTACTTTTTATATATAAAAAAAAAACAGAAAAATTTCTCCTAATAAAATTTTTGACACTCTTTATGATACTATTATTATATTCATTATAATATATGCAAATTAAGTAGAAGTTAATAAAAATTTATTTAAAAAAAAAATAAATATTTCTAGAAATTATAGATTTGTTTTTCAATCATTTAGTCCAATCAATTAAGAAATGAAAGTGGAAGGAAGAACAGGTGATTATACAAAGTGTTTTTTTTTTACTATTTCTAATATATGTAGACATGTTGGATGAGTATCGAAGCAGGTAACTGAGATGCTCACTTTAAATGGACACCAGAATCTAGGTTAAATATCTAATTAAGAGTAATTAATATTTATCTTATATACTTTTTTTTAGTAAGTCATTTTAGAATTTTGTATTTGATTAAATAAATCATCATAAAATTATCAAGTGTTAATTTTATTAATAAATATTAAGTAATAAACATATTTAAGAAAATTAAGTATATTAATAAAAAAAAAAGTAAATTAAATAGATAATTAATAATTTCTTGTAGATTGCCTATCAATAAATAAATACATTCAATATTAGATATGAAAAAAGTTATTAAAGTTGTATTATTTTTATGGAAATGATTACAATCGGCCTGAATTCTCTTAATTAATTATAAAAAAAACACTAATAAATTAATAAAATTCTCAAATAGAGCATTCATAAAATAGATTGTATTGTTTTTATTATTATTACATTATATTAATAAAATTCAATATAATATATAAATTATATATTATAGGAAGTAATTTTTATTGCCAATATTGTTTTTGTTTCTAAGTAAAGTAAAATATTTGGGAAGAAAAAAGAAGTCTTAAGAAAAAGTGTGATTTTTGAAATAATTTTTTTTTCTGTGATTTTTTTTACCGCGGCACACTTTTAACGGTTTAAAAATTTGGCGACACACAAAGAAAAACAAAAGTGTAAAAGTTTACCATATTGAAAACAAGTGGTCCCAAAAACGGTTTACCTTTTTTTTAAAAAAACGAAATTGAAAAAAATTTAGAAAAAAAAGTCGGAAATGTTTAAGAGCATCTTTACATTTGTAATAATTTGACAGCAAATTTTGATAATCTCGTGGCACACAAAAGTGCCGCGGCAAAGTCATTGAGAATCAATGGTCTAGTTCTAGTGTAACGATGACATCTACTATCGATATACCCTTAATACTTTTTTCTATTACATAAAATAATAATTTGGTTTAATTTTTTATAAAAATATTAATTCCAATTGAATTTATATAATTAAAAATAAACTGATCAAAAATAAATACTCTTATAAATTACATCAGTAAATAATTTTCAAATTGGACATTGTAGAGCTAATTTATAAATTTATTTATAATTTAGCTGTAAATTAGAAAATTATTAATTGTATTTTTTCATGAAAGTAGTGTAATTATCTTTGTGGTATCACGTAATATATTTCATCAAATAAAAATTGTTCTTGATTCAAGTTAAGTGCAATTAAAAATAAACTAGCAATATAATTATTATTATATTTTATCTTAACATCAAAGTTACAATGGTGATAATAAGGAAGCATTTATTTATTATATTGTTATTAAATAATAAATGTGAACGAACTCTAAAACTACCCCGAAATTATTATTAATCTCCTTTCTCTTTCTCTCTAAATGTCCCAATCATAACCCAGTAGGGTAACGATATTTCGAAAACACCAAACCGGGACATTTGTAAAATAATTTACCTTTTTAAAAACCGGGACAATAGACTGTCCCAAAGACATTTTTCGGGACGCCGGAACAGAGCACCTAAAATCGAAACCTACCCGGAAAACCGGGACGTTTGATCACCTTACCTATCAGGTGTCTGTCCCACATTTTAGTTATCTTGGGTTTCAAGTCCTGGGCCTGGCAAGGGATTTTCTCTTGGTGGGGCCTATGGGACGGTGTCAACCCAGCCTCCGGATCAAAATTGGGAAGCTTCTTGAAAAAAAGTAGCGCCTCCGTTCAAGAAAATCAAGATAAAGTAGGATCCGTTCTACTGATCATAGGACACCTGATTAATATAATCGACTTGATAGGTGCTTTCTTTGCGTAGGATGTAAAAAAGGTAGAGGTCTGTTTTTAGTGTCATAATTTTACATATTTCACGGATTATCATGATGATTTCAGAATCTTTTTAAATTACCGATTCTATCCATGCTTGATTGCAATCATTTTTTTAAAACGGTGAGATCATCAAAAACTCAACTTATCTATCTTTTATCTTGTGACCCCAACATATTTTTCTCCAATATTTTTTTCTCTATAATCTTTTGAATTTTTTCTGTGTCATTGATCTCAGGATTAATAAATATATATATACATTATGTATATATAAACTAAGCGTATTATTCAACTTTATGCCATTCTCCGTTTCTTAATCCAACCGATTTAGAAATATTTATCTACTTTATTTCCAAAATTTATTTTATCTTTAAGTATATACCCGTTAGGTATCTAAAAAGTTTTTGATTTTCTATAATGAGAAAAATTAAATCTAGTCATTATTTATAAAAAAAAAATATAAATAAATTTTATATTACAATTTTAACATTGAAAATAAATTATTGTTTTAAAATAGGCAACATCATATTTAACGATAAATAAATAACTTTCATATTTTTTAATATTTATATATATATATTATACTTTTTTGTTAAAGCTCGGAATGAATATATGTATTATATATACATTTCAAGGGTTAATGAAATGGATTTATTTTCAGCTTAGTTAAGGGTTAAAAAAAATGAATTCATGGTTATTTCTATCCTGATGAGTTTTTCATACAAATTCTTTAACATTCATCAAAATAAATAAGCTGGAGTGTCTCCACTCGACTATCTCACAATTTGAATTGGATTAAATAACATAATATATTATATTTAAATTAAATTTAATTAATTATAAATTATAAATTAAAATTAATAAATAATATTTATTAAACCAGCGCATGTTTGGCTCTTTGGTGATGGCACCACGTCACGTGCTGGTGCGTGTTAAACAATTCATTCCGGTACTTTCAGCAATTCAATCAAGCTGAAATTCTATATATAGCAGTTTTATACAATTTTTAATCATGTGAAAAACTTTCAAACATATTTTTATTTTTGCGGGCAGTTTATACGAAAAAAAATGCAAACATGGTAGGTAATGACCCTCTTCCGGTTAAGCTACATTTCTCAAAAGCTGATAGAGAACTAAAAATTTTGAATAATGGCCAAGTACCAAATTTCATGATTCTAGCTCAAACCCGTTTTTGCGTAATCTTGTCTACATACACACACACACACACACACACACACACACACACACAATATATATATATATACAAACATACATTTTTCTCAACCTTAGTGAAAATGATTCAAGAACCTTCAAAACGTATAAAAACATCAAAATCTCAACATCAGTAAAAATGAAAATTTACATGCAAATAATATATTGATATATATTTCAAAATTTGGTTTATATATGAAGTATCTTAACAATTAGTAATTCTAAAAAATAAATAAAAAAATATTTTTATCTCTCTTAAATGATTTAAATAAAAAAAAAATTCTAATATCATTCTTAATCAATTCAAAATATTTGAAAATTTAAAATTTGTTATTTATTTTTAATAAAGCGGGTTCATTTTATGAATTATTTTATTTTAATTTAAAATTTATTTTTATATGAATCAAATATGTGTATTGAAATAATTCAAAATATTATTTATAAAATTAGATAAATAATTAAGATTTGTTATTATCAAAATTTTTTTTTTTTTTTTTTAAATTTTTATTTTAATTATTATAATAAGTTAGATTTGTGAAATGCAAGTTTTTATTTATCTAATTTTTATTGTATAAGCCCTTGAAGAAATTAAATGTGATAAATTTGTGTATGTGTGTGTGTGTGTGTGTTTCTATCTTATCGGATGAGTGGATGCGTGGTGTGACTGAATGTCTGTTCGGAGTGAGTGACCTATTTGAGGGCCGAGTAGTAGTACCCTGAGGTATGTGACCCTGTTTTACGTCTTATGCCGCCCCCCCCCCCGCCCCCTTTCTCAAAGCGGAGGATGACCATGACCATCAACAAAAACAATAGTAACAACCACAGGAGAGAATGAATGGACCAGGCTGGCGCATGCAACGAAAGTCTCTTCCAGGTGACCCAGTCCCAGCAATTTTCACTCGTGATCACGAACATTACAAAAGAAAAATAAAATGAAAAAGGAAAGAAAAAAAAATTATAATAAAAGAAATCAAAAGAAGAATGACTTGGAAGATGAGCAGATGAAATTTTAAAAGAAAGTTTCCTTGTAGGATATATATATATATATATATATATATATACTTATATATTAAATTCAATTAAATACATGAATTAGCAAGAAAATTCAAATTTGAAAAAATTATAATTTATTATCTGCATGTCATAATAGGTTTTTCTTTTAAAAAAAAAATTTAAATAAATATAATGGATAATATTTAAAAACTAATAAAATTCATAATAATTCTAATGTATTATAATTATTATATTTGTAATTAATACATAAATAATTCAACAAGATGTTTATTTTATCAAAGATGTAAAATTATCATAATTAGTATAAAAAGCATTTGTGTATTGGGAGGGGAACGCGGTGGAACGACGTTCCCTTACCTTTTTTTTAGAACCGGAACGCGTTCCAGTACTTTTTCATGTCCCGACAACTCCCACTTAAATCCTGTTAGAATTTATTTTTTTTTTTAATAAAAATATTTAATATTTTATTTAGTAAGAATAAGAAAAAATATGGAAAAAATAGTTGGCTGAAAATAGGACTTTTTTTTTGCTCCCACTATGCGTTCCCTTACTTCTTATTTTACCAATACATCACTGATAAAAAGGTTTTCATTAGGACATCTGAATATTTAGTAGCAATTATCATTCATTATTTTGAATAACATAAATATCAAGAAATTTAAAAATAAAAATAAAATGTTAAAAAATAAAAAAAGGTTTTTGAAAACAAAAATTACTAAATGTAAAGATAAGAAACAAAAAGAAAATATTTTAGAATGCCAGATGCATGAAGGAAATTTCTTCAGGAAAAAACTTAAGAACCTATTAGTATAGTGATTTTCAACCTGGGCGATCGACATCTTAAAGGGGGCGATTATTTGACTATACGCTTTTGGGGGGCGATAGTTAATTTTGGGGGGCGAAATCATTTTCAACTATAAAAAAAAGGTAAGATGATTTTGCGATCAGGCTTTTAAACATTTCCGCTTTTTTCAATTTTTTTTTAATATGGTTATAAAAAAAAAGTAAGATGATTTTGCGATCAGGCTTTTAAACATTTCCGCTTTTTTCAATTTTTTTTTAATATGGTTATAAAAAAAAAGTAAGATGATTTTGCGATCAGGCTTTTAAACATTTCCGCTTTTTTCAATTTTTTTCAATATGGTTCTAAAAAAATAAAAAAAAGTTAAGATGATTTTGCGATCACACACACACACACACACACAGGTTCTGAAACTCGATTTTCAATATGACTCTAACAATAAGTATCACCAAGTGTACGTACCTTATATTAGGGATTATCATGCAATTTTAATCTGTAAAAATTTATAGGGGGGCGAATTATAAAGCCGACCTTACGAAGTGGGCGTTAGATCCAAAAAGTTTAGTTACTAAATTAGTATATATCATAAATGTTAAATTCGATTTTTGCTTGTCTATGAATTATAAATTATATTTAAGATAAGGACTACAAATTTCAAATTAATATGAATTTATCCTAATCGCATTTATAGAAGTTTTCTTATAGGTATTATAATATGATATATGTATATAAGGGAAAATTGAACTATAATTAAGGTAATGCTAATTACAATATTTGGATTATAAATCACTATATATAATTTCCTAAGTATGTATGAAATGTCTGTAAACATTATGATGTATAATTTTTTTAAAATTTAAAATAAAAAAAAATTGAAATACAAATTGAAATATTCTAATTTTTGATATTAATATTATTTTTTTTATCATAAAAGAGAATTTATTAAACATGATAAAGATTAAAAGAAACCTATCAATATTATTAATTTTTTACAAACTTCATTTTTTTAAAATTTTGATTTGTTATTATTAAATATTGAAAAAAGCAAAGAAATAAAAAATAATAATACGACGATTTGAATAAATTGACTGACAGTTCCAGAGGATTTGTTCTTAGTTGGAATCGTGTAGAAAATTCCTACGCTACACTCTCGGCTAGCTGCCTCCTATATATAAATTAAATAGTAAATAGTAAAACATGTATTTTAATGAAAAATATATATTTTTTTTTATAAATTAAATAGTAAAACATATTTTTCATTAAAATAGAATGTTAAAACCAATAAATTTATAGTTTAAATTTTTCTTGAAATTTTTTGTAGGTATTTCGATAAATATTATTATATTTCAAATATTTAGATAATCATTTTGTTATTCCAAGTATTTATAAATTAAATTTTATTTTTGATATTATATTTTCATTGAATAAATTTTCAAGACGAGTTTTCAGGATATTATATATCCAAGTTTAAATAAATTAATCTTGATATAGTAAATTAATAATTTTTTATTTTTATTTGTATACCAGATAGATAGATAGTTGATGTTAACATTGAGTGTGTTTTCGAATTATTATTACTATTCGTTTGGCTTGGAGAGTGATAACAATAATTAAAGATCAAGAAACAAACATAAAAATATCACTCTAAAAAAGGTAAAGAAAACAAGACCATAATAGAGAATTGATAAAAGTTCTTGAAGAAAGAGAGAAAGAGGTGTAAAAAGTAGTGAACTATAACAAAAATTCCTTGCAAGGATTGTAACCTTGATAATAAAATTATATATCTAATAAAAAAAATAAATAATAATATTACTAATACAAAATATAATATAATGAATTAAATATTTAAATTTTTTCTCCCGCCGGATCCATAATTTGTCTATTTATTTTATGGGGCAGCATAAGCCACCGGTGGTACATGCCGGCGGGATTTATTTAATATATTTAATTGTGTGTGTGTATAATCTATATTTAGTAATTTAATAATTCAAAGTATTAACAAGATTGTATTCTATTTTTTAATGATGATGAATGCAAATTGTTGATGGTGAACGAACACTGGCTTGGATGGAAACACCTGAAGAGTGGACATTCAACTCTGTCACGAGTCATGCCAACCAACCTTGAACTGGGAACCCCCAAACGAGCAGAAAATCCCTTCTTTTTGAAATTATCCTAATTTATCTCCACTTTCACATACATACACACACAAACACACACACACCTCTCTCTCTCTCTCTGTGTGTTCTATATTCACTCAATGTAAACTGATCGATCACAAAATACAATAATTAAATTAAAATTCTCCAAGTAAAGGAAAATCATCTCCTCCCCACCTCAAACCCAAGGACGTTGAATGGCCTCCTTTTCCGAAGTGAACTTCAATGATAAGTAAAAAGGATGGATGTCGTTTAGTGAGAATTACTTATTGATCTATTTATAGATTTCATTCTAAAATAATTTTATTCTAAATTTTATTAATAATATATATTAGAAAAGCAATAGAAATTTTTTTTTTTTTTTATAAATTAAAATAAATATTATAATAAAATACATATAGTTATATCAACTTATATATATATATATATTTCGACTGTAATTATAAGAAAAATATATAAGAAAGTTTCTACTTAATTATAAGAAAAATAACATTAAAATTAAATTTCATATAATCTTTTTTTTTTAGAAAATTCATATCATATAAATATATATATATGATAGAACATTTAGAACATTAAACTGTTTTTTCAATTCCTATCTTTAATGTTAATTATCACAGAAAGCCTGTTTAATTTATCTAAATATATAAACTACTATTAATAGTTTTTTAAATATTAATTAATTTTTTTTAAAAAATCATTAATATACTTTATGAGGAAGCAAAATATAAGAAAACATGATTTAAAATTTCCTGAAATTAAATAATTTAAAAAAGAAGAAATTAGTATTAGAGAATAAATTTAAAAATGTCGAGATTTTGATGTTTTTGTAAGTTTTGAAGGTTTCTTAATTATTTTCACTAAGGTTAAGAAAAATGTCTGTGTGTATGTGTGTGTGTGTGTATATATATATATGTATGTGTATGTATGTAGACAAGATTACGCAAAAACGGTTTGTGCTAGAATCATGAAATTTGGAATACCGGAATTATTCAAAATTCGTAGTTTTCTATCAACATTTGAGAAATGTAGCTCAACCGGAAAAGGGTCATTACCTACCATGTTTTCATTTTTTTTTTTCGTATAAACTTCCCGCAAAAATAAAAATATATGTTTGAAAGTTTTTCACATGATTAAAAATTGTATAAAACTGCTATATATAGAATTTCAGCTTGATTGAATTGCTGAAAGTACCGGAATTAATTTTTTTAACACGTTGACTAGCAATCACGCGCCAGCACGTGACGTAGTGCTTTCAATAAAGTTGCAACCACGCGCTGGTTTAATAAATATTATTTATTAATTTTATTTTATAATTTAATTTAAATAGAATATATGTTAATTAATTCAATTCAAATTTGCGAGATAGTCGAGTGGAGACACTCCGGATTTATTTAGAAAACAAATATAATCTTTATTTATTTAAATTTTTTTTTTTATTTTTTAAAAAAAAAAAGTATATTTTCAGGTCACACATTTAAAAAATTGTATATTTTTATTAGAAATGTTTAAAAGAATTGGTTTTTGAAAAGTACATTTTTTAATTGATTGTAATTATATTACTATTACATTAGTTGGCTAAATTTTACCAAAAATGACATACATATTTAATATACAAATAGAAATGATGATATCTAAGAAATTTTATAAATAATTATTAAAATTTCAGAAGTACATAATCCATTTTCAAAGTGTTTGAATAAATCAAGTTAAGATTTAAATGAACAAAAAAAAATAATGTGTTATTTTTTATTTCATAATTAATTAAATATTAGATATTAATGATTTTTTAAATTTAATTAATAATAATTATACTATCGAATAATTTGTGACTCTATAGTTTATTTAAAAAATTATTATTAAGTATAACATTCTTTATAGTGAAATAAAATGATAATTAATAGAATTAATAGAAGCAATAGTTTTGGAGGGCGTTGTCCTTATCATCACCATCATCATAATATCAACAAGATCGTAAATAACAAGGAAATATTAAACTATAACTTTCTTTTTTAAAGAAAAATCCTCTTCTTCCATACACACTTGCAAGGGTAGGAAGAGTGCTCATACATTAAATCAGTGATTCTCAACCTTTTTTTTACCGCGGCACTTAAAAATTTGGGGCCATACAAAGAAAAAGATAAGTGTAAAAGTTTACCATTTTGGTCCCAAAAACGGTTTACTTTTTTTTTGTTTTTTTTAGAACGAAATTGAAAAAATTTAGAAAAAATGTCATAATCTCAGGGCACATTTTTGAAAATCTCGTGGCACACTGGTTGAGAATCGCTGCATTAAATGAACAACAATTTTTATAAATAAATTTTAATAATAAAATTTTAAATAAGTAGAGATTATATAAAATTTAAAAAAAATATCAAAAGAATTTAGTAATCAATTATATTTTATTTTTTAATATACCTATTTAAAACTTCTAATATAGTACAAATTTTGTTATAAGAAACTTTTATAATTTTTATTCTAAATACTAAATATTTTGTTATTTTCATAAAATTTTGTCGTGGAAAAATAATTTAACTGATAATAGATCAATCACTTTTGAATAATTTCAATTCGACTCCCTTCTTAATATATATATTTTTAATTTTTAGGTATTTTAGGCACTTCCTATCTGCTTCTTCAGAAAAATAATATATATACGAGGGAATTTCAACAATTACTTTACCAAATACTGGTTTATTTGGTGAAGTATATTTTAGTAGACTTGCCACACCTCACAAATAGATTTTTTTTAAAATTTTTCGTATTCCAACCACGTAAAACTTTTACACATACATATATGTATTTACTGTTTTATATCTTTTTATTTGTTTTTTATCAAATAAAACCACGCCTATCATTGCAAAGAGTGAATTTTTCTTAATATGCCAAACTAATTTATTTCGTCCAATCAACTAACTAACCTGCCCTTCGAGTTTTTAACCGATTAAAGAAAATTATACATTTCTTGTTGGTTATTATTAGATGCTCTTGGGACAACTCCTTTCAAGAGGCCTTTTTGGCGCCCAACTTATAATAATTTTAAAAGATTGGATCTTCTGCGGTAGCATTAGCCAACTGGGATGTGAATAGCCAGTCTCTCGAGGTCCATCCATGCACACAATAAAAAATAACACTTTTTCAATGACAGTGTAAATTAATAAATATTTTTTTTTAAGTTTTCCTTTACCAGTTGAATTTTGTATTGTATGTGGGAAAAGCTATGACTATATACGAGGTTTGTTCAAAAGGTGAATTTTGAGTTATTTCGAAAAGTTTATTTATTTATCAATATCAATTTTGTCCCCTTCAAAGTAATTCCCCTCAGATATAATGCACTTATGCCAGCGCTATTTCTAGTTGTCAAAAACAAACTACTAATCCAAAATGGCTGATAATGTCAACATATGAGAAATAGATGGGTACCAACATAACAAAAATAAAATATTCGATAATCGATTGTACACATCCAGAAAAAATTCAAAATTCACCTTTTCTTTTAATCAGAGTCATAACATATAAATTTTTTAAAATTAAATTTTATATTAACTTTTAAATTTCGCATTCACAAATTATAAATTAAATTATAATTTTATTTCGAAAGATGTTCTTGACCTTACATTAATATTCAATTTACAATGTTTCTTATTTTCATCCAAAATATAATAATAGGTTGACCCACATACATTTGATAACTTACTCTAATAAATAAATCCCAACTATTCTGCACTGGTAGACAATACAAATCGAGATAATGGTAGGTAATCAGAAGGTGACATTCCCATATCTTGGTTGATGTTTTTAGAACAGTCGTACAGTCCCGTTAGAGTTTTTTGGCCTGCCTGGGCTAGCGTGAGGGGGATTGGTGAGTGGGGGCGGTGAGGAGAAGCAGCTGGCAGCGAAAGATCAGAAAAGCTTCGATGTATCTTCAAACATTTGCCAATTTATCAGATGCCATTTGTTATAATATTAATTTATGCATCCAACCAAGGATACAATTACATTTCCAAATGATACCATTGCTCTTTCAAATGCCAAGTGCATAGCAATTAAAATTATTACCCATCAATTAAATTCATTTTGCTATAAAAGATTTATTTTTTAAATTTTCTTTTTTTTTTTCTTTTAAAAATTATCTAATCCTTTAATTATATTATTTCAAAAAGAAAAATAAATAATGAAAAGTTATATAGATAGATGATCTTGTAATAAATTTCAATTTTTTTTTTATTTTTACTATCTCGCCAGAGATAATACTGCGATCACGAAAATTTTCGAGATTTTGATGTTTTTATACGTTTTGAAGGTTCCTGAATCATTTTCACTAAGGTTGAGAAAAATGTCTCTGTGTGTGTGTGTATGTGTGTATGTATATAGACAAGATTACGCAAAAACGGTTTAAGCTAGAATCATGAAATTTGGTACTTGAGCATTATTCAAAATTCGTAGTTTTCTATCAACTTTTAAGAAATGTAGCTCATCCGTAAGAGGGTTATTACCTACAACGTTTTGATTTTTTTTCCTCTAAAGTGCCCGTAAAAATAAAAATATATATTTGATAGTTTTTCTCATGATTAAAAATTGTATAAACGTTTTGATTTTTTTTCCTCTAAAGTGACCGTAAAAATACAGATATATGTTTGATAGTTTTCCACATGATTAAAAATTGTATAAAACTGCTATATATAGAATTTCAGCTTGATTGAATCGCTGAAAGTACCAGAATTAATTTTTTAACCCTGCAAATCTCATGCGCCAACAAGTGACGTGGTGCCATCAACAGAGTTTTGAATTTATCTAATTCTAAAAAATCTGGAGTGTCTCCACTCGACTATCTCGCAATTTGAATTGGATTAAATAACATAATATATTATATTTAAATTAAATTTAATTAATTATAAAATTAAAATTAATAAATAATATTTATTAAACCAGTGTATGTTTGGCACTTTGTTGATGGCACCACGTCACGTGTTGGCGCGTGAGATTGGCACTGTTAAAAAATTAATTCTGGTACTTTCAGCGATTCAATCAACCTGAAATTCTATATTTAGCAGTTTTATACAATTTTTAATCATGTGGAAAACTATCAAACATATATCTGTATTTTTACGGTCACTTTAGAGGAAAAAAAATCAAAACGTTGTAGGTAATGACCCTCTTCCCGTTGAGCTGAACTTCTCAAAAGTTGATAGAAAACTACAAATTTTGAATAATGCCCATATAACAAATTTCATGATTCTAGCTCAAACCGTTCTTGCGTAATCTTGTCTACACACATACACACGCACAGACATTTTTCTCAACTTTAATGAAAATGATTCAGGAACCTTCAAAACGTATAAAAGAATCAAAATTTCAACATCGAAAATTTTCGTGGCGAGATAGTAAAAATCAGATCACTTTTTCTAAGTGTCGAAAGAGAACATTTAAATTTTCTAACAGATTGGACTGATCTCAAAATTGCTCTTCCTACTCGATTATTACAAATATTATTATTTTGTAGATCATGCATAAAGGTCAAATAATATTATTTATTAGAACTAAAGATTTAAAATAAAATTAAATTAAATAAATTGACTCTTATTTTAAATTTATAGAAAAATCAAAATATATGTGTCTATATTAATTAACATTAAACCAATGTAATAGTAATAAAATGCATTTAAAAAAAATAAATAAATAAATTGTAATTTAAAAATTAATTTATGAAATTTAAACGAAATGAAAATATAACAAAAATATAATAATATATACCAAGTTTGTTTTTAGAAAAGGAATATGTATATATTAAAGTCCCTCCAATCTCAAATATTGATTTATGAAATATTGTGTATAATAGAAGTCATTCATGATAAATATAATCAATTATATATAAACAAACTGAGAAAATGAAGCCCAAAGTTTACATTACATTTCATTACATTACTAGCAAAATTTGAATTGGATTAAATAATATAATATATTATATTTAAATTAAATTAAATTAATTAAATTATAAATTAAAATTAATAAATAATATTTATTAAACCAGCGCATGTTTGGCTCTTTGTTGATGGCACCAGGTCACGTGTTGGCGCGTGAGATTTGCAGAGTTAAATAATTAATTCCGGAACTTTCAGCTGAAATTCTATAAATAGAAGTTTTATAAAATTTTTAATCATGTGAAACTTTCAAACATATATCTTTATTTTTACGGGTAGTTTAGACGAATAAAAATCAAAACGTGGTAGGTAATGACCCCCTTCCGGTTGAGCTACATTTCTCAAAAGTTGATTGAAAACTAAGAATTTTGAATAATGCCCGTATACCAAATTTCATTATTCTAAAACCGTTTTTGCGTAATCTAGTTTACATACACACACACACACACAGACATTTTTTTAAAGCTTAGTGAAAATGACTCGGGGACCTTGAAAACGTATAAAAACATCAAAATCTCGACATCGAAAATTTTCATGATCGCAATACTATCATCTCTGGCGAGATAGTAAAAAGGAATGCTCAGAGAAATATTTTTTAAAATTATTTTTCTGGAAATGATAAATTAACAAATTCTTGTCCGTGATATATTTTAAATTATTTTGAATATTTTTTAAAAATTTAATAATTTAATAATAATTATATAGGGTCCCATACATATGCTTTTACTTTTCGGAATAAAAAATTAATAAAAATTAATGTCAAAATGATGCAAGAGGTTAATATCGCCCAATTCAATTTTTTTTTATTATAAGGCTTAAACCTTAAGTAAGGTGGGCCGAGAGGAGGGGGCTTCTCTAGCCACTATATATGTTAGGTACTCCGTTATTGTTATTGCGTGAACATTTTTTAACTAGCAATCACCTATATTTTATTTTTATATCCAATATAAACACTCAAAGGAATATTTAACATTTTTTTCTGATCAATTTTTAATATAAATTTATTATTTATTATTATTTAATGTTTAAATTAACACCTTTTTGGATTTTTTTAAATTCTTTTCTTTTCAACTTTTATATAGTTGTCCAATAAATTAGATTTAAATTAATATTTTATTAATCTTAATTGATTAATAATAATTTACCTGAATTAATACATTATTTTTCTAATATTTGCTTTTTGTTTGTTGTTCAGTTTTTTTTAGAACGAAAAAAATTTCAAGTATTAGAAAATTTAATTTAATATTTCGCGGCTCCCTCCCTAATGACGGCATCGCGGCTCACACTTTGGGAATCACTAGTATAATATATAAAAATAGAATGCAATTTTTTTTAATGTGGTTGTTGTTTTTTATCATTTTATCTAATTTTGAGTTTATTTCCAAAAGAAAAACGTTTATGTGTTCATTTTGTATTCTTTCTATTATCAATTATTAATATTTAATATATATTATATTTTTTTTTTGATTGAATATTTTATAAAAAAATATGATATGATAGTATTATGTTTTAGTACCGGGACCCCGAGCCTCGGCTCGGTACTTAAGTTAAAAAAAATGATTCATTATTATTGGATTTGGCTGGTAATATTAATACCTGGGACACCGAGCTCTCGCTCTACCCTTTAAAAAATATTGATACACAATTCTTTAATTATTTATTACAATTATTAAATGTTACACATTTGCATCAATCTGATTAAAATTAATGAACTTGTGCTCCTCAATAATACATAAATATATAATATATAGGTACATATATTTTTTTTCTATAGTGTTTTTTTGAAAAACTGTTTAGCGCCCCAAGTGGTTATAAAACAAACTAAAGACAAAAAAACGTGCTTTGCAGCTTTTCGGAATTAAAAAAGCAAAATTGGCAGTCGTGGGACTGGCCGACAGAAGTGAAAACTTCTGCGTAAGAAATTTTAAAACAGACGAAATTCGCGCTATTTCACGAGAAAGATGAATTTCATATGCATGTATATATATATAACTTATATATTATTTTAAACATATATTTTAAACAAATTTGTAACTTATATTTATATATATATAAATACACAACTTTGTTTAAAATATTGCAATACGAACTGTTTTATAATTCTTATCTCTAACATAAAATATATATTTATTATGTGAAGTTCATTTCGTATAATTTTGATTATATATGTATATATGAAATGAACTTTACATAATAAATATATATTTATATGTTAGAGATAATTTATAAAACAGTTCTAATGACAATTCAAATTTCGCGCTCTGTTATAAGAAATTTGAAAGCAGATGGTTTCATGGTGTTGGTCACGATCACGCGAGTTCTATACTTTTTCCCCATCCCGCAAAAGTGCTCAACGCCGCTAAAGAAGTTTTCACTTCAAAAATTATTTAATATTTGGAAATATATCTGACTTATAGAAAAAATGAATATTAATTAAAGAAAGAAATAGTTTTTAAAATATCCTGAATAATATGTAACAATTTTCAAGATAGAAATTTATTACAATATTACAATTATTAACTGTTGCATCATTGCATCAATCTGATTAAAATGAATGGAACTTCGGGTACTCAATAATAATAAATAAAATAATATTAATAAATATATTGAATAATATTTTATTGAAAAAATATTAAAACTTATAAAACTATCTAAAACTTTATTAATAAAAGAACAATGAATAAATAAATATAGAATAGTAATTTATTAAAAAGTAAACAATAGATAAAAAGAAAAAAAAATAACAAAATCATTATTTTCATTTTTAAATAACGATTCACCCGGCGAGTTTCGAACCGACGAAATCCACTCGTTAAAACATCAGTCCAACCGCTGGACTATATGTATTTAGATAAAAAATTGTCATTTTTTTACTGTCTTAGCAGGCAGTATTAAAAATTTTGACGTTTTCCATATATAATTTTCAATTAAGAAATTAATAATGAAGCTGTATGTTTCAAGAGATATCATCAATAAAACTTAATTTTTCTTTATAAATACTATATCTAGTGTGAATTTGAAAAAAATCGTTAGAGCGGTTTTTGAGAACCAATATATATAGATAAATACATATATACAATTTTAGCTAGCATAATAAGATAAGATTAAGTATATAAAAAATAATGATCGAAAATTAACTATAAAATCAAAATAATTAGAGAAATAAAATAATTAATAACTATTTGAAAATGGAAATGCTTGTTTTTTATGCTTATATATTGGATGTATTATGATACTGAGCACATGGCAAAGACTTTCTAAAAATAATTGTTTTAAAAAAAACAGGGAAAAACCCAGAGATATACCTTTTCGTTACCCCAATAGAGAGAGAGGGGTGGACAATTTTGCCAAGTGGCAGAGGAGGGGATGATTGGCTTCGACATATTTTGAATTCTCAATTCCTTAACTACACAATATACCAACTGTGGTCGACAATTGGTAATTAATAATTAATTATAAATTGCATTTGCTAAAATATAAATTAAAGTTCTTTTAATTTATATTTCTATTTTTACGGTACCTTTCAATTATTCTATTTCATCTTAATTTCTTGAGTTATCTATTTTAATTTAAATTCTTACAGTTTTATTAAATAAATCATTTTTAGTTATAATTTTATATAAGCATTTTTTAATTGAACCTATTCAATCTTGTCATTCCCTAATCAACCTACTCGGTTTCAATAACCCTTTTAATTATTCTAAATTCAATCCAGAGTGCTACCAATTAATTAAACTTATTTTTAATCCAATTTTTCTTATAAAATACCTCACCCCTAATATCTTATACACGACAATCTATATATAAGATGGTAGGTTTAATCAAATGGACTTGTTTGCTAAAAAAAAATTTTAAATAATTACAATAAATAGAATAATATATTCTTACCTAAAAACAAATTGGTTTTTATAGTCAACAATTCTTTAACACACAACAATTCCGTCTCATTATTGTAATACAAAGTTAGAAATATTAAGTTAATATAATTAATATTATTTATTTATTAATACCAATTAATAATAGTAATTACTTATAAATAATTCATAATAATAATAAATTGTGATACCAACTTATAGGAATATTAAAATAATATAATTATTATTTTACATATATATGAATATATAATATAAATATTTTTAATTTTATTTTAAGAATAGATATATATCTAAAAGGAGGTAACTGTGACGTCACATATATACATTTAAATATAAAAAAACTAATGAAGATGATTTTTTCCAGATATGTGATCAATAAAACTAAATAACTTAAGAGTATAACTAATGGTTTTCAATATATAAAATCTAATTTAACACACAACAATTCCGTCTCATTATTGTATTGTAATACAAAGTTAGAAATATTAAGTTTAAAAAAAATTAAAAATATTTGAATTTGGAAAATTATATGTAGCGCCATCTGTCGATAGTTTTGTGTAACTACAGACTTTTACCAAAATATTACTAATTAAATTAATTTTGGATAAATTAATTTTGGATTTAACTACACTAAAACCTTCCCTGGGATGCCCACAACAATCCCTGAAAGTTTCACCGTAATCGGACGGGTAGTTTTTGAGTCTATAACAGACAGACACACAGACATTGCCTTTTATATATATAGATAGATAGATTTTAAATCTATTTTTCTTATCAATTCCATTTTCGGATGTAGGTCTCTGATTAGGGCAGTGATTCTCAAACACTATGTCGCGTCATTTTAAGTGTCTCGCGAGAATTTCAAAAGTTTGTCGCGAGATTATGAGGCTCTTAAACATTTCCGACTTTTTTTCTAAATTTTTTCAATTTGGTTCTAAAAAAAGGTAAACCGTTTTTGGGACCACTTTTTTTCAATATGGTAAACTTATCCAGATATCTTTTTCTTTGTATTTTAAACCTTTAAAAATGTGCCGCGGTAAAAAAAAAGGTTGAGAATCACTGGATTAGGGGGTTGTTAGCCAAAAAACGATACGTTGGCTTAGGTTGGCATGTGGATGGAGTATATGGCAAGGAATTTAATATTGAATAGATAGGATATTTAGGGTTTGGGACACGACTTCCTCATTGGAAGGTGAAGAAAAGTAAGTCGTGGCTTGCGTGAGCAGGGCTGCTTCCCTGAAGTGGACACCTATCTCTATCGGGGTCATAGAGAGTATCCACCCGCTACTCCTAGTAACCCTAATTTATTTGAAATTTTATATATAATAGTATTTCTAACAAAAGTATAAGATATCTATTTATTATATATACTTTATTGTTCGATTCATAAGAGAAAAAAAATAAACAAATTTATAAGATGATTTTCGTTTAGTCTATTAAACAAAATTTTCAATTTTCTATTTTATTATCTCATCATAATTGAAATATTTATTAATATGTGATATTTGAATTCATGAAATGAGATAAGAGGAGAAAGAAGTTGTCAAAATGTTGAAAAATTAATCGTATCCAAAAATTCAAAGAATGTCTTTATCCATCACTGTTATATAACTGATTTTTTGTTCCTTCAATGCAGATTGACCTAGATGTAGGTAATACAGACAGGTTGGTGGGCCTCTTCCAAGGTAACATTTTAAAAACCAGCTAGTGTGAACACTAATCGAATTTCGTTCATTCATTCATTAAAAATCGAAGATTTAATAATTTAATATTTTTAAAAATTTGTTACACCTTGATGTAATCAGCAAGATGTAACGTTAGAGTTTTTGTTTTAACAAAAATTATATAAAACACTTGTATACTTTAGCTTTAGCGACATTTTTTAATATTTTCATAAAATTCTTAATATTAATTTTGATGTAATTAAATTTGTTTATAAATTTTATTATTATTTTTTAAAAGATTACTTTTCAAAAGTTGTGAGCTCAATTTTTAAATTTGTCAAGTTCGCCACAATTTAAAGATGAAAATTTAATGAATCTTAAATTTATTTTATTTTATTTAGTTCGATCTATCTATCTATCTCTGTGGCTCTACGGAACTCGAAAGTTCTTGGCTGCAGCAACCACACTTCTCCAAGTGTCTCTATATTCTGAGCCACAACCATCCAACTCCTACCCGCTGTCATCTATTTTATTTATTTCTTTTTTAAATAATCAGATTTTTTATCGGCATACGATAGGAAGAGAAGGTATTGTTTTCATACCAAATTTCACATGTGGAGATTTTTACATATGCATTTTTTTTAACAGAAAAAAGTATTTCTGGCATGTCGGTCCGTCAGTCTGTCTACGGATTTTGATAAAATTTGAATATTTACTTAATACATCAAATTCATGAATTCATCAACTTTTGGTGTATATCCGGTAACCGGAAGTGGTAATTTACAAAGTATTAATTTTATATTCATTGTCGGAAATTTTTAACTTAAAATATAGTAGAGATAAATAATTGAGTAATTAAACTAGAAATAAAAAGCAAGATAATATAATTTAGTCATTTTAATTCAAGTTTTAAAAATATTTTTTTTTTTTGATACTTTATATCAGTGATTCTCAATCTTATTTTTTTTTACCGCGCCACACTTTTAACGGTTTAAAAATTTGGCGACACACAAAGAAAAAGATAAGTGTAAAAGTAAACCATATTGAAAAAAAGTGGTCCCAAAAACGGTTTACCTATTTTATTTTATTTTTTTAAGAACCATATTGAAAAAATTTAGAAAGTAGGAAATGTTTAAGAGTCTAGTCTCAAAAACGTTTTACCTTTTTTTTAGAACCAAATTGAAAAAAATTTAGAAAAAAAAGTCGGAAATGTTTAAGAGCCTCATAATCTCGCGGCACACTAAAGTGCCGCGGCACAATGGTTGAGAATCACTGCTTTATATATATATAATGTTGTTCGGTTCTCTGCCTGGCCACAGCTTATTTTTTATTAAGAAATTTTAAAATAGGTGATGTGTTCCTGGAGAATATTAAAAATCTTGTTTTATGAGTCTTCTATACTAATAAGTAAAAGTAATGTGTGTGTGTGTGTGTGTGTTCGTTTGAGGTGATAAATAATTATAATCATAAATTTCACTTCTCACTGATGATGACCCGTTTCAATTTGTTAACCTTAACAATTAAATAATAAAAAGTTAATCCGGAACAAATGAGTTAACTGATAACGTTAATATACAGTATATAAAATATAGAAGATGACTCAAGATTCAAGATTAATAGAAAAATTCTTTGAAAATGATAACGAATTGATGAAAATGAATTTATTAATTTTATTTTCATGACTCAATGGGGTTGGTTATCATATTTATTTTAAATATTAACCCTTTCTATCTCCATTTTGAGTTGTTTACAATGATAAGAGTATTTTATTAATAAATAAAATTTAAAAAAATAAACATTAATAAATATGATTAAAAAAAATTGTTAATAAATTTCATAAAAATTTATTCGATCTTATGGAAAACATTTATAACGTTTGAGGGTTAGATTAATTAATTAATAAATATATGGAATTTAGTATTTAGTATTTTGAATTTTGTGTTTTTTATTTTACAAAAAAATAAAACATTATAATATAAATATATGTAAATATACATTTTTTTTATAAAATAACGTTTATCCAATGGACTAAAAAGAATAAAATAATTTTTCTATAAGCCTGACAAACTTTATGGATGGATTGCTTCATATTCAACGAAAAACGTTGGGCGCGTTGAAATTTTTGTAATAATAAAAATTTTATTAAACACTTAAACTGACAAATTTTTTTATCATGCAATAAAATTAATAATTTAAGAGCTAAGAAATTTATCTTTTATTATTTTTCATTGTAATATATTAAAGTATGTACCAAAATTTAAAAGAATTTTTATTAAATTTACATATTATCAATCAAATTCAAAATCTTATCTTATTATGCTAGCTAAAATTGTATATATAGCCATTGGTTCTCAAAAACCGCTCTAACGATTTTTTTCAAATTTACACTAGATATAGTATCTATAAAGAAAAATTGAGTTTTATTGATCACATCTCTTGAAAAATTCATTTTCATTATTAATTTCTTAATTAAAAATTATATATGGAAAACGTCAAAATTGGCATCCATTTTTTAACTGAAATTGTATTAATATTTGTATTAATATTTATCAACCCTTATTAAATTAAAGTTATATCCTTTATCAAATCATTATTATTTATTATTACAATTGTATATAAAAGAATATTTGAATTTGTTTAAATTTTAACACATTTATTCAATCAAGCCACCGCTTCTTATATCTTATTATTTATATTATAATTATTAAATAAAATTAAAAATATTTGTTATACCGATATCTGTTTTCATTGCATGAACACATATATCCATACATTAAACTTTTTGTTTATATTTTTTTATTTTTAATTTTTAATAAATTTTCTTTTTTGATATGAGATTTTATTAAAAAATTGTATATCAATATTTTTTAAAGGGTCGAGCAATAGCTCGGTGTCTCAGGTATTAATATTACCAGCCAAATTCAATAATAATGAATCATTTTTTTTAACTTAAGTACCGAGCCGAGGCTCGGGGTCCCGGTACTGGTTGATTATATTAGAAGAAATAGTGTTACTTGTTAATGAAGTGTTTTAGTGTGGTATGTAACTTAGTATATATATATATGAATTATAGCTCTATAAGTTCATTGCATAGAAATCAAATGAAAACTAAAAGTGCCCAACGTTTTTAGTTGAATATGAAGCAATTCATCCATAACTTTGTCAGACTTATAGAAAAATTATTTTATTTTTTTAGTCCATTGGAAAAACGTTATTTTATAAAAAATGTTTATATTTATATTATTTTATTCTTATTAGTGCAATTATAATTTGATTAATTTATTTAATATAACAAGAGAAATAAAAAAGATGAAGTTATACAAAAATTTACAAATTGAATAAAACAAAAAAATATATTAATCTTCCAAAATTGATTTTAAAGTTGATGAAAAATTGATTTCAATTTGTCAAAAGAGCGAACAGACAGACAGAGAGACAGATGCCGAGTAAAGTTTAGAAAAACGTTATAAAAAACAATTGTATTATTATATAATATAATTAACATTAAAATTAAGAGAAATTTAAAAATTTTACTCCCACTTCATGAAACCTGTTTATTAAAAATATTTGCAAGTGATACTTTCTTACCCAAGAGTCAACCTTGGGTTCAATACCAAGGTTAATATATATTTTTATGTTCATAACTAAATAATAAAATATTTAAGAGAGTATATAAATAAATTTCAGGGCTAAATATGAATAATATTTCTTATTAATAATTATTTTGATATTTACACACAAGATTTTCATTCTATGAAAACGAGAAAACCAAATTTCATTATTTTATTAATATTTATATTTATATCCGTGATTCTCAACCACTGTGCCGCGTGATTATGAGGCTCTTAAACATTTCCGACTTTTTTCTAAATTTTTTCAATTTGGTTTTTGGGACAACTTTTTTTCAATATGGTGAACTTTTACACTTATCTTTTTTTTCGTGTGCCGCGGTAAAAAAAAAGGTTGAGAATCACTGATTTATATTATAAAATAAGATTAGTTCCCCTTGGTGTTAAATAACTAAATAAATATTTATTTATTTATTAAAAATATATAATTGAGAACATTGATGTATGGATTTCAAGATAAATATCACTTTAATAAATTAATATTATCTTTTCTAATTAATACGATTCATAAAATTTTAAAAATTTAAAATTTGTTTATCATTTAAAATTATAATTAATAATATATAATAATAATAATAATAATAATAATAAAGAAAAATAAAATATCATTCAATAAAATTGAGGGAAATAGTTAATCACTCTAAAATGTTATTTTGTTAATGCCAATGTATCAAATGTTATATAAATTGTAATCTCTTTTGTAAATCTATATAATGTTGTATAAAAATTAATAATATAGAAAATAATATATAATTTACAAAAGTTATAGGCAAAATTCTTAAACCATGAAATACACAATTGAGGAAAATTGATAATATTTATCGAGATGATCGTTTATTTCTTTTAAAAAGAAACCTTCATTTAAATTTTATATTTAATTAATTTTTAAAATTTCATAGATAAAGATTGAAATTTCTATTTTAAAGTATGTAGAGTAAATTTTTATAAATATTTGATTATTCTAGGCCAGATCCAAGCTTTTATTATATTTTTTTTTTAATCAAAAAATAAATAAGTAAGATAAAATCATTTGATATTTGATATAAAAACTATTTTGTGAATAGAATAGAAAAAATCCTAACTCAAATTTTTTAAAATGAAAAAAATTTTACCTTAAATTTACTGGTGAAATTTGCGATGACTTGTTCACATCACATTATCATATTGATTATGGATTTGTAAATTTATTTTTATCCATCTAAACTTAATTCTACTTTCGATACTTAAAATTTGTATTATAAAGAAATATAAGTATAATAATATACGGAAAATAGTAATATATCAAAAATACGTTAAACTTTCCGATTATAAATAAATCATCTTATCAATAAGCAGCTGAAGGTGCTTTCCAATAAATAAACAAAGGAAAATATAATTTTGTTATCAGTACTATCTTTGCTAGATAATATCATTGATATTCCTTTAAAAAAAAAACAAAAACAAAACAAAAAAAGGTAAGATTAATTTGCATGATAAAATGAGATTTATAAAAATATGTAAAAGTTTACAGGATAACAACAAAACAAAATAAACGAGGTCAGAAAAAATCGACAGATAATAAGTTCTGGTCTAAAAAATTGATAAATAGAAAAATATATAGATCATTTGAAAGACAAAATTTAATAAATTTATAAAATATGAAAAATCCAAACGATATTTAATAAATATATAAATAAAAAGTAAAACAACTGAAAATTAATTATAATTACAATGTGGTGAATATTAAGAATGTGATTTTTGTAAAATAATTTAGCACGTTATATGATTATATTCTTTTTAAGGAAATAGAAACCATCTTAATAATGATAAACTACTAAAAAACTTCATTAAAAAAATATATTAAAAAATAAACTAATCTTATTTTTATTTTAAATGATCAATCAGTTGAATGTAGTTTTTACTATCTCGCCAGAGATAGTATTGCGATCATGAAAATTTTCGATGTCGAGATTTTGATGTTTTTATACGTTTTGAAGGTTCCTGAATCATTTTCACTAAGGTTGAGAAAAATGTCGCTCTCTGTGTGTGTGTATGTATGTAGACAAGAATACGCAAAAACGGTTTGAGCTAGAATCATGAAATTTGGTACACGGCATTATTCAAAATTTGTAGTTTTTCTATCCACTTTTGAGAAATGTAGCTCAACCGGAAGAGGGGCATTACCTACAACGTTTTGATTTTTTTTCCTCAAAAGTGACCGTAAAAATAAAGATCTATGTTTAATAGTTTTTCACATGATTAATAAGTTGACGTGTGGCCAGGTCTGAACCGACCGACAGTTTGAAATAAATTAATTTCCAGCTACAGAAACAATTTCAAATAATTTTAATATATCTATTAATGTAATAAAAAACAGATATGGATATAACGTAAATATTTTTAATTTTATTTTATTTATAATATAGGTATATGTAAGAACAGGCTGTGACGTCATGAATGGCTGGATGACGTCATATAATTGTAAATTAAGAAAAAAACTAATAAAGATGATTTTTCTCGAAGATAAAACAAATACAAAGTGAATGAATGATTCGTGATAATATGTAAAAAATCTCATGTGAAATTTGGTGTGAAAATAACCCTTCCCTTCCTATCGTCGATCGCTAATACTACCACTTCCGGTTTCCGGATTTGCACCAAAAGTTGATCAATTCATCCCACTGATGCATTAAGTAAATATACCAAATTTCATCAAAATCGGTTCAGCCGTTCAGGCTGTACACATCTATACTGACAGACGGACGGACGGACAGACATCATGCTAAAAATACTTTTTTCTGTTTAGAAAATCCATGATTCGTGGAGATATGTAAAAATCTCCACATGGGACATTTGGTGTGAAAACAATACCTCCCTTACTATCGTCGGTCGGTAAAAATTGTATAAAACTGCTATATATAGAATTTCAGCTTGATTGAATTGAAGAAAGTACCGGAATTAATTTTTTCAACACTGCAAATCACGCGCCAACAAGTGACAAGGTGTCATCAACAGAGCCAAAAAAATGCGCTGCTTTAATAAATATTTTAACTTATAATTTATATAATTAATTAAATTTAATTTAAATATAATATATTATGTTATTTAATCCAATTCAAATTGCGAGATAGTCGAGTGGAGACACTCCAGCTAATTTTGATTTTGTTTTGAAAAAGGATACTTTAACTTAATTTCGGTTCAAAATCATAAGAAATGTAAGATTCTCATTCTTTATTTTTTTATCATTGTCAATTTTTAAATTTTTTTTTTTAATTTAAGAAATTCCTTTTGGATTGTTCATTTAACAATAAATTTTAGTTTTTTAAATTATTTGTATTTTGTTAGAAAGGATAGATACAATAGATAAAAATACCCTAAACATTTTCAATTATATTTATGAAATTATATGAAAGAAAAAAAAATATTTTTTTTTTTGAAATTTTTGTTTATTTTGAATTGAAAAGATTTACCTGTAAATTTGGTCTATTCAAAGGGTCAAAACAAAAAACCAATACAAAAGGTACCTGTATGACCCATGCAAATTGTATTCCTTTGTTAAAAAGGGACTATATATACCTAAAATTTGAGTTGAGACTCATTCAGTGTTCAGCTTTCTTCGCAAGCAGTTGCTCTACAAGGAATTCTCTGACCAACACAACCAAACTCTTTTCCATATTTCTTCGCTCATCTATCCTCTTCATTTTATTATAAATCATTAATTATTTTTGTTTTTGTTTTTTTGATTTCAGAATGGCTTTCAAACAGGAGTGGAATGTTCTTCACAATATCATTGAAGAAGGACTCAATTACTATCATCATAGACGACATTTCGTTGTTTTCCAGGATGAATCCATAAGAATTGAAACCCCGGAAAGGATAGTTGGTGGTGATATCAATTATTTAGATATCATGGCAAATAAAGAAAATATTCCGCCGAACGAGGATGACATCGAGACGGTGATCAATCATCCGATTAATCGTCGGTTAAGCCGGAGAAGAAATCTCGACTTAACAAGTAATGTAGTCCATAGAAAAAGAAATTACTATTATAATTTAAGAATTTAATTATTCTTTTATATAATCTCTAATTTTTAATTTGTTATAAATAATGTAAAATCTATATAATATTACTATGCTCTAATCATATGTAAATAATATATTATATTAATATAATTGTATTCTTAATAATATTAATTTTTTATATTTTAATAAATATTTTTGTATATAAGTAAATTAATTTTTGAATTTTTCATTCAAACTCCTTATATTCCTTTCCTCAACTTTATTGGATATTTTAACTTTATCAAAAAAAAAACAATTTATATATAATTAAAATATCAATTTTAAATATTAAAAAATATATTTGCTATATCCTAGCAAACAATAAACTTTTTGAATCCTTCTATAAAATAGAGAGATTTTATAAAATTAATTTAATTTTTATTTTTTCATATGGGAAACATATCTTTATTAAAATTTACATTCAATTAAATTATATACCCATTAACATTGATTTTAAATAGCCTATATTTAGTTTTTCGGGGAACCGGGGTAAATTACCCCAAATGGGGTAAAAATGAAACTTTTGTGAGTAAAAAGTATTTATTTTTAATTTGCTATTTTATAAACCTATTAGTATTTTTACATATTAAATTTAGAGTTATTGTTTTCTTTTCAAAATTATAATGGGGGGCTATAATAGAAAAGATGCTAAAAAGAGGCGATTTCGTTTTTTTTTTTTGCTCTTCACCATGGGATAATATCAACTTACACAAAAATATTTTGTGGTAATGAAATGTTCCCCGACCGCTGCTTTAGGATAATCAACTTTTTCAATTCTTCTTCTTCCCGCGGATATAAAGTCAATGATTTTTATTATATTAATTTAACTTAATAAATAATAAATCAATATATTATGGAAAATAAGTACCCGAATTATTCATTGTCTTATTATAATTTTTTTTATCATCTAATGGAAAATAATTAAATGTAATCATTTTATCATTAAATATTAATTATTTTAAACATTATTTGCATGGATGTACTAAGATCGTTTTGAAGAAATCCTATTGACTTTATAGTGATTTCAATTCTATGCCTGGGGCATTTGACTTTCCTTAGCTAACCTTGTTATGTCCCTGGCTCTAATTATGAAGCGTGTATTTCAGATACAATATTTAAAAGTATTCCAAACGAAGAAAATAATTTTTTAATTTTTTACAATTCTATTTTTAGATAAAAGTTAGATAATTTATCAAATAATAGTGAAAATTTTGATACAAGTATATGAAAACATTTTTAAGAACTAATGTTTAATTAATTTATTATTATTTCAACTTTAAACTATAGAATATTAATTATCATAAAAAAACCTCTGACTTTGTACGTCCTACTTAAGGACAACGCCTAACAAGCCGGTTAAATCAATGAGGTGTCCTATGATCAGTAGAACGGGTCCTCTCAACCTTTATCTTGATTTTCTTGATCGGAGGTGCTACTTTTTATCAAGTACCTTTTCCCCAATGTTGTTCCCGGAGGCTGGGTTGACCAGCTAGGGAAATTACCTTGCCAGGCCCGGGTCTTGAACCCGGGAGCATGTGAATGTGAGGCAGGTTCGCTACCCACACACCCAATGGCGCCCTTATATGAATTATCATACAATCAACTAATTTTATTACTATTTTTTTATATAATTTATTTAAAATAAAAAAAAAACAAGAAAAAAGTAGTGAAAGTATAATTAATCGTTATTTTTCGCAATACTCTATTTATTAAACAGCAAATATTAATATATAAATATATATATATATATATATATATATAATATATGGTATATGAGAGGGGAAAGTAAAAATCGATAGAATTAAAAAAAAAATGTGTGGAACCAATATCTGATTTGAATCCTCAAGCTCTGGTTCACAAGGAGGGACTTTCTCTGAGTTCATTTAAAAATACTATTTTTTTCTCATTAATTTTAATTTCTATTAATTTTACATTTTTATGAAAATGATTTTTACTTTAATAAATACAATTTATATAATAATTAAAGGGTTGATCAGCACACGTATCAATTTTCAAGTAGTTTGAATTACTATCATTATTATTTCTATATTATTTCATACCTATTTATTATAAATAGGAATATCATTTTTCTTTTAAATTCAATCAATTATCCTATTAGTTTTTAAGAAAAATTTGTAAAATAAAAATAATTCGTCTTGAAACTACAATTTTTTTATATGGGTCAAAATATTTAGTTAGAAATTGCAAGTCCAATTTTCTCCATAGAACATTTACTAGTCGTATTTACAAAATTTATAATTTAATTCAAACGGACACACAACGTAGACCAGCAGTTCTCAACATGGAGGGGGGGGGGGTGCAAGCATATCAAGTGCCCGCAAACTTTTGAAAATTTTGTTGTAGAAAAAAAAACAAAAAAAAAAAGTTAGATGATTTTGAGGCCAAACTTTTTGAACATTTTCGATATTTTTTCAATTTTTACCGACCGACGATAGTAAGGGAGGTATTGTTTTCACACCAAATTTCACATGTGGAGATTTTTACATATCTCCACGAATCATGCATTTTCTAAACAGAAAAAAGTATTTTTAGCATGATGTCTGTCCGTCCGTCCGTATAGATGTGTACAGCCTGAACGGCTCAACCGATTTTGATTAAATTTGGTATATTTACTTAATGCATCAGTGGGATGAATTGATCAACTTTTGGTGCAATTCCGGAAACCGGAAGTGGTAGTATTAACGATCGACGATAGGAAGGAAAGGGTTATTTTCACACCAAAGGAGATTTTTTTATATATCACCACGAATCATGCACTTTGTATTGGTTTTATCCTCGAGAAAAATCATATTTATTAGTTTTTTCTTGATTTAAAATTATATGACGTCATCCAGCCATTCATGACGTCACAGCCTGGTCTTGCATATATATTATATGATAAATAAAATAAAATTAAAAATGTTTATATTTATTATTTATGTATCCATATCTGTTTTTTATTACATTAATAGATATATGAAAATTATTTGAAATTGTTTCTGTAGCTGGAAATTAATTTATTTCAAACCGTCGGTCGGTTCGGACCTGGCCACAGGTCAACTTATTTTCAAAATGGTTCTAAAAAAAAAGTCAGATGAATTTGCGATACTCTGAAACAGGGGGGTGGCGTGACCTCACATATCAGTGTTCTAAGGGAGGCACAGAGCCTGAAAGGTTGAGAACCCCTGCTGTAGACGATGGAACCTTCAATATCATAGGCACCTACGTCTTAAAAGTTGGTTATTAATCAAGACTATATAGTATATTGACAATGTCTAAAATACTTATAATTAATATTTCGATAAAATAAACATTTTTTTAATGAAAATAAATAATAAAAAATATAAAAAATTAATTAGTATTGGGCAAGATAAATTTATTGCTAAACTTCATAGGGATTTTATTTAAATATGTACTTTTTTGATTTGGAAATTAAAATCAAAGTAATAGATAAGAAATGAGAAAGTTAAAATCCAAATGAATGTTAATCTTAAAAACAAACTCTTGCTGATGTCCTCATAATAAGAAAAAAAGTAAAATTAGCATGTGCCATACTTTTATTTAAATTTAAATAAAGTATTTGGGATTTATTTTAAGACTAATTTTAAAGTTTTACTTTTTGGCAAGAGTGAATTTTAAGATATGGATGCAAATCTTTAATTTTTATTACTATTCGCCATGAGATATCACAAAATATTCTTATATAATATAATCAAATCAATAAGTTAGATCAGTGATTCTCAACCACTGTGCCGCAGCACTTTAATGTGCCGCGAGATTATGAGGCTCTTAAACATTTCCGACTTTTTTTCTAAATTGTATCAATTTAGCTATAAAAAAAAAGGTAAATCGTTTTTGGGACTATGTTCTTAAATATTTCCGACTTTTTTTCTAAATTTTTCCAATATGGTTCTTTAAAAAAACTTTTACGCTTATTTTTTTCTTTGTGTGCCGCCAAATTTTAAAACCGTTAAAAGTGTACAGCGGTAAAAAAAAGGTTGAGAATCACTGAGTTAGATATAAGAAAAGAGACAATCATTGATATATTATTTTCTATTTAATTTTGAAGAAGAATTTAAATCGAGTAACACCTGTTATCATGCAGTAAAGGGGCTTATCTCGTCAAAGGGGATAAAAATTAAAATATAAAACAATTATTTTGCCTTTTGTGTGGCCTGGAAGATGAGAGTAAATTTAGAGTATTCGAGATTAGGATTCTTTGCAACATTTGTGGACCAAAGAAAGATGAAGTCCCCGAGGAATGGCGGAGACTGAATAACGAATAATGCATCTCCAGAAATAGTTAGGGTTACAAAATCGAGAAGGCTGCGAAGGGCAGGGCACTTGGCTAGAATGGGAGAGGAAAGAATGCGAAAAATATTTTGGTGGGGAGACCGATTGGGAAACGTCTGTATGGAAGACCAAGGACCTGGTGAGTGGAGAATGTAGGGAAGGGACGTGAGAGAGATGGGAGAGGGTAGGGGTTGGATGGTTATAGCTCAGGATAGGGACACTTGGAGAAATGTGGTTATAGCGGCCAAGAACTTTCAAAATAGATAGATTTAATTTTGAACTGAAATGAGAATTATTATACTCTCTTAATATGTAATAAATAATATATTCAACTATAAAATGTTAAACTATTCATCACTTAACAAATATTAATTAAGGAAATTAATTAATATTTACTTCCATAAAAATTTAAAAAATTTTAAACTGGAAAATCTTTGATTAATTATTATAACTTCCTTCTTGTACGGAAAAACAAGCAAAACTAACAAAAAAGGTAAGTAAGTGATTTTAGTCCATTTTCGATTCAATTCAAAGTTTTCATTTGATTTGTATTTAATTCGACTTTTATTTTATCTTTTCTACGTTATTTATTCTAAAATAAAATATATATAATTTTTAAATTAAACTTCCAAAGACGTCTGTATAATTTATAAATCCTTATCGGAACAGATATCCTTTAATTCTATTTAAACTAATCTCTATTTATTTGTCCACTTGAACCTGCATATCTCTCTCTATATATAGCTATAATAACAATTAATCATGTCTACAACTAATTAAATAAATTATGATATTCATAAAATTTCAGTCATCAAATTATAATAATAATTAAAATATAATTGAAATCATAGGTTCCCAACGTGGTCTATCTGGACCCCTGGGGGTCTATTTTAACCTCCAGGAGGTCCACGACAGCGAATAACAAATTTGGGGGTCGATGAAATGAAAATGGGGGTCTACGGGGGTCCACGTGTTTTCCAACATGGATATTTTGTTGAATATGTCTCTAAAAAAAAGGTAAATCGATTATAAATAAGCTGGAGTGTCTCCACTCGACTATCTCGGAATTTGAATTGGATTAAATAACATAATATATTATATTTAAATTAAATTTAATTAATTATAAATTATAAATAATAAATATTAAACCAGCGCATGTTTGGCTTTTTATTGATGGCACCATGGCACGTGTTGGCGCGTGAGATTTGCAGTGCTAAAAAATTAATTCTGGTACTTTCAGCGATTCAATCAAACTGAAATTCTATATATAGCAGTTTTATACAATTATTAATCATGTGAAAAATTATCAAACATATATCTTTATTTTTACGGTCACTTTAGAGGAAAAAAAATCAAATCGTTGTAGGTAATGACCCTCTTCCGGTTGAGCTACATTTCTCAAAAGTTGATAGAAAACTATGAATTTTGAATAATGTCCATGTACCAAATTTCATCATTCTAGCTCAAACCGTTTTTGCGCAATCTTGTCTACATACATACATACACACACACACATACACACACACAGACATTTTTCTCAACCTTAGTGAAAATGATTCAGGAACCTTCAAAACGTATAGAAACATCAAAATCTCAACATCGAAAATTTTCGTGATCGCAATACTATCTCTTACGAGATAGTAATAAGTTGACCTGTGGCCAGGTCCGAACCGACCGACGGTTTGAAATAAATTAATTTCCAGCTACAGAAACAATTTCAAATAATTTTAATATATCTATTAATGTAATAAAAACAGATATGGATATAACATAAATATTTTTAATTTTATTTTATTTATAATATATAGCTGGGGTAGCCGGCGTTGCCGGCGTTACCCGAGGCTGTGACGTCATGAAGGGCTGGGTGACGTCATATAATTTTAAATTAAGAAAAACATAATGAAGATGATTTTTCCCGAGGATAATACCAATACATTCGTGGTGATATGTAAAAAAATCTCCTTATGTGAAATTTGGTGCGAAAATAACCCTTCCCTTCTTATCGTCGATCGCTAATACTACCACTTCCGGTTTCCGGATTTGCACCAAAAGTTGATCAATTCATCCCACTGATACATTAAGTAAATATACCAAATTTCATCAAAATCCGTTAAGCCGTTCAGGCTGTACACATCTATACGGACGGACAGACGGACGGACGGACAGACGGACAGACATGCTAAAAATACTTTTTTCTGTTAAGAAAATGCATGATTCGTGGAGATATGTAAAAATCTCCACATGTGAAATTTGGTGTGAAAACAATACCTCCCTTACTATCGTCGGTCGGTAAAAATCAAAATCAAGTTTACCCAAAACCAAAAAACATGCCAAGGGGTTCATGACAAAAAAAAGTTTGGGAACCTCTGATTTATATGATAAAAGGTTTATTAATAAATATTTTATTTTTTATTTAATCTAGTTTTATTAGAATAATTTATTTTAAGGGTTTATTTGGGGGAATTGATAAGAATTATACATGCTAAGATAATATTTAATTAAAACATGACTAAATAATCTATTTTATAAAATTATAAATTACTAATTTGAAAAATTGAATCATGGAGTTTTTAATAGAAAATCAATTTTTGTTTTTTGTTGTGAGCAAATAAATGTTTTTCAATTTTTTTTTTTGTTTTATTATTTTTTTTTTTGTATTACTAAAAATTCTTACATTAGATATTTTTAAAATATTTGCAATAGATTAATAAAGATATAATTTTTCATTAATTTATATCTAATACTTCCTACGAAAAAGTTTTTTATAAGGAAAAATATTAATTTCTTATTTCCTGATAAACACGATTTATTTTATAGGGAAATCACATAACAAAAGAACTAATTCAGGGGTGTCCTTGATTGACACGAACTAGATCAGGTGAAAAAAAAATTTCATCTTTTTTTTTTTTTTAGTTTTTAATTTTTTAAAGTTTGTCCCGTATGTAAATGTTATTAATAGTATTATTTTATTATATAAATGGAATTTGTTTTATTGAATAATTTTAAATAATATCTACTAAGAATATGTCGAAAATTTTTAAGATTAAATTCCTATATGAAGAATTCTTTTCATTTATTTACTTATTGATAAATGAATAATAAAATGATCCAATATTATTGACTAAATACATAATTATAATGTATCTAATTAGAAAATGAAAAATTGATTAAATTTAAATTTAATAATTTTAATTACATAAGATAAAAATAATAGAATGATTAGAAAAATGGATATAAGTAAATAAATTTAAAGAGAATATGATAAAAATAATTTTATTATGGATTTCAATGTGTTGTTGTTTTATTATAAAATGGCATTAAAAAGATTTAAGTTTTTTAATTTCAAATTAACCTAATTATTCTCATCAAACAGGGCAACTGTAAATTGTTCCAAAGTACAAAAACGCTACCTTGTTAATTAATCTCACGTGATTTTTGTGTGATGTCAAGAAAATAAAAGAATTACTTAAATATTATATTATATATATATATATTTCTTTGAGTTCGATATAAATTTATTTATTATTTATTTATTTATTCACTTTTAGTTAAATACTACAAATAATCTAAATTTAATCTACACTTATGAATTTTACAAATTATAATATAACACACAAATAACTTACTTAGTTAATATTATTGAAGTGAAAACTTCTTTAGCGGCGTTGAGCACTTTTGCGGGATGAGGAAAAAGTATAGAACTCGCGTGAGATTCCGACCCGTGAGATCGACCGTTCGAACCGACAGATATACGCATGCGCAATACGCCAGAATGTTAGACACTAAACTTCTGATACATTCTTTACAAAATTTTACATATTTGCCATATTAAATATTATTATTTGAAACAAAATGGATGAAAACCTTTTACTACTCTTAACCAAATACTATGTACCACTCGGGGGGTACAGGGGGCGGAGCCCCCGTCTACGTGTAGAGAGCGCCGAAGGCGCTCGGAGCAGCTAGTACGTATATAAAATTCATTTTTCTCGTGAAGCTGGTGCGCATTCCGTCTGCTTTCAAATTTCTTACGCACAAGTTTTCACTTCTGTCGGCCAGTTCCACGACTGCCAATTTTTATTTATTAAATATATATTTTCAAGTTTTTAAAAAGTAATAATAATAATAATATAATCAAAATTGGACATATACAGGAAAATACAACATTAATTAAGTTTTTAAATGTTTTATTTATTGAATTTTATTCTCTATTATCTTTTATTTTTATGGAATTTGGATATGATATAGATCAGTGATTCTCAACCATTGCACCGCGGCACTTTTGTGTATGCCGCGAGATTATCAAAATGTGCCGCAAAATTTTCCAAATGTAAAGAGGCTCTTAAACAATTCCGACTTTTTTCAATTTTTTTCATAATGGGATCAGACTTTGACACTTATCTTTTTCTTTGTAAACCATTCGAAGTGTGCCGCGGTAAAAAAAAAGGTTGAGAGTCACTGATATAGATAGTATATAAATCATATGTGTATGTATATTTTTTTATGCGTAAAATAAAGAATTTAAAGTCAAAATCTTTTAAAACAAAAACTTTTGTTTAAATGCATAGATGAAAACAAATAATTATTTTCTGCATATCATATTGTTTTAAATTTCAAATTATAAAATTTAATAAATTAAAATAATCCATATCTAATGATATAATATATTATAGTAAATAAATAGATCATAAGACAAAAATGAAAAAAAAATAATATTTTAAATAATAACTCTTGTTGGTATATTATTTTTATTATTATTTTGTAATTATATTAATATTTATCAATAAATTTTCATAGACATAAAATTAAAAACAATTTTTCTGATTCAAAATAAAATTAATAAATAATGAAAATCTTTTTGAATTTTACCTGTCAAAAAATTCCAATCTCATGCTTATAGTTAGGGTGATCATATTTCGAAAACACCAAACCGGGACAAACGGTTTACCTTTTAACCGACTGACGTTAGTAAGGGAGGTATTGTTTTCACACCAAATTTCACATGTGGAGATTTTTACATATCTCCACGAATCATGCATTGTGTTAACAGAAAAAAGTATTTTTAGCATGATGTCTGTCCGTCTGTCCTTCCGTCCGTATAAATGTGCATAGCTTGAACGGCTCAACGGATTTTGAAAAAATTTGGTATATTTACTTAATGAGAGAGAGAGAGATTCAGTATGATAAATTGATCATCTTTTGGTGTATATCCGGAAACCGGAAGTGGTATTATTACTGATCGACGATAGGAAGGGAAGGGTTATTTTCACACCAAATTTCACATAAGGAAATTTTTTACATATCTCCACGAATCATGCACTTTGAATTGGTTTTATCCTCATCTTCATTAGTTTTTTCTTAATTAAAAGTTATATGACGTCACAGTCAGCGCTTCCTTATATATTATAAATAAAATAAAATTAAAAATATTAATGTTATATCCATATCTGTTTTTTATTGCATTAATAGATTTATTAAAATTATTTGAAATTGTTTCTGTAGCTGAAAATTAATTTATTTCAAACCGTCGGTCGATTCTGTGCCTGGCCACAGGTCAACTTATTTATTTAAATTTATTTAAGATTTGTAGTAATTTTGTATTTAATAATGTAGCATAAAGATAAACTTTTTACAAAAAGTTCTGCTATTTAGTCAATCTTAATTCAATAATTAACAATTATTAAAAAAAAGATTAATTTTTCTTTAACCCTTTTGATCTTCTTAAGGTTTTTTTTTAATCCTCCTCTCTATATTTATTAAGCCATAAATGTTTGGGGAGAAATTATCTTTTTAATGTGTTTCTTTGAATTTTCCCTTCTGTCATCCAACAAATAAATACAGACTTTGTATTAATTCAATTCGAATGAATTGATCTTGATGAGTTGGTTGAATATTTTTATTTGTTCATCAGAATTCGAGTTCAAAAGAGAATTATAATCTTTACTGAATGAAGCAGAATAATAATTGTCAACTTATATGGTATCAGAATGATGACTGTAAATATTTATTGCATTAATAGAAACATTTAAATTATTTGAAATTGTTTTTGTAGCTGGAAATTAATTTATTTCAAACTGTCGGTCGGTTCTGTGCCAAGCCACAGGTCAACTCATTTATTTATTTTTGTTTTCTTTTTTTAGAACCAAATTGAAAAAATTTTGAAAAAAGTACGAAATGTCCTAAATATTTAAAAAAAACGGGATAATAGGCTGTCCCGAAAACTTTTTTCGGGACGCCGGGACATAGCACCTAAAAACGGGACATTTGGTCACCCTACTTATAATATATATATATATATATATATATATATATATATAAAAGAATGTTGAAAAACAAATTAAAAAAGGGCATTCATATCTAGGACTGCATGTGTGTAATAGAATTTAGAAGGAGGACATAAAGACTAAAAATAAAATGAAATCACAAGTTAAATGTATCATGCATGACTTATGACTGGCTTCAGCTGACAGAATTTAGTTTGCCCATCACTTTCAAAAATTCTCCATTTTCATTGAATGATTGAATTTAGAACAAATAAATAAAAACAATTCACTTGGGAAGAATTTATATTACAATTAATAATCTTTTTTTACTCTTTTTGTGTGTTTGTTTGTTTGTTTGTTTTCTGTTATTATTTTTATTTAGTAAAAGAATTGACCCACTGTTTTAGGTTTTGTAATTTTATTAATGGTGTTGAAAATATGCTAATTAAGAGAAATTAATTTATACTTCAATCTAATTTTAGGGAAGTAAAAAAACAAGATCAATGTATACATATATATATATATATATATATATATATATATCAAGTATACAGTTGAGATTAAGAATAAAATTATTTTAAGTTTTATTTTAAAAATTAAAAATCTGTCTCCACTCGACTATCTCGCAAATTTGAATTGGATTGAGAAAGATATATTATATTTAAATTAAAGTTAATTAATAATAAATAATTATAAATTAAAATTAATAAATAATATTTATTAAACTTGCGCGTTTTGGCTCATTGTTGATGGCATCACGTAACGTGCTGGCGCGTGATTGCCAGTCAACGTGTTAAATTTAATTAATTATAAATTAAGTATAATTACTATGGATTGATTAATTAATTTAAAAAAAATTAAATTTACAATGTAGTATTATTATTATTATTCAATTAAATTAATTAATTAACATATTAACCTTTACCTTGATTTTTAAGACAAAATTTAAAAATTTAAAACATTAATTCTTTGTTGATGACATCACGTCACGTGCTGGCCCATAATTGGCAGTCAACATGTTAAAAAATTTTAAAAATTCCTGTACTTTCAGTGATTCAATCAAACTGAAATTCTAATATAACAGTTTTATACAATTTTTAATGATGTGAAAAACTATCAAACATATATCTTTATTTTTACGTCACTTTAGAGGAATAAAAATCAAAACATGGTAGGTAATGGTCCTCTTCCGAATGAGCTACATTTCTTAAAATTAGAAAGAAAACTACAAATTTTGAATAATGCCCGTGTACCAAATTTCATGATTCTAGCTCACACACACAGACATTTTTCTCAACCTTAATGAAAATGACCTTTAAAACGTATAAAAACATCAAAATCTCGAAATCGAAAATTTTTATGATCGCAATACTAATAAAACAAAATCAAATTTTTCATAATAAATTTGAATCTTAATTAATATTTATTATGTTAAAAAGAATTGATTTTTGAAAAATCTTAAATTTTTTTTTATGAATAATCAGGGAAAATAAATGAGATGTAAATATTAAATTTAATTAATTAATTAATTATTAAATGTTGTATTGTCAAATTCAATGTGCAAAAATAAAACAATATCAAATGTGCAGAATCAAATATGTAGAAGAAATATATTGGTTTTATTTATAAAATATACACTTTTTACTATGTAGTTTTTATTCTTAACAAAATGCATATAAAAGTTCTGTGTTTTTTATAGATTTATTTTAAATCCTTTTTATTTTTTATAATAAATATAATAACTCAAATCAATTATTAATTTTTTTTAAAAATTGCAATCAACATTTAATATCAAATAATCGAAAGAATATTTGTTACAATTTAATAATTTAAATGATAGCATGAAAAAGCAATAAATTTTCAAGCATTAAATTTCCCAGTTATCTACTTTTTTTTTAAGTAACTCTCTATTGAGGCCTGACCTAAGTATTACCTAGTTTTATACGAACAGTAAAAAAAAAATACATTCGTAAAATTCATTCCAATAAAGAATTAATAAAAAAAAAAAAAAAAAATTCATATTTAATTATCCAATTTTAAATTATTACTCATTTCATTAAAATTTATCAAAATAAACAACAAAATTATATATATATATATATTTTTAGAATAAAGGTGAATAAATATTAATTATTAGAAATATAAAAACAAACTTATCTTTATTTCTTTGAAATTCAATAAATAAAATAAATTAAATCAAAATAATTTATACGATGATTTAGATAAATAGTAATAATAATAATAATAATAATAATAATTTCAGAATCCATAACAACTACCAATCTTATTACTATATTTGCTTAAATTATACAAAAAAAAAACAAACAAATAAATTAAAATTATTTTACTCGTATTAATAATAATATTTAACAAATATTTCAATTTTAATCTTTAAAATTTAATAGAAATTTAAATAAATAAATATATACCATCTAAATGTTTATATATTATAAAGTTGTAGGTCATTAACAAGTGAATGGATGGCAAGGGCAGAAAAACATAAATAAATAATAATACAGGTTAATGAATGGATCGCCAAACGATTTCAAAGAATATATAATTAAACATGATTTTAAATGTGCCAGTCATCAACAAATTAATTATGAGGTATTAAAATGGTTGTGTGTGTTCAGAAAAAAGAAAAAACAAAACAAAACAAAAATGAATTATGAATAAAACTAAAAAAACAAAAAACAAAAAACAAAAAACAAAAAACAAAAATTAAATTATTATTAATTACATAAATTAAATTAATTAAATTTTGAATGAAAGTTTTAAAGGATGAGAATTGAAATAAATAATAATAATAATAATAATAATAATAAAAATGTGACATGACATTATTCTTATGGTAATTCAATAAGCAACTTTCTATCTATTGTATTGAAAGATTCTATTTATTTATTTATTTAATATAATAAAGTCGTTGAAATGTAGAAGAGGAAGGAATTAATAAATAAAAGAAATAAAGAAATAATGACGATTCACCTTTTAAGAGATTAGGGCTGTCATGAATTGGGGTTAGAGGCTCGATGCCGTCCGACACGTTCACATAGTCCAAAACATGTCGAGGAAATCTCAGAACAAGTATAAATAAAAATGACAAGTAACGAGTTGGTGTGTTGATGAGGAGAGGTTGGGGGAGGGGAGAAAATTAATGAATACAAGTGACCGCTCGGGAGGCGAAGCGCCTACTGACTGCAGCGCGTGCACGCGGCTAACCAAGGCAAGGGGAATGATGAGTGGCGGCGGGTGGTGGGAAGGGGGGAGGGCGGGCGGAGGGGAAGAGGTACCCTCTCGGGGGCAACAAAGAACCAACCGGAAACTTCAACAAAACGGGACAATGGAATTCAAATTCAAATTCAAATTCAAATTCCATTACTTAATTTCATCCAATAAAAAAAAAAAATAATAATAATAATAATAACAATTATTTGGTTTAATTGAAAATTTATCAGGGATTTCCTGTCCATTCACAATTAACCAAAAGTTATAAAACATTTATTTTTTTAAAATGTTAAATTAATTTTATTATATAATGATTTTATTTTATTTAATCGGTTTTCAATATTCATTCTAGTGATGATAAAGTATGATAAGAAAAATATCCTCACTCTATTTTTCATTATTAGAGTTTAAATAATTATATATACATATTTTTATAATACGTATATTCCTATAAATAATAATAATAAGGAAACATTATCCTGAGTCAATTTATATCCTCTTTAATCGGATGTTTTTTATATTTTCTTTTTACCCTATATTTTTTACATTAATTAATGTTGTGCTTATTTTATTTATATTAATACATGCTATTCATCATTTAAAAATTTCAAAGTAAAAAAATAAAAACATTTTCTTTAAATTCAAAAACAAATTTAACATTTTAGAAATTGATTTGATTTTCATACAATTCTTAAAAAATATAAAAAAATAATTTTTATAAATAAAAAATAATTTGTATTGGTTTCATTAGTTTTTTCTAAATTTATAATAGGAATTTTAATAATAAGAAAATGGCACTGGGCAACACCGGAAAATTCACATATTAGGGAATTTTTTAAATTAAGAATAAATTAAATTATTTAAATATTAGAAAATTAAAAATAAAATTTTATAAATTTTTTTATAAATATCTCTCTGAAATGCAAGAGATATTTAATATTAATTTTGTTTTCATTGTTCAACATAAATTAATGTTTCCTGGTCGTATGTGGCTTTATATAAATAAATTCTTATTAAGAACTTTATATATATATATAGATAGATAGATAGATAGATCAAAAAATATTTTTTTGGTTATTATATAAAAAAAATGATTAATTTGTTTTGTACAAATTGAAGTAAATATAAAATATGAAAAATTTCATTATTCTCTGATAGATCTCAAATAATATTAAATCAATTATTCGCTTATATTGAATATAGATGATATTTTAAAAAAGTAAATTTTCCTTAGAAATTAAATAAATTTATACACATTTTACTGATATTACAATTTTATAGGAAGAAATCATGTTAATAAATATCGATAATTTAAATAATATTTTGACAATCTTGGAACGCCTGCAAGTTATGCATTCCATTAAGCTCTGCTGTGTAGAGGGATGTTATGGAGTGGAAAAAATAATTTAGATTTAGAAGAAAGTTTATTTTATACGCGTATATAATTGATTATAAAAATAAACTCGTAGAGATAATGTATTCTCTTTTGCTATTCCTTGAAAATAAAATAAATAAATAAATATAAATGATTTATTTAATTAATAATCGTTATCCGCCGGATGTATGACAGTATACTAATGTTATTGACAAAAACAAGTAATTCGTTGTCAATTGAAATACCCCTTTAATAAGATTTATTAATCATTACTTTTTTTTTCTTTTTTTCTTACTTCCTCTACTAACCAACCTTGAAGTTCTAGATCATTTTGATCAAATTAAAAATAAACATTTTAAAAAAATATTCTAAAATTTTAAAATTATTTTTTTAAAAAAAAAAATGTAATATATAATATGAGGTGTTATAAATTGTTATTTAAATAAGAAAAAAAATAGATAAAAAACATTTTTTAAAAAATCAGGAATATAAAAAATAAGAAAAGTATTGAAAAAAAAATAAAAGAAAGAAAATTTCGAATTTGAAATTTTTCCAATCAAGATACTAGAAAATAAAATATCATGTTAGGATTAGAAATAAGAGAGAGTTATAAGGAAAAGACATGATTTCTTCATGTAAGGAAACGAATCAAGTGGATGAGGAAATCATGAGCTCACGGGTAAACCGGGTTTCAGAACTCATCTTCATAAAAATACCCTATTTACATATTGAAATGATTAATAATGAAAGCTTATCAATAATTTGTAAATATTTTGACAATATGAAAATTGTGTCTCTTCAAATTTTAATGGTTATTATTGAATTAAATTGGATGATTTGTTTGTTTGTTTTTGGTTCCCAATAATTAATAATATAAGGGGAATGAATTTTCTGGATATATTTATGTATATTGCATGTTAAATATAGAATAAAGTATCAAGAATATAAAATTTGAAACAGATTAACAGATTAAAAATAAGCTGGAGTGTCTCCATTCGACTATCTCGCAATTTGAATTGGATTAAATAACATAAAATATTATATATAAATTAAATTTAATTAATTATAAATTAAAATTAATAAATAATATTTATTAAAAGAGCGCGTTTGGCTCCTTATTGATGGCACCACGTCACGTGCTGGCGCGTTACTTACAGTGTTAAAAAATTAATTCCTGTACTTTCAGCGATTCAATCAAGCTGAAATTCTATATATAGCAGTTTTATACAATTTTTAATCATTTGAAAAACTATCAAACATATATCTTTATTTAGAGGAAAAAGAATCAAAACGTTGTAGGTAATGACGCTCTTCCGGTTGAGCTACAATTCTCAAAAGTTGATAGAAAATTACGAATTTTGAATACACACACACACATACACACACACATATACACACATACACACACGCGCGCGCAGAGAGAGAGAGAGACATTTTTCCTCAACCTTAGTGGAAATGATTCAGGAACCTTCAAAACGTATAAAAACATCAAAATCTCGACATCGAAAATTTTTGTGATCGCAATACTATCTAAATAGTAAAAATAGAAAAAGAATAAAAATTAAACTATTTTAAAAATTTACTAAGTGTTTTAGTTATTATCCGAGTCCTTCAATTCAATTTTTAAAATAAATACACAAATGTTTCCAATCGAATAAATAATAAATGGCCTTGTTATTTTCTGTGTTTACAATTCCTTTTTTTTCTTGTATAATTATAATGTAATAATAAGATAATATTTACTAAAATTCTTTAGTATGTTTGCAAATAATTTCAGGGCTGATTTACATGATTCATTAATTAATGTCCTCCAAATAATAATTAATTTAGTTTTATTATTTTTTGAATCATTTATTCCATGTCAAATATTGAACATTAAAAGACACTTTTTATTTTAAAAATATTTTTAAAATTTACATTAAAAATAAATAACATTTTACTTATCAAAGTATAGCATATTAGCAGTGGCGTCGGGCCTGGGGGGGGGGGCTCGTGCCTCCCAAACATTGTGCAAAAAATAAATTTAAAAGTGATTAGTTTTGTAACTGAGAACTCAAAAATAAAAAAAAACATCTTTAAATTACATATAAGTATAGTCAAAACGTTATGAATAAATAAATAATTTATTTTGTCAAAATTTTTTCCCGGGGGGGGCCCCCGGACCCCCTGCCCATCATCATAATAAATCACGCTACGCCACTGATTATTAGTAAGGATTCTTTTATTATTTTTGAAACAAGATGAGAAGAAAATAAAAATTTATATTGATTTTTAAGTAATTTAATTTCTATTAATTATAAAAAGTTATAAATTAGAAAAAAAAATATTCTAAAATGATTAAAATCATTGATATTCTACCGAATTTTGATATTAATAATTAAAATAAATTACTTACTGTTCTATTATTTTCTTGTAATAATTATAATTATTAATAAATATTAAATATATTTATTTAAAATAACTAATAGTTTATAAAATTTGCATAGATTTTCCAAAAAATGTTAAAAGAGGAATTTAGAGTAAAATTTATATATATACAAAAAAAAATACTTAATGAAGAAGAAGGATAGAAAATTGAAAAGGGATTGAGATTGAATTGTAAGAAGAATACAATGTTCAATTGAATAATTACTTTTTAATCAAATGATATTTACTAATAAGTTTAGTTGAAAAGAAAAGTGTATTTTTATTGTAAATTTAAAAAATTTTCAAAAGTTTTGTTATATTGTACTTGCCATTTTGTCCACTTGTCTGAATAGTTAAAGAGTTCAACTTAAACTGACACTCACCGAGTTAACAGTCATCAATGAATGTCATGATCGTTAACATTTATCCTAACCAATCAAATAACGCAATGTGTGGTTTATTCTTAGCTAATAAAAATAGGAAAATAAAGTATCAATATTAAAAGAAGGATATGATTGATGATAAATAGATTATAATAACATGTTTTTTTTTATTTAATAGAAACTAGTGCAAAAGCATATCTCAATCCTTTGTTTCTCGATATTTGGTCATACTTAATATCATTGCATTCCATATTCAATCAAGAGTTTAAATAAATTTAATTTAAGTAATTTAATTTACTCAAATTATATAAATATTATTAATTAAATTTTTAAAAATTATTATTAAAAATAAAAAAAAAAAATAACAAACATAATTATATCTTTACTATATATCTCTGTAGTTTAAGTTTCGTAAATTTTCAACTACTACAACCATATTATTATACTTATTTCCATTCATTTCTAAGCTCTACTTATTCTTGCACGTTATTGGACTACCACTCTGATGTTTGCACGATAATCTTTCTTTAAACCTAATTTTCGTCACAATTTCATCACCCATTCGAGTCACATTACATTTTTCTTTCATTGTAATATTCTTCTTTAACTATATATATATATAAGAAGATTTATAAATGAATAATTTATCATATGAAATTTATGAAATTTCACTTACAAGATAGAAAAAAAATGAAAAGATAAACTTAATTGATATCAATATCTATTGTATAGATTTTATATTATAATATCCGCATGATAATCTATTAATTGCAATAAATTGCTAGACGGATGTAAATATACCTACGCATTACTTTATTTATACAGAAAAAAATATTAAAAATATCTCATAAATAAGTTAATGAAGAGTTTCAAATAATTAACTATTAAAAACTTAGAGCAAAAAGTTTATAGTATTCAAATATATATATATATATATAATATATTATTATTGTTCAAATATATATGGATGACGTCATATAATTTTAAATCAAGAAAAAACTAATAAATATGATTTTCCCGAGGATAAAACCAATACAAAGTGCATGATTCGTGGTGATATATAAAAAAATCTCCTCATGTGAAATTTGGTGTGAAAATAACCCTTCCCTTCCTATCGTCGATCGCTAATACTACCACTTCCGGTTTCCGGATTTGCACCAATAGTTGATCAATTCATCCTACTAATGCATTAAGTAAATATACCAAATTTCATCAAAATCCGTTGAGCCGTTCAGGCTGTACACATCTATACGGACGGACGGACAGACGGACAGACATCATGCTAAAAATACTTTTTTCTGTTAAGAAAATGCATGATTCGTGGAGATATGTAAAAATCTCCACATGTGAAATTTGGTGTGAAAACAATACCTCCCTTACTATCGTCGGTCGGTAAAAATTCTATAGTGAAAATGAATTAATTGTGTATTTATTTATTTTAATATGAATTTAATTTTGTGTTAGGTTATTGGAAAAATTAGAGAATTTACTTAATTGTGATTTCGAACACAACTTGCCCCAACAAGAGTAGTGTTTTGTAGTTTTTGGTGGGTCCCAATTTTACAAAAAAAAAAAAAAACGAAATTACTTTCCGAACAACCTAATATTCCCATTATATATTATATGTAACATTTAATTATTAATTAAAATTACATTGTATGTTTTGGAAAGTTAACAGCACACTGGAAATAAAAAAAAATCATACCGATATTTGCGATTAACCTTTTAAATCCCTTAATGATGGGACAAATAGGATAATTAGGTTTTTTTTTAAAAAAAAAAAAATAATAATAATAATAATAATAATAAAACGAAGCATTATTTGTTTAATTGAAAAATTGATTTTTTTTTTAAATTGTATATAATATAAATATAATATATAATATATATATCGTATATAACAGCTTTAATATATATTCACTAATAAAATAAAAATGAGATCTAGTAATAAATTTGATTGATATAATATTAGAAAACAAAAAAATTCATTAAAGGCCGCATGTAACAATTTCATTAGATCACAATTCGCTGACAAATTATTTTAATAATTTTTTTTATCTATCTATCTTAATTATTTTTATTGATAAAATTATATAACACTTGATAAATTATAACATAAGATTTAAAATTTAATATTTTTTTACTTTTCACCGTCATTTAAAATTTTCTTTATATTTTTCTTTGTTTAAATTAAATAAAATATTAATTTTTGATATCATCTAATAATTTAAATATATATATTTAGATATCGCGAATTTGCATTTGCAAAATAATAGTATTTGTATTTTTTTTTTATATAAATAATTAAATTTAATAAATATAATTGATTATTTTCGGAAGACCACTATTTTAATTGTATATGTATTTCTTTATGCTTTGTATTTTTAATTGTTTTAATTGTAAAAAAAAAAATCAGATCTTAAAAACAAAATTCACAGTCTTGACTAAAATGATCTGAATGAATCTTGATTTCTTGAGTACAATAAATAAATAAATAAATATCTTAATATAATAATAATAATACATTCATATAAAAAATTACTATAGCTTCTGATTGAAATGCGAAATAAATTCATATAAAATTTCTTCATTAGCTAATTTTTGTTTTTTTTTAATTAATATTATAAATATAATAGTCAAAAAAATAATATAATTTTCTTCGCACTTAATATTTCTTATAAAAAATTTGGTATTAATTAATTACTTTTCGATTCATCAAATAAATAAATATTTTCTTCACTTTTTAAATTATTGTTGAATATATATGTATATAAAAAATTTAATTATACAAAGTATGAGGTATATTCATGAGGCATTACTCCTCTTCTTGGGTAAAATGTATGTTTGATGGAATAATGTAAAAGATTCGAGAGGCTCGATGTATAAATATCAGCGAAACGAAACAGTCTCCGTGAAAAATAAGTAGGGTTATGATAAGTCCGAAATACGGAACCAAATTGTTTATTGAAGACAATCTTGATTTCATGGCTAAAACAGAAAAAGAAAAATTGTTAACGTTCAAATAAAACTTTATTAAATACATACAGGGTGTCTTAAAAAAAAAATGAATACATTGGTTCACGTTATCAGTGTTGTCGGGACAATAATGGTCATCAATTTGAACATTTGCGAACATGATTCTTTAATTATTCTTTAATTAAATCTTTCTTCTGTAATTCAAGCCTTTAAACTTGTCTTTATATTCATAAATAATGTTTTTAAAGTCATTCAAAGTGTTGGTACATTTTTTTGAGACACCCAGTATTATTTCGTATAAACATATAAACCTATAAATTATTATTATTACCTTAGAAGGTTAAACAAATTAAATATTTTTTTTAAAGTTAATAATAATCAAGGTTTCAAAAACAAAACAACTTTTTCTTAATTTTAAACAAAAAAACATATTTTTAATAAAAAATTAAAATTAATTTAAAATTATCTATTTATAAAATGGAGGCAGCTTAGCCGAGAGTGTAGGATAGCAATTTTCTACACAAGAAGTCGGCGTTCGATTCCAACTAAGAACAATTTTTTCTAATAAATACAATTTAACATCAGCTGCCTCTGGCTCCAGGAACAATCAGTTCCTGCCTGGTTCTATACATGCGGAAGGCAAAGGGAAACCACCGCATTAACATTCCCAAGCTGGGCAGCTTATAAGGCTATCCTAGTCATGATGATAGCCAAACTCCGAAAGGGAGACGGCAACTTAAGAAGAAGAAGATATTTATAAAACATTTTAACTTCTAATTGAAATGTACTTATACAATAAGTCAAGTAATTAAAATTAGATTATTATATTATAATTCCAAATTTATAAGATTTTGAATTTAAATTGAGTTTTTTGATTGTATATTTCTATGTTAATTTTAAAGAATCTGACGACAACTCTTTGCTCATATATAAACTTAAACAATTTTTATTTACGTGCAATCCAGATTTCTTTTCACAGGAGACTTTTTGTAATATTGAAGATTTTAAACATTTAACAAAGGACAATATAATTTGTTGAAAAAAAGAATAATATTTGTCAGAATTTTAAAGAAATTGATAGTAAAAAGAAGACAGTCTCATGTTAAAAGTATAACAAATAATTATCCGGTTTAGCAGCCAGGATGAAACAACACTTTGAAAATATATAGGAAAAGACAGTGAAATCGTTTCAGTATTCGATTCAGAAGATAAGTTATAACTTATATAATATTTACTTATTTGAAAAAATTAAATCTGGTTTTAAATCATTTCAAACATCATTTCTATAATTTTTTGTTTAATGTTGGTTTTGTTAAATTTAAGTGCAATAAAAAAAAACTTGAAATATATATGAAGTCTATACTATAAAATTTTCTGGTGCTTATTATAAATTAAAATAAATTTTCTATAATAATTAAAATATAAAATAAGTAACTTTTTAGAATTGCTTTTACAGTAGAACCTCGACAACTCAAACCTCGATAACTTCAAAAAAACTATGTTCCTTTCCCATCCGAGCTCAAAAACTCAATAACTTAAAATACGCAACCTCGATAACTTAAATCTGTATTGGCCCTCAGAAGCTGAAATCTTGAAGAAACAAGAATCAGGAGAAAGCATTCAATGTAAATGACGAAAAATTGCCGAATTTGTTTGTTTACGTGGTTCAAACAGTGTCGAAACAAAAACATCAGTATTAGTGGACCCATACTGAAAGAAAAAGCTGAAGAGTTCACTAATTCGCTGAAAATCAAAAATTGAATGTTTAAGAAACGACATGATTTAGCCTTTAAAAAAATGTTATTAACCTATTCGCCTATCCCTTACATAGACCCTTGATAACTTAAAAAACCTCTATAACTTAAAATATTTTTCTGTTTCCCTTGGACTTTATCTTATCGAAGTTCTACTGTATATTGTTTTTTAAAATATTTTTTTTAATAAAAATTAAAATATACAAGTATAAAACTACTTGTTAAAAGTTAATTTGTGATATAGAGTGTGAGAAATTTTATGATAAGATATTGAAAGAATAAAATTTATTAAATAAAATACCTAATTATTCATAGTACGAGTGTAGTGAAATACACCACTATAAATTTAACTAAATTTTTGTCACTAAATAATAATCGTTTGTAGAATTAGTATTATTTTATAATTATTTATTTTTTTTTTATCATTTTACTTTTTTTAAAATACATTCATATTTGATGAGTTGAGAATTTTCTTCTAATTCCCAACTCATTTTATAACACTCTCCTGTTTTTGTCACTAGACAATTTGGTCACCCTACGCGTATTAATGCCTCCAATATTGGAATAACCTTATAAAGTATTATCAGTATTAAAAGTGAAAATTAAAATATAACTTTTATTAAATTATTAATTTGCCATGAATTGAATATTGATATCTATTTTGTGTAACTAAAAATAATTGGAATAAATAAAGATAACATTTACCGCAATTTATCTCTTTCCTTGGTCCATTGAGCAAGAATTTCTTTACATTCAGCTTCCTCGAAATCCTGATTCTCCTCAATTAATTGAGTTAACATTTGGAGCCAATTGCAATTTTTTTTAAATTGAACATTATTTAATGTTTGAATTTCATGCTAAAATAAATCAAATGAAATAATAAAATAAACAATTTTTGTTAATAATAAGTATTACTAATTTCATTAAATGTTTTCATTTTTACAGTAAGTTCACTTATAATTGCTCCAGTCCTCCAACCATGTTCAAGTGTTACATCAGCAAGATCAGAATAGGGATGATCACCAAAATAAAGAACTTGTTGACCTCTCCATCCTGTCATTTCTTGAAGTTGTTTCACTGTACCCTAAAAAAAAAACATTTGAATAAATAATTTAAACTATAATTAATAAAATATATAATATATTTATCAAACAGATGTTAAAATAATAAATAATTAATAAAATATGCCATAGTGTAACCGTGTGTGTGTTCTTTTTTAGTTACATAGAAGCCGGAGGGGGTGGACAGAAACTGAGGAGGTCAATTACTTCTTATTAATTAATATAAAAATAGTAAATGGTTTCTTTAATAAAAATAATAATATATAAACAATTGCCAACGAATCCTTCTTATCCTCATAGCACAAGTAGTTATTAAAGTTATATTTTATTATTATACTTTTATACATTAATTTAATCGTACATGTTTTAAGGTATTTTTTTAAGGAATTTTAAATTGGAATTTTTGTTTTAAAAATTTTTAATTTCAATAAAATACCATTTTACTTAAATAGTTTCTTGATTGGGTTAATATTTTTGTAAATTAATATTTTCCAATAATTTATATACGAATAATAAAATATTTGATAATATTTATTAGCTTTATTATATTAGAGTATTTGAAAGTTGTGAAATTTATTATTAATATAAATTTGAACCTGATATTAAAAACATCTATATACATCAGCCTCAACTGTCATATTAAATTTTTCAGTTAGGAATTAATAACTATTATTCATTTATAAAATTATAAATTTATAAAATATTGAATCGCAAGTTTTATTAATAATATTTGCTCTACTACTACTAATAATAATAAGTAATACAACTACTAGTACTACTAGTAATAAGAATGTTTATTTTGTTTTAAAATTTATAAAAAAATATTATCTATTACATTATCATAGTTCTATGTTAAAACTCTATTAATATACTTATACTACATTAAAATAAGTTGACCTGTGGCCAGGTCCGAACCGACCGACGGTTTGAAATAAATTAATTTCTAGCTACAGAAACAATTTCAAATAATTTTAATATATCTATTAATGTAATAAAAAACAGATAAGGATAGAACATAAATATTTGTAATTTTATTTTATTTATAATATATAGCTGAAGTAGCCGGCGTTGCCCGTGATCATAATAAGGAGGCTGTGACGTCACGAAGGGCTGGGTGACGTCATATAATTTTAAATTAAGAAAAACATAATGAAGATGATTTTTCCCGAGGATAAAACCAATACAAAGTGCATGATTCGTGGTGATATGTAAAAAAATCTCCTCATGTGAAATTTGGTGTGAAAATAACCCTTCCCTTCCTATCGTCGATCGCTAATACTACCACTTCCGGTTTCCGGATTTGCACCAAAAGTTGATCAATTCATCCCACTGATTCATTAAGTAAATATATCAAATTTCATCAAAATCGGTTGAGCCGTTCAGGCTGTACACATCTATACGGACGGACAGACGGACGGACAGACATCATGCTAAAAATACTTTTTTCTGTTTAGAAAATGCATGATTCGTGGAGATATGTAAAAATCTCCACATGTGAAATTTGGTGTGAAAACAATACTTCCCTTACTATCGTCGGTCGGTAAAAAAAAAAATAGTTCTATTAAACGAAAGGAAAGTTTATAAGGAGTCGACGTAGTAAAACGGTTGGGAAACCCTGTGATAGATGTAAATGATACTAAAAATATTCCTAATAAAGAAGAAAGTTCTATGAGGGTTTTTTTTTGGTAGTCAGGAGAGAGAATTCTAGAGCTCTCATTTTTTCAATCATTTAATTTTAAATTTTAAAAAAATGAATAAATATTAACATTTTAAAAATCATCTATAAAAATGTAAAAAATATTTAAATTACTAATTAATACTAATATTTAATAAAAATAATAAATATAATAATATATAAAAAATACCTCACAATAGATTTTTCCTTTTTCAAATTTTGTAACTCGGTCCCATAAACGATTGTCAGTTCCCTCCTCAAATAACCGGATCGGTCTCGATTCATCAGTGAAAAATCTCGGTTTTCGTGCACTTACAATGATTACATCAAAAAAATCTTTCCAATCCTTACCTATAATTTGATTCATCCCAACGTTTCTAAAAAAAATATTTATAAAATTAAATAACATAATTTGTTTTTTTCTTTATTAATTTATATACTTAAAGATTTAGTTTAAATTATTATTTTTTTTTTATAGAAATATAATAAATAATAAAATATATAAATTTCTTAACATAAATTATGATTATCTTTTTCTATACTTACACAAAATGAAATGGAGAGTTTGTTACAAGAAAAGTGTCTTTTCCTCCAGCTTTTAGTCTTTTAAATAATTCTCTTGTTTCTTTACATGGATCAATATATGCATGCACTTTAAATTTAACAAGTTCATGCATTGTTGAATGACTTTTTCCAATTGCAGCCTACAAATTAAAAAAAAATGTAAGCTTTTAATTTTACTCTTTCTCTAAAAGTATATTTAAGACCAAAATTAACATAGGTAGGGTCTGCCTTGTAACATTTATTTTTTTTAAATGCAATAAAACAAAAACGGTTGAATGAATTTTCAAATTTATTTTTTCATAGTGAAGTATGGACCTTCCGATTATTTATGAAACACAATTTCATTCAAATGGCTGCCTCGGTTGGCCTTGCAGTACGCCATACGGTCGGTACAATTTTTTAGTACATTTGTGATAGTATTTTAGCTATGGCTGCACGAATGTTGTCCTTCAAAGCTTGAATTGTCTCAGGTTTGTCTGTATAATATTACTCTGACGGCTCCCCACAAATAATAGTCTAACGATGTCAAATCGCAGCTCCGGGGCGGCCAAACGACATCAGAATTTCTGCTGATAATTCGGTCTCCGAAGACAGTGCGCAAAAGATCGATTGTAAGTTTAGCTGTGTGACACGGAGCGCCTTCTTGTTGGAACCAAATGTTGTCCAAGTCTTCCTCTTCAAGTTTCGGGAACAACCAATCAGAAATCATGGCGCGATTAACCGTAACGGCGGCTCCTGTCGTAATTTCAAAGAAAAATGGCCCAATGATGCCGCCAGGCCAAAATCCGCACCAAACCGTCACTCTCTGAGGATGCATTGTCTTCTCCATGATATCGTGTGGGTTTTCCGTCCCCCAGATGTGGCAATTTTGTTTGTTGACGTATCCGCCAATATGGAAATGCGCCTCATCCGAAAAGATGATTTTTGGCCAAAATCGGCGTCTCCTTCAATGGCGTACTGCAAGGCCACCCGAGGCAGTTATTTGAATGAAATAGTATTTTATAAATAATCGGAAGGTCTATACTTCACTATGAAAAAATAAATTTGAAAATTCATCCAACCGTTTTTGTTTTATTGCATTTTCATAAAAAAAATTGTTACATGGCGGACCCTATATAAGTATAGAATAAAGATTATACATTTATCAATGAAATTTTATACCTTAACATCTCGGAATAATATTTCTGGATGATATGGCATTTTATTTTGAACAAAAAATTCCGTAAGATTACATAGAAGACACATTTCGGGAACGGAAAAGAGATCAGCTAATTGAATCATTTTAGGCTTCTTTTTTTCACCCTGAATATAAGAAAAATTAATGTTTATAAATATGCTTAAATAGTATATGACATAACAAGGAAGAAGAAATTGGAAACTTTCCTGAATTTGTACAAAATAAAAAAAAAACAACACAAAATAGGAGTATCTTATTATTTGTTTCAAATATGAAAAAATATGTGGGACATTATTTATTTTAAAAATATGAGCTGTGACCAGCCACAGAACCGACCGAGGATTTGAAATAAATTAATTTCCAAACGACATTATATATATATATATAAAGTATAAAAAAAATATTTTTAAAACTTGAATTAAAATGACTAAATTATATTATCTTCGTTTTTATTTTTTGTTTAATTACTCAATTATCAATTACTACTATATTTTAAGTGAAATATTTTCTGACAATGAATATAAAATTAATACTTTGTAAACTATTAGTTCCAGTTTCCGAATATACACCAAACGTTAATGATGTCTTGCTACTGATGCATTAAGAAAATATACCAAATTTTATCTAAATCCGTTGAGCCATTCAAGCTATACCCGTCTATACAGATGGACGGATATACAGACCGTTGGACAGACAGACAGCTAAAAATGCTAAATATATTTTTTTCTGTTAACAAAATGCATGATTCGTGGAGATATGTAAAAATCTTCACATGTGAACTTTGGTGTGAAAATAATACCTTTCCTTCCTATCGTTGGTGGATAAAAAGAATAAAGTACCTATATAATTGATTAAGAAATGTTAATTCTATTTAAATTTAAAATATTCATTTTTTTAAATTATGTAGTATATTATTATTACAATCATTTTTAGGAAGAAATAAATCAAAATTTAAGAATATTATTAAGTTAAAAGTAAAATTACAATAATTGTAATTGATTCTTAAAAAAGGTTCATTGTCCAATTTTTTTGACCGATAATTGGCTTATCATTTATGTACATATTTCCTTATATTAAAGCAATTTTCTCTAGAAGGTACTTTTAATTATATTAATTGAACGTAATAATAATATTATATTCATCTAAATAAACCCATAATAATTTGACTGCGTTGTTTGTTTTTTTAGTTCTTGAAAAAATTACTTTTTAAAACGTTTCAATTATCAATTCATAAAGAGTGGAAATCTAATATTTTTACTTGTATGTTTAATTACTTAAAAATGATTGATTTGAAATAAAAGTCAATTTAGAGAATAATCAAAAGATATTTATAAACTAATCATATATGATATGTAAAGGTAAAATAGGATAATAGATCAATTATTTTAAAAAAACAGAAATTAAAATATTATCATAAATTTAAAATGTATGATGTTATTATCTAAGTTGAGAATAGGGTATAGAGAATTATATGTATAAATTATTTCATCTTAAGAAGGATTTACGTATAAACAAATTTTTGTAATCAATACTAATTTTAAACTATTGAACTTGTTTTGGTTGAATGGAGTAAGAAAAACCTGATACTTTTTTTATTGGATTTATTCAAAAAGATAATTGATTCTTTTTAAATATAAAGGTCAGTGGTGCAACCAGGGGGGGGGGGGTTTGGGGGTTTTAACCCCCCCTCCCCCCAGGAGAGAAAAAAAATTAAAATTGCTTTATATTATGTACTATATTACAAATAGAAAAGAAAAAATATAATCTTTCTTTTTATTTAAAAAAAAAAATTATTTAAGTATAACTTAGTGTATAAAAAATAAGTTTATTTTATTTTAAAAAAATTTTAACAAAAATAAAAATTGCTTATTTTTTCGTACAGAATTTAATATAAGAAATAAAAAATTATTTTATTATTTCTTCTAAATCATAAAAAAACAAGACTTAATACAGTGGCGCAACCAGGATTTGATCCTGGGGGGGGGGGGGTTTTGACTAGCCGCTCCACCTTCCTATGCCCCCCCCCCCCCGGGCTCTCTCAAAGACAAATTTTCAATTAAGATTGTTTTTTTATATTAAATATTTAAAAAAGTTTTGTAAATGAAACACTGATTTTACAAAATCTGGCAATCAAATTTAATTTTGTATTTTATTTACTCGTATTCACAGTTTTAGAAAGAAAATATTTTTTTCCAGCTATAAGTAAATCATTTTAGCTTTCCCCATGAAATAAGGATAGCTTATACGATGATCGAAAAATTTTGAAAATTTTTGCTCAGAGATTCTTCGAGAATTCCACTTTTCAAACGGTTCTGAATCCAAAAATGCAAAAAAAATTTTTGAACCGGCTTGTTACCGAGATTACGTCTAAACAAAATGAGATATTGTCTTGAAATTTGATATTTAGATGGTTTTTTTTTGGGAATGATGAACGGGGATTGGATTGTTTTTGGACAAGATCGGACCATAAGTAAGGGTAGTTTAAAGAGGTGTCAAAGCACATTTTATTGATTTTCTCAATAAATACCGATTTTTATGAGAATTATCATACTATCGTATTAAATTTATAAGGAATCGAATTTACTAAAAGTTTCATTATATTCATTTTTACCTAAACTTAATAATAAAGGAGTTATTTATAAAAAACTACTTAGAGATTTCGAAAGCTTTTCGTCCGCCCGTAGTGGCAGGATATTTTGAAAGAAATCATGTAAAAATCCCTAAGAAAAAATCCTTAAATAAAAAATTTCCCTAATTTTTTTTACTTATTTAATAATGAATAGCCGAAGAAACTTAAATGAGGTAGTTGGTGTCATCCCATCTGTTCCATCTGGTTTTTTAGCGTCCCATTTTTCATGGTTTGCCTTCATTATAGTCAGAAGCTTATCATGCGAGTCGCTGAATCGTTTCCTTGGTGAACCAGGCTTCTTACCACGAACTTCATGACAGATTTCCAAAGAGATAAGGTTATGCTCAATATGGATTTGCTTAATCAGGTTCCATACTGATGTCTTGTAACCTCCTAAGCGTGAACGAAGAGCATTGTTGTAACCTTCCAATGCATTGTTTGTTCGAGGCAAACCCATCAAAGTGGCATCGGAGATGTTCCAATGTTCCAATGTCGAATTCGGGGACATAAAAGCCAGCCAAAAATTGTTCACCTAGCCAAGTGCGCTCGAAGTAAGAAAAAAGATCACGAAGTTTTACCCTGTTGGTCGTCCAGATAATGCTTGGTAGGCTACAATGACTTTTAATGGTGGTACCAAAACCAAAGCTGCAAGAGTTCGTAAATGAGTGGAGTTGTCAGGATTATCTATATCATTATAGAGCTTCAAAACTTCTGGCATTGATTTGATGTTTCTATAAATGCATTGAGCAAAATGAAAAAGACAACCTCTGATGATAGTAAATTTCACAAATTGCGTTATATATTCCCTGGTGAAATATACGGTGCAAATGGTGTATTTTGTATTTGGAATCATTAAGCTATTAAAACGTATGATAATAAACGGAATTTGAGTAAATTCCCTTTATTTTACATACGAATTTTTTTGGAAAAATCACGTGTGTGGGCCCTATGTATGTATTTTTTGACCTATTTTTCCCTACTTTCGGTCCAGGCCCGATTACCTCCTTGGGAGGTCGTGTCTCAGGCAACTGGGTGTCATGCTCACCTTGTGATTTAATTTTCTGAGTCACAATTAAAATTAATACAAAAATGAAAAAAATTGTTTTTAGGGATTTTTTCAGTCAGCGATATTTTTATTTAGGGGTTTTCGCTTTTGGGGATTTTCGGTTTTAGGGATTTTTGACTTTTATGGATTTTTTCCTTTAGGGATTTTTACCCGTTTCCATTTTGAAAATATTTGTCTTCGCTTCATAATTTTTATGAAATTAGCAATTAATGTATTATTAATAAAAAATATTTAGAATTTGAGTAATATTTTAATTTATTTTATATTTAAATAATAGTCAAATTGGAAAATTTCACAATCATCTAGTAATCTTATATTAAGTCTTTTGTTTTTTATGATTTAGGAGAAATAATAAAAAAAATTTTTATTTCTTATATTTAATTCTGTACGAAAAAATAAGCAATTTTTTTTGTGTTGAAATTTGTATAAAATATTACTTACTTATTATACACTAAGTTATACTTTAAGAATTATTTTTTTTTCTTTTCTATTTGTAATATAGTACATAATATACAGCAATTTATATTTTTTTCAATCCTGGGGGGGGGGGGTTTTAACCCCCAAAACCCCCCCTGGTTGCGCCACTGCTTAATATAAGATTACTAGATGATTGTGGAAATTTTCCAATTTGATTATTATTTAAATATAAAATAAATAAAAATATTATTCAAATTCTAAATATTTTTTATTATTAATACATTATTTGCTAATTTCATAAAAATGATGAAGCGAAGACTAATTTTTTTCAAAATATCCTGCCACTACGGGCGGATTTCGAAATCTTGAAGTAGTTTTTTATATTAAGTTTATTATTATTAACTTTATTATTAAGTTTAGGTACAAATGAATATAATGAAACTTTTAGTAAATTCGATTCCCTATAAATTGAATATGATAAGTAGTATAATTCTCATAAAAATCGGTATTTATTGAGAAAATCAATAAAATATGCTTTGAGACCTTTTTAAACTACCCTTACATCATTCCCCAAAAAAAAAAACATCTAAATATCAAATTTAAAGACAATATCTCATTTTGTTTAGACGTAATCTCGGTAACGAACGAACGGCCGGCCGGTTCAAAATTGTTTTTTTCCAGTTTTGGAATCAGAACCGTCTGAAAAGTGGAGATCTCAAACAATCTCGGAGCAAAAATTTTCAAAATTTTCCGACCATCGAATAAGACATAAATATCCATGAGGGAAGCTAAAATGATTTACTAATAGCTGGAAAAATATATTTTCTTTCTAAAACTGTAAATAAAATACATAATTAAATTTTTTTGCAAGATTTTGTAAAATCAGTGTTTCATTTACAAAACTTTTTTAAATATTTAATTTAAAAAAAAATCTTAATGAAAATTTGTCTTTGAGAGAGCTCGGGGGGGGGGGGGGGCGCTAGTCAACCCCCCCTGCACCACTGTAAAGGTTCGTTATTTTTGATGATCCCACACATTATGGTACATGTTTCAAATTTTATGGAAATCGAAATAAATTATCAACAAAATATTTCAGTCAATTTACAAAAACGAAGGAAATTTTATTATTTTTTTATTATATGCTTATAAATGGAGAAAAAATTAATTAATTAATTAATAATTAAGAGTTTTCAAAATTACTATCATTATTTTTTATTTATTAGTTTATCATTGATTTCCCTATAAATAAATAATTAATTTAAAAAACCCTATAGGAGAAAATATAGTGACTCGTCAAGGTGGTAGGCAAGAAACAAGCATGTTTATGATTGTGAAAAATGATTATTTCCTGGAAAAATTTAGACTTTTATTGAATTTAAAAGTATTTCCTCTAATTGATATTAAATTGGGTCTTAAATTTTTTTAAATTCATTGCCACTCTCTATCTTAGCAACGTTCCTCCCCCCCCACATCTTGCCTATCAAAAATACCGACAGTGTTTTCTCCTATTCATTAATATCGTCAAAAACGATTAAGGAAAGGTGAAATGTCAATGAATTATTATTATTAAATGGAATTAAAAAATAATTAACATACTTGCATACTCTTCAAATGGTTCTCTACATATGCAAGTGGAATGATCTTGTTTTTGTAGAGGCCGATAACTTCCTCGTCAGAAACAGGCGTCAATCCTCTGTACACAGAACCAAACTGAATTTGTAGGAAGGAATCAATTTTAAGAAGAACGCCTTTTTCGATGTCATAGTGCAGTCCCCGAATTGCGAATTTTGGATCATATTCTATTATTTTAATTTCTTCAGGATACTTAAATGAGAATAAAACAAAAACAATAACAATTGATTCAAAGAAATTTAGAATATAATAAAATAAATAAATAATTTGCAAACTAAAAGATTTTTTATAAAAAATATTTATAGTAACTTAATTTAAATTACCACCCTATATACGAGGGTGGGGTGAAAAGTTTCCGGCCTGACCAAGAAAAACCATGTTTTTAAATTTGTTTTTTGCTTTATTTTTCAACATAATCACCATCAACACTGATACATTTCTCATAACGGTGTTCTTATTAACTTAATTAATTTAATTAATTACATAATTAATTTAATTTAAGTCTCATCAACGCCTCCAGCGTCAAATTGTCGGTAGAAATGTTTTTTCGAAGCAGTTTTTGGTCAAACGTTAGCAAACGCGGCACCCACGTTGCACACAGCTTTCCATGTGTTCAATTGGTTGTACAAAATATTTCGTACACGTTCAGCTGATATCGTACAGGTCTCAGCTATCTTAAATGTTGAAAAATTAAGCAAAAAAAAAAACATTTAAAAACATCGTTTTTCTTGGTCAGGCCGGAAACTTTTCACCCAACCCTCGTAAATATAATATTTTATGTTTAATTACAATATAAATTTTAATTTATTTATTTATTTAAAGATTTAAGCAATAAACATTTAATGGAGCAGAAAATATCTTTAAGCTATCATTAGATATGAATGAATTTACATTAAAATAAAAATGTATATTTGAGAAAATTGAAGAATTAAAAAGAATATTGACATATTTAAACGGAATAATAATTGCTAGGATAATGAATGAAATGATTTTTCATCTATAATTAAAATAACTTCAATTTTTCTATTTATTTTAATTAAAAAAATAACTTAAGTTTTTAGATAATTACATTAATGTATTAATGGTAACTATCTATTTATTAAATTTTGTTTTAAGATAATAATATTAATATGATTCTTTATTCTTTGGCAAGTAAAATATATGAATATAAAACTGATTTAATAAATATAACATTCATTCAATACCTAGTATATGAAATTAATAACAATAAATAAAAATAAAAATAAAAATTGCATCTTAGTCCTAAGAATTTATGTTTTGTTTACAAGCGAATATTAATTTTTTAAAATGTTTCTTAACACTAGTAAATTAATTAATTATAAATTTTATATTTCATTATTATTATAATTTTTTATTATTTTTTAAACAAGAATAATATAAAAATAATGTATATATAAATTACAAGATATACAGGTAATTGTTTAGTTTAACCAATCTATGATGGATTTTGATAAAACTTTACCAGTAGATTCCTTTTTTGATTGAAAACAAACTTTCCTAAAGTAGTATGTGGTGGTCGCTTCTAGTTTAAGAGATAAAAATTATTAAAGTGTGAATTCATCGGTTAGAGCAGAGGTTCACAAACTTTTCTGGTTTGCGGTTCCCTAAATAATCGGATTTTTTCCGAGGCTCACTTAATACATCTGATTTTTATATAAATTTTTACTCCCTTGAAAAATTGGAAAAGTTTTTTTCCCTCCATCGGAAATGTTTCAGAGCATTGCAAAATCATCTGAACTTTTTTTTTTTTAGAACCATATTGAATAAAAATTTAAAAATAATCGAAAATGTTCAAAAGTTTCTCCACAAAATCATCTTATTTTCTCATTTTTCATTTTTTTTTTAGAACCAAAAATTTCTAGTATTAGAAAATTTTTTCGAGGCTCACTGGGTTTTTCAAACTTTTTTGTATCGTAAACCCCTCTTGCCATGTTTTTCCATTTTGTGTAGACCCCCTACTTAACAATTTTTTTTGAAAAAATATTCTACCTTTTTTTTAAAGCTTTATTGAAAATATCGGCGAAAAATTTACCTTATTTTAGGGCCTTATTGAAAAATCGAAAATGTTTAAGAGCCATATCGTGCAAAATTTTTTTTTTTTTTAGAGCCATATTTAATTAAATTGAAGATAGTATAATGTAAGTAAATATCGTAGACCTCCATTTTCATTTCATGGACCCCCAATTTTTTATTCGCTGCTTAGACCCCTTGCAGGCCGCCATAGGCCCCTGGAGGTCGATATAGATATTGGGAACCACTTGGTTATACTAAACAATTACCTATATATGTATTTTTAGTAAATATTATTAATAACTGATTCCCTTTGAAATATAAAATTTCAATTGTTTAGCATTTTAGGATAAAATTTGATTGAAATTAATATAAATTGATAAAGGAGGGGAAATAATTATTAATAATAAAATGTGAAATTAGATAAATTAATTTAAAAAAATGGAATAATATAAATCTATAAATTAAAATTCAAAATATTTTCTAAATTTCTTTAACCATTTGTAATAATAATTATAATAATAATTATAAATAATTAATTTCGAACTTTAAATCATATGATACAATTTTATATCAATTTATATGGGATTACCAAACTTAAATGTTTTTGGTCTGGCCAACTACATTCCTCCATCTATCATCTATCAATATTACAACGGTCGGGGAACAGGGATAAATTATTGGACAGGGATAACAATTGGAGTAAAAATGAAACTTTTGTGAGTAAAAAGTATATATTTTGCTATTTTATAATCCTGTTGGTATTTTTGCTAATTAAATTTTTAGTTATTGTTTTCTTTTCAACTATAATAGGAAAGATGCTAAAAAGAGGCGCGATTTCGTTTTTTTATTTTTTTTTGGTCTTCACCATGGGGTAATATCAACTTACATAAAAATATTTTAAAGTTCCCCGACCGCTGATCTTTTATTACGAATATAGAACCTTTTCCATTCAATTTCTATTCTCTCCTAACTCCCTCATGATAGATTTTATATATTATCTTCCTAATCTACTAATATATAAACTATTTATTGATATATAGCATAAATCAGAGATATATATATATAAATATTTATTTAACCTAAATAAAAGTAAAAATGAATCATAAGGATAAATATAAATAAACAATAAATTTAATTAACGACTATCCAATTCCAAAAAAAAAAATTGATAATATTACTTTTTTATTATAAAACAAAAAAAACAAAATAAAATAAAATAAAAAAGATTAAAGTTAGTTACAGTTAATGAATGACATTGATTTTCTATGAAATTTATTTCATTTGAATATCCATTTAATTAAATCAATTGACAATCGTTATCTGGTCTTCTATCATTTGAATATCAAAACAAGGGGTTTAATTTGAATTCAAATTGTTTATATTATGGTATATTAACGTTCAGGCGAGAAGCCAAAAAAACAACATTTGCAACAAGAACAAGAAAAATTGTTATTTATTTTTAATGCTTTCAATTTATTTTTGGGTTAGCAAGCGGATATAAATATAAATTTAAAATTATCAAAAATAATAGAATTCTATTAAAGAAAAGGAATTTTTTTTTTTTTTTTTTTTTTTTAATTTATTATGAATTAAGAGATTAGTGAATTTTATTTACCCCATGTTTGTGAACAAGATAGTCCCTTCCTAATTGGTACAGAAGATAGTCGAGAGTCTCTTTGTAGCATGCCAAAGTGTAGTCGTAGTCGAAACCGTAAACTTTAACTTCATTGAGATCAAGTTCATTGCAAGCAAACACTCCATGGATATTAACATCATTCGGAAGTTTCTTTGCTAAATAGATATGAAAATAAATACAAAAAAGTAATTATTTTATTCACACATTTCAAATGAAATATGAAAAAAATATAATAGTTATTATTTATACTAGTAAAAATATTTTAGTAGAATATTTTTACCGACCGACTATAGTAAGGGAGGTATTGTTTTCACACCAAATTTCACATGTGGAGATCTTTATATATCTCCACGAATCATGCATTTAATAAACAGAAAAAAGTTTTTTTACCATGATGTCTGTCCATCTGTCCGTCCGTATAGATGTGTACAGGTTGAACGGCTCAACGGATTTTGATGAAATTTGGTATATTTACTTAATGCATCAGTGGGATGAATTGATCAACTTTTTATGAATATCCGGAAACCGGAAGTGGTAGTAATACCGATCAACGATAGGAAGGGAAGGGTTATTTTCACACCAAATTTCACATGAGGAAATTTTTTACATTCTCCAAAAATCGCAAAAACGGTTTGAGCTAGAATAATCAAATTTGGTACATGGGCATTATTCAAAATTTGTATTTTTCTATCAACTTTTGAGAAATGTAGCTCAACCGGTAGAGGGTCATTACCTACAACGTTTTCATTTTTTTTCCTCTAAACTGACCGTAAAAATAAAGATATATGTTTGATAATTTTTCACATGCTTAAAAATTGTATAAAACTTCTATATATAGAATTTCAGCTTGATTGAATCGCTGAAAGTACCAGAATTAATTTTCTAACACTGCAAATCTTACGCGCCAACACGTGACGTGGTGCCATCAAAAAAGAGCCAAACATGCGCTGGTTCAATAAATATTATTTATTAATTTGAATTTATAATTTAAAATTAATTAAATTTAATTTACATATAATATATGTTATTTAATCCCATTCAAATTTGCGAGATAGTCGAGTGAAGACACTCCAGCTTTAACAAAAAAAAAAAATGAATCTACATAATGGTTAATGGTTTGTAGACAATTGAAATTTCACACCTACATGCTTTGTAATCTATGATACAGAGGCACCATAGCGTAACTTTCAATACCCATTAGAATAGAATTATAGTATATTTTTACATAAACTTGACCTCAAAAATAATATTAAAAAATATACGAGAAGAGGTTGGAAATAGAAAAATCTTTTTTTTTTATTTATATCTACTTGTGAAACCTGAAAGATATCGAGCCATACTAATTAATGATCTCGATTCTCTTTAAAATGGGGAAAAAAAAATAAAAATAAAAATATAAATATATAATAAATAACGAAAGTAGATGTAATCATCATTGAACATATATAATTTAAATACTATAGCTATTGGTATAATTCGCATAACTATAAAATGTAACTAAAAACATTAATGATAATAGAAATAAATTATTATAAGAATATTTTAATTTTGTTTTTTTTTTATATTTATATATATGAAATCATTAGATAATAATTGATTCATCAATTTTTCAACAAATCTTTTACTCGTATCTTGTTTTTCGTAAAGAAAAATATTTATTTAAAATAAAATCTTACTCAAAAGTTAAAAATAATCGAGTTTGTGATGGATTAGAAAACGTTTAAAAATTTCACGTCACTCTTTTAGTTAAATAAGACAAGAATATCAATCAATTCATCAATTTACAAATTTACAGTTTTTTAAAGAAAGGATGAAAAAAAAGAAAATTGATACAAAAATTGATTATTGTTTTATTTTACTTTATTTTTTATTACATATAATATTCAATTAATAATTGTATAAAGTATTTTTCTTATTAATTTATTTAAATAAATAATTAATAGATAAAATAAATAAATATAAGCCAATTGTGAATCTACTACATTATTAAGTTATTATAAGAAGTGCTAGCCAAGTGGGTCAAATGACTTACGATGAAGAATTTAATAAACTAATGGCCGAATTTAAACAAAATTTATATAATTGCAGTTTTGATAAACTGAAAGAACAATGATATAGAAAATATTTATAATTATTTTTCATATTTTTTGAACAATAAAAATCTAAAATACGAGAGTGGGGTGAAAAGTTTCCGGCCTGACCAAGAAAAACGATGTTTTTAAATTTTTATTTTTTTTTATTTGAATTGGATTAAATAACATATATTAATTTAAATTAAATTAATTAAATTATAAATTAAAATTAATAAATAATGTTTATTAAACCAGCGCATGTTTGGCTCTTTGTTGGTGGAACCACGTCACGTGTTGGCGCGTGAGATTTCCAGTGTTAGAAAATTAATCCTGGTACTGAAATTCTATATATAGCAGTTTTATACAATTATTAATCATGTGAAAAATTATCAAACATATATCTTTATTTTTACGGTCATTTTAGAAAAAAAAATCAAAACATTGTAGGTAATGACCCTCTTCCGGTTGAGTTACATTTCTCAAAAGTTGATAGAAAACTATGAATTTTAAATAATGCCCATGTACCAAATTTCATCATTCTAGCTCAAACCGTTTTTTCGTAATCTTGGTTACATACATACACACACGCACACACACACACACACATTTTTCTCAACCTTAGTGAAAATGATTCAGGAACCTTCAAAACGTATAAACATCAAAATCTCAACATCGAAAATTTTCGTGATCGCAATACTATCTCTGGCGAGACAGTAATAATAAGGTAAAAAATCGAGGGATACGATTCTAAGGCTGTTTTATTTTCTCATATGAATATATATATATATATATATTAATTTAATATTAATTAATTTAATCTGGAGATAACAAATTTACAAATGACAATTTATTTTTTTATCTTTTCTGATTTCATTTAATCAATTAATTTTGAATCCACTTCAAAAAATATCAATGTCGAAAATATATACAAATATTTATAAAACTGTTTAGTATTTTGCTTTTGTCATTTCCATTATTAGCGACATTATATTATTATTATTATTATTATTATATTTAATAAAAAATTACAAAAACACCAATAATTATCAATATATATATAATATTATGCATGGTTCTGTGATTTTTATAATTTTAAATAGGTATTTTATTTATTTTTAATGTTAATTTTTATATTTTAAGATGTTGGAATAATTTCTATGAAAATCAAGAGTGAATAGTCCTCGTTCTCGTCAAAAACACGATGTCCTTCATATGCGCAACGTTTGTTAATATAAAATACAAATCTAATCTTATTTTACATTCAAATCCTTCACCTAAATTAGAATCTGGAAAAATAACAAATCATTGGAAGGATATAGAACTTTAAAATATAAAATTTAATTTTACGTTAGATGTAATGATTTTAAAATACTCAATTCATTTATTTTATTTTTAAACATTATAGAATAGAAATTATTGTGAAATCCTGGGGAATTGGAATTATAAATGTTTCAATTATGTTTTGAAAGTTGATGATTTTCATCATAGATATTTTAGTAGCTTTATCCATGATATATATATTATGGAATGAAAGGCAAAAAATAATCAGAGATGATTCAATCATTGATTTTGAATAAAATTTATTAATTTGTTAATGGTCGAAAGATAGCATTTTATTAAGTTATTATAATTTAAAAAGAGATTGTTTAAGCAATTAAAAGATTATTTATTTCAATATACGTAATTCGAAAATTATATTATAATCATCTTTTAGATATATTAAATTTGGACTTGCAGTAAAAACATGTAATATGTAATAAAATAAGAAAATGTAAAGTCAATTTTCAGTTAAAACTGATAATACTCTATTTAAAGTATAAATTAGCTGGAGTGTCTCCACTCGACTATCTCGCAATTTGAATTGGATTAAATAACATAATATATTATATTTAAATTAAATTTAATTAATTATAAATTATAAATAATAAATATTAAACCAGCGCATGTTTGGCTTTTTGTTGATGGCACCACGTCACGTGTTGGCGCGTGAGATTTGCAGTGTTAAAAAATTAATTCTGGTAATTTCAGCGAATCAATCAAGCTGAAATTATATATATAGCAGTTTTATACAATTATTAATCATGTGAAAAATTATCAAACATATATCTTTATCTTTACGGTCACTTTAGAGGAAAAAAAATCAAAACGTTGTAGGTAATGACCCTCTTCCGGTTGAGCTACATTTCTCAAAAGTTGATAGAAAACTACGAATTTCGAATAATGCTCATGTACCAAATTTCATCATTCTAGCTCAAACCGTTTTTCCGTAATCTTGGTTACATACACACACACACACAGACATTTTTCTCAACCTTAGTGAAAATGGTTCAGGAACCTTCAAAACGTATAAAAACATCAAAATCTCAACATCGAAAATTTTCGTGATCGCAATAGTAAAAATTAATTGATAAACAAATAAAAAAATCTTATTCTTCGACGAGATTCAATCAACGCTATTTTAATTGCAGGCAGTGGTGTATTGGGAGGGGAACGCGGAGGAACGACGTTCCCTTACCTTTTTTCAGAACCGGAACTTTTTCATGTCCCGACAACTTCCATTTAAATATTCTGTTAGAATTTCTTTTTCTATTTCTATTAGTATCTAATAAAAAGTAACGCGCTCTTATTACCATAATAATAGATTAAGTGAAAATAACTGAGTGAGGGGGATATTGTTTAATTTCAAACTGTAATTGCACCGGGTTAATCGATGATATGATTCAGTATATCACAACCTACCTACTCACTTTTCATTGCAAAGGAGCAGAACTTTATTATACAACTTCACCAATGGTGTATTGAGAGGGGAACATGGGGAACGACGTTCCCTTACCTTTTTTCAGAACTGGAACGCGTTCCAGTACTTTTTGATGTCCCGAAAACTCCCACTTAAATCTACTGTCAGAATTTTTACCGACCGACGATAGTTCGTTAATATTTTGTATAATAAGAATAAGAAAAAATAAAAACTTATTTGGAAAAAATAGTTTGCTGAAAATAGGACTTTTTTTGCTCCCACCATGCGTTCCCTTACTTCATATTTTACCAATAGATCACTGACTGCAGGCATAAGACACATAATATCCTACTAAGTATCTCTCTCTCTCTCTTTTATATATAAAATAATTTCCTTTTCACGCAAATAAACCTAAAATTAATTAATTAAATTTAATTAATGGATTAGAATTTGAAAAAAAAAAACTGTATATTAACACCAATTAATATACACTTTTCCGACTTTTAACTACGAAGAAGACAACGTAAAAGCATTTCACCTACTATAAAAAAAAGGAAAAAAAAATAAAAAATTGATATACACTATAATTTAAAAAAAAAATCTGGAGTATCTTCCCTCCACTATCTCACAAATTTGAATTGGATTAATTAACATATATTATATTTAAATTTAATTAAAATTAAATTATAAATTAAAGTTAATAAATAATATTTATTAAACCAGAGCGTGTTTGGCTCTTTGTTGATGACACCACGTCACGTGCTAGCACGTGATTGGCAGTCAACGTATTATAAAATTAATTATATATAATTGAATTATATATGTAAATTAAATTTAATTAATTATAATTTATAAATTAAAATTAATAAATAATATTTATTAAATCAGCTCATGTTTGGCTCTTTGTTGATGGCACAACGTCACGTGTTGACACGTGAGATTTGGAGTGTTAAAAAATTAATTCTGGTACTTTCAGCGATTCAATCAAGCTGAAATTCCATATATAGCAGTTTTATACAATTTTTAATCATGTGAAAAAATATCAAACATATATCTTTATTTTTACGGTCAGTTTAAAGGAAAAAAAAATGAAAAGGTGGTAGGTAATGGTCTTCTTCCGAATTTTCAAAAGCTGATAGAAAACTATGAATTTTGAATAATGCCCGTATACCAAATTTCATTTTTTTAGCTCACAAATCGTTTTTGCGTAATCTTGACCACACACACACACAAACAGAGAGAGAGAGATCAACATTTTTCTCAACCTTAATGAAAACTCAGGGACATTTAAAACGTATAAAAAACACATCGACATCGAAAATTTTCGTGATCGCAATACTATTTCTGGCGAGATAGTAAAAATATATTTGAACTTGACTGAGTGAATAAAAAGTTGTTTTTTTTTTAATGTATGAAAATTTGTATAAGAGAAATAATTATATGGAGGATATGACCTAATAGGAGGAATCCAATTAGGTAGATATTTGTGAGATTATTTGTTATCCCCACCTCTTTTTATTATATATTTTCACCATTTATTCTGATCGTCTTTTTATTATTGTCTTAAAGAAAAACACCTCGCATATTCTTTTTTAGTTGTTTTCCATTTATTAATAAAATTAGGGAGAGAAGAGGGAATAAATGGGATAAAAATCTCATTTATAATCTACAAGTGTATAAATTAAAAAACATATTATGATAATATATACGGTTTATTATAAAAGAAGTTTGCATTCAATTGCAATTAGTATTGTTTATATAATATAAATAAATTTTGTTTCCTTCAAAACAAACCAATTTTAAATTTATTTCTATTCTAAAATCATTAATATTAATTTTTAGATATTAGTTATGATTGATTAATTTAAAATAGAGTTTCATATATATAAAACCTCTGACTTGTACGTCCTACGCAAGGACAACGCCTATCAAGCCGGTTATCCTATGATCCTACGATCAGTAGAACGGGTCCTATCAATCTTTACCTTGATTTTCTTGATCGGAGGCGCTATCAAGTAGCTTTTCCCCAATGTTGTTCCCGGAGGCTGGGTTGACTCCGTCCCATAGACCCCAGCTAGGGAAATTCCCTTGCCAGGCTCGGGACTTCAACCCAGGACCATGTGAATGTGAGGCAGGTTCGCTACCCACACACCCAATGGCGCCTTTATATATATATATATTTATTTATTTATTTATTAACATAGAAGGTGACTCAGGAGTGGTATAAATGGAGGTTTGAGTCAAGAACTTTCGAGCTCACTAGAAACGTTTTAAATATAAAGAAGCTGGTTCACCGAGCCGCCGTTCAAATAATTTAACAGAACATAAATTAAAAAAAATAGTAATTAAACATACAGCCCTTCAACGTACGTGTTAATGCACTGAAAGACAGAAAAGTATGGCCTGTGGATATAACATAATATATATTTCGTAATTCGATTTTATTTATATTTATAATATTTTGTATTTAAGAAAGAGCTTTCTGACTTAGTTGATGATGTCATTTAAATTTTTTATTTTAAATTAAGAAAAAACTAATAAACGTTCAAAAACATTTTTAAAAATTTAAAAGTACGAATTAATGCACTGAAAGAGAGATATGTATATAACATAAATATTATTAATTTTATTTTATTTATAATATTTTGAATTTAAGAAAGAGCTGTCTGACGTAGTAGCTCACGTAATTTAAATTTCCTATTTTAAATTAAGATAAAACAAATAAAGCTTATTTTTCCCGAGGCTGAAACCAATACGGATCGATTTTTCTTTATAAAAATTATCTATAGTAAATTTCAAAAAAATCAGTGTAATATTTCAAGAATACAAATATATATATAATATACTTATATATAATTTTTGCTAGTATAATAGGATAGGATAAATAGTTAGTTTCAATTATAACTACAGAAAAAAATTTAATATGTTATTTTTTCAAAATGAGTCAGACAATTAAATAATTATATTATTATTTCTTATTAAATAAAGGAAACAAAAAAAATGGTGAAATGGTAAATCGATAGTAGCAGAGAAAAACAATTAATTTCTTATCATGAGAGGCTTCAAAAGACAAAATTAATTTCTAAATTCAAGTCTAATGAAATGAAGATGTTAATTAAAAATGAGGTCGAGCTATAGCTTAAGTATATTTTTTTATTTACTTTTAAAATAATAATAGTATGAATATTTTGTAATTATTTGGTAAATAAATCCCTTTGTAAAATGATTGTTTTATATAAAAATTGACATTAATTATGAAAACCTAAGGAAGAAAATTGTGGGTGTGTGTGTGTATGTAATCAAGATAAGGTTTCAGCTAGAATAATGAAATTTGGTATACAGGCATTATTCAAAATTCTTGGTTTTCTATCAACATTTGAGAAAAGTTGCTCATTGGGAAGAGAACCATTACCCCTACCACGTTTTCATATTTCTTCCTCTTAAAGTGACCGTAAAAATAAAGATATATGTTTGATAGTTTTTCACAAGATTAAAATTTGTATAAAACTGCTATATATAGAATTTCAGCTTGATTGAATTGCTGAAAGTACCGGAATTAATTTTTTTAATTTTTTAACAAGTTGACTACCAATCAATATCAACTAATAGAGCCAAACAAGCGAATTAATTTTTTAAATTTTTAAATTTTGACTAAAAACTGAAGTTAAAAGTTTTAAATTTAAATTCAATATATGTTAATTAATTAATTAATTTAATTTAATAACTTTACTATATATATTGTAAATTTAAATTTTTTTAAAATTAATTAATTCAATTTAATTATATTTAATTTATAATTTAAATATAATAATATATGTTAATTAATCCAATTCAGATATGCGAGATAGTCGAGTGGAAGCACACCAGTTTTTACTATCTCACTAGAAATAGTATTGCGACCACGAAAATGATGAGATTTTGATGTTTTTATACGTTTTGAAGGTTCCTGAATCATTTTCACTAAGATTGAGAAAAATGTCTGTCTGTCTGTGTGTGTGTGTGTGTGTGTGTGTGTGTGTATGTATGTAGACAAGATTACGCAAAAACGGTTTGAGCTAGAATAATCAAATTTGGTACATGGGAATTATTCAAAATTCTTAGTTTTCTATCAACTTTTGAGAAATGTAGCTTAACCAGAAAAGGGTCATTACCTACAACGTTTTGATTTTTTTTCCTCTAAACTGACCGTAAAAATAAAGATATATGCTTGATAATTTTTCACATAATTAAAAATTGTATAAAACTGCTATATATAGAATTTGAGCTTGATTGAGTCGCTGAAAGTACCGGAATTAATATTTTAACTCTGCAAATCTCACGTGACGTGGTGCCATCAACAAAGAGCCAAACAAGCGCTGGTTTAATAAATATTACTCCTATTTATTAATTTTAATTTATAATTTATAATTGAATAAATTTAATTTAAATTTAATTTATGTTGCTTTAATCCAATTCAAATTGCGAGATAGTCGAGTGAAGACACTCCAGCTAATTTTAAATTCAATCCTCGATCAATGGTTGACTCCACTTGAATGTTATAACCAAATCAAGTCAGCATCCTGTACGGATATTTATCAATTTAAAAACAATTACATATAGATATATATATATATATTTATATAAAGTCTTTATTAATTATTGGTCCATACATTAAATTAGTTTTAATTATCTTATGATGTTATTTAAAATTTATAACCAAATAAAAAAAATTTCAGGTATAGTAAATATTAATTTTATTTTATTATTCTATTTTGTTTGTTTTCATAAGTAAATTTTTTATGATTTTATGTGATTGAAAAAAGGAATGTCAAAATTGAAAAATATACAAATCAATGGTTACACTTTACAAGAACAAAAATCATAATATATTAATAAAATTCGTCTTTTTAAATTTATAATAGAAATGCATCTAATTCATAAAATTAAAAAAAAACACCAACAAAACATATGATATAAAATAGTTTTACTATTCAAAAAAAAATCTGGAGTGTCTCCACTCGACTGTCTCGCAAATTTGAATTGGATTAAATAACATATATTAATTTAAATTAAATTAAATTAATTAAATTATAAATTAAAATTAATAAATAATATTTATTAAACCAGCGCAGTTTGGCTTTGTTGATGGCACCACGTCACGTGTTGGCGCGTGAGATTTGCAGTGTTAAAAAATTAATTCAGGTACTTTCATCGATTCAATCAAGCTGAAATTCTATATATAGCAGTTTTATACAATTATTAATCATGTGAAAAACTATCAAACATATATCTTTATTTTTACGGTCACTTTAGAAGAAAAAAATCAAAACGTTGTAGGTAATGACCCTTTTACGGTTGAGCTACATTTCTCAAAAGTTGATAGAAAACTATGAATTTTGAATAATGCCCATGTCCATGTACCAAATTTCATCATTCTAGCTCAAACCGTTTTTTCGAAATCTTGGTTATATTTATACACACACACTGACATTTTTCTCAACCTTATTGAAAATGATTCAGGAACCTTCAAAACGTATAAAAACATCAAAATCTCAACATCGAAAATTTTCGTGATCGCAATACTATTTCGCTAGAGATAGTAAAAAAGGTCAAGGAAGAAATTCTGAATAATTTTCTAAAATTAAGAATATATATATAATTCCAATTATTTTTGTATCCAATATAATCTAAACAATCAGGAGAGTGAACTATAAATCTTTAAGATATCTTTTAATCAATTCTAAGTCTACTTTAATAATGATTATATGATGATTAACTTTATTTTTAGTTTATTTAAAGAAATAATAAATTTCCATTTATAAAATCTTGCCAAACGTGATTCTAAATAAAATAGAAATCGTTTCAATTAGATAATTTGAATGTATTATTTATTTATTTATATATAACATAGAATGGCATTGAAACGTTAAGAGCACCCTTAATTCTTTTCCAAGGTTGAATCAAGTACAAATTATTTATTTCATTCATATTAGTACAACTTGGGAATATTTTATTTCAAAATGTGGAAGTATATTTATTCATTGTTTCAGATTTGTTTAATTAAAAGTTATTAGTATCTAGTAAATTTGATTATTTTGTTTTAGAATTTATAATTAAATAATTAATTAAAATTTTAATCATTTAAATGATTCATAGTATATAATTCTACCCTCAAAATCTATAATTTTAAATTAGTACTTATATTAAATATTAAATTAATTAATTAATTAAATATTAAATATAAAAAATATAAATTTAAATCATTTAATTTATCTTTCAATTAAAATCATTGTTTTATTATAATTGTAATTTTAATTTTGTTTAATACGCATCTTCGATAAGTTAAATTTTTCCAAAAATTATTGAATAATTAATTAATTAATTAATTAATTCGATATATTGATGATGAGTTTTAAAGATAAAGTTTTATTAAATTATAAATTGTTGAATTTAAATTAAATTTATATATTGATGAATTTAAATTAAATTTACTTATTTTTGAATTTAAATTAAATTATAAATTGTTGAATTTAAATTAAATTATTAATTATTGAATTTAAATTAATTAATAATTAATAATAAATAATTAAATTATTAATTATATAAAAAATAAATTTATAAATCATATGACTTATAAATATTAACAGTCCGAAAAAATTCACAAATATAATATAATATAATATAATATAATATAATAAATTCTAAATATTAAGAGAACCTGAAAACACTTTCATTTGGCAAAGATCTTTGAATAATTTTTGTTTGTTTTTTTTTTTAATTATTATAAAGAAGTTAATAAAATGGATTAATGAAATTAAAATAAAATGGGCGTTTGATTGGTTACTCACATTCACATTTCTCTTTTGTTTTAATATAAGCATCAATGAGTTTCTGCCTTGTAAAAGTGCGTTTATACAGGTGGTTGGTTTGCTGTTTATAGAGATGATTCAAAATTGTAGTAAACCGCTTCATTGTGCCTCGCTGTCATAGACTGACTATGGAAAATCAAAAGCTTATTCCTATTGGCATTTCACCATGTGAGCATCAATTTAAGTCAGCTCACAGACTATCAGCTGTTATGTCATCGAGAGATGGCATGCGGGCACATTACTTCATTCCTTAATAAAACGAATCACAGATGTCAGAGAAGTTCACTTTACATAAGAAAGCGCACCATTCGAATACACTTATATTAAATTATTAAAGCTTTGGTGGTTGTTTTTATTTATAAGGGAATTTTGTAAATAAAACCACATATTGATATTTGGTTCTATTTACAAAATCCCCAACGTTTCGATTGCAGAAGTAGAAATCGATTGCAGAAGTAGAAATCGAAATGTTGTGTATATTTTTTGTATTTTTTGAATTAATTTACAATAACAAATATCAATATGCGGTTTTATTTACAAAATTCTCTTACACTTATATTATTTTTATTAAATATCATCTATATATAAAAATAGTAATAGTAATAGTAATTGTATCTTCATTTATGTATTTATTTATTTTTTTTTTTATAAATTTTCAAATTATTCCAATTCAAGGAATGAAACTCCATCTCTACAAATCTATTCATTTTAATTAATTATTTAAATATTATTTTAATTAATAATTATATAAATATGCTGGGACGCACATATCATTTTACTTTCTTTTTTTTTAACCATATTGAAAACTTTAAAAAAAGTCGGAAATATTTAAAAGTCTAATCGCAAAATCATTTTTCCTTTTTTTTCTAGAACCATATTAAAAAAATTTAAATATTTTCATAATTTGCTTTTGGGCCGCATTTAAATATTAAATATTAAATATTTTAATTTTTACATTTTCAAATAAATCCTAAATAAATTACTTAATTATTTTTTTTAAATGTACAAAACTTTTTTTCTTTTAATAAAAAAAAAAAATTGGAATTGTAGATTTTTTTTTAATATATATAAAATTAAATTTTATTAAATTTATTGTATAGAACAGGGGTGTCTAAACTATAACCATTCGAGGGCCACATTGCAAAAAAAAATATGCTGGGCCGCATCTTAAAGAGTTTTGGGTGGCAGTTTAGATACCCCTGGTATAGAATAATAATTTGTCAACTTTTTTTTATTTAAGATCCCATTTCATCCTTGAAAATATTAACCAATCTCCTGAAATAAATAATAAATATATAACAAAATAAATTAAGTAATGATAAAATAAAAATAAAATAATTAAAAAAAAAATTACAATTAATATAAAATTTTAAAAATTATTCCATATTATTTTAATGATATTTATATATATATTACCTTAATGAAATAAAAATTTATAATACCTATATAATATATTTTAAAAAATTAATTCTATAAATATTCTTAAAATAGTTTTAGAAATTCGATTAAAAGAAGTTCAAAAAAACATTCTTTTCTTTTTAAAATATATTTTTAATTGATTATTTATTTTTATAAGTCAACTAAGCTACGAAGCAGTCGAATATTAAAACTTGCATATAATATTAAAGTGTGCTATGATTTCCTTATTTTCTTTGAATGAAATAAAGTAGTAAAATAATATTTAATAGTTAACAGGATATATAGTAAAAGGCTCATAAATAAATAATCATTAGAACTATTTAAAGAGTAAATTTATTTTTAGTTATCAATGATTCTCGTAAAAGGAAAAAACAGTAAAAAATATTAATAAAAAGAAACGGTTTATATTACAACTCGATTTTAAAAAGGAAAACGATATAAAGGAAAATATAGAAAAAAAAGATACAGAGATATAGATATTTTTTTTTTCTAAAAATAACTTTAATTTAATTTGTATATATAAATTAATTAGTAGGCCGATTAATGTATGAGTAGTAAAAATAAAATAAAATAATTTTAAATGAAAATGATATTATGCTTTAAGAGAAATATTATTAAAAAAAATAATATAGAGAGAATAAAGGATATTTTTTCATTTATTATTAAATAAATATGGAAATTTATTATTGAAAAAATTGAACTAGATAGAATATTTCCGTAAAGCCCTTGTAATACGACGATGGTTTACAAATATCTCTCATTTAGAAGAGCCTTATTTATTTAAATTCTATTTTTGCTATTTCTATATGGGAATAAGCTAATGAAATTGACATTGCCACTATTACTAGTCATGGCTATGTCAAATAATATTTACATTGAAAACTATTTTTTACATGTGATAAGAGAATAAACCAATGATTATTTTTGTTTTTAATTTTATTATCGATCAATCGGTTAGAATATTTTGAATTTGAATATTATTTAAGACGATCCATGATTCCCAAAAAATATTTTTATGCATAAATAATATAATAAATTGAGTAGTTCAATTTTAACACGTTCCCGCCCACATGTACCACCGGTGGCTTTAGCCGCCATATAAAATAAATGGGAACGTGTTAAACATCAATTATTTAGTGCTAGTTTATCAATTTTGATATTTATGATATATATATATATATATATATTAATCTATATATATGGTGAATGGTTTGTGATAATTTTTAAATTTTTATTATAAATGTTTTAATTGATTTCTATACTACATTTTTTTTTGATTAAACAAATAATTATAGTATTGTTTAAATTTATATAATTAGTAAATATTCAAAAATTCCCTAATATAATTATTTTAATATTTGATTTACTGTTTTTTTTTTTAAGTTATTCGGGGTAGATAAACCAGCGTAGTTTAACTCAGGCTTTACAATATTCAAAATAAATATATCAGTATAAAAGGAAAATTAGCTTATTAATTATGTATAAAATTTTTAAATAAATAATAAAATTTATATATATATAATTATAAATATATATATATATATATATATATATATATATATATAACATCCAAAAAGAACGATGAAATAAATAAAAAAATTTAATTTTTTTATTCATTTTTATAGTAAAATAATTTTATCGAGGAAGGGAAATAATATAAAAAAATTTTAATCAATCTATTTTTCCGGACATAGACATTGTTTGCAATCTTCCATATTGGGTACAAATTCTTCAATTTGAAGAGTCATTTCAAAAAGATCAAATTTAGAATGCAGTTTATTGGATGCCTCTCTTAATACTTGTTGTGGACTTGTTGATGGATCTGTAGATGGTAAAATAAAAATAAAAAAATTAAAAGTAAATTAATATCGACATAGAAAATTGGAATGAATGTTTAATTTATAGTTATTTAAATATCAAAGTTTAAAACATTATTATTAAATCATTTTACTACTTGTTAAGAAAGTTTTAGTAAATATTAGTAAAATGTTTATTGAATACTAACGCCACCGTGACTCATTGATTATATAGTAACATCTTCTGCGTTTAAAAATGTTTATTTCCAGGAATGTTCAAGTATGTCACTGGTTTTATATGACGCCTGAAAGAGGCGGATAAAAGAATTGCTTATAATATTACAATTAATTTTAATAATTATAAAAAGGATGAAAAATATATTAATATTTGATATTTAACAGGTGGCATTAAATAATTGGAAATATATATATTCTAATAGAGATCTAATTGGAATGAGTTTGTTAATTAGAAAATTTATAAGTATTAAACTATATAATCTCTCTCTTTCTCTATCGGAAAAAATTAATTAAACAAGCATTATTTCGACATTGATAAAACACCACTCTCTTTTTCATTTATACAAGATTTCCATCCATTAAAATTTAATCTTTATCATGCAATAAAGGAAAGTATCTCATCAAAATTATTATCAAAGGGGATCAAAATTAAAATATATAAAACAATTATTTGCCTATTGTATTAAATGGGTGATGCGGCGCCACAGGGTGAGAGGCTAGCGAAACTGCCTCACATTCTTGTGGACCCGGGTTTAAGTCCCGGGCCTGGCAAGGGAATTTCTCTAGCTGGGGTCTATGGAACGGAGTCAAAATTGGGAAAGCTACTTGATAGCGCCTCCGATCAAGAAACTCAAGGTAAAGGTTGAGAGGACCCGTTCTACTGATCATAGGACACTTAATTGATATAACCTACTTGATAGGCGTTGTCCTTGTGCAGGACGTACAAAGTCAGAGGTTTATTATATGGGTGTGAAGCATGGACTATGATCCTGGGAGATGAGAGTAGGTTTAGAGTATTTGAGGATGAGATTTTTTGCAGCATTTATGGGCCAAAAAATGATTAGGTCATCGGGGGAATGGCGGAGACTGCATAACGAGGAATTGCATGACCTCAGTGCATCTCCAGACAAACAAGTAGTTAGGGTTATAAAATAGAGAAGGCTGGAATGGGTATGGCACTTGGTTAGAATGGCAGAGGAAAGAATAGCGGAAAATATATTTGTGGGGAAACCGATTGGGAAACGTCGGGTTGGAAGACCAAGAACGTGGTGTGTGGTCAATGTAGCAAGTCACGTGAGACAGATGAGGAAAGGAGTTGGATGGTTATAGCTCAGGATATGGACTCTTTGAGAAATGTAGTTACTGCTGCCAAGAACTTTCGAGTTCCGTAAAGCCACAGATATAGATAGATAGATAAAATTTAATCTATAAGAAAAATAGTTGTCTAACATTGCTCATTGAATTTTACTTACTTTAACTAAAATTAAGTTCTTTGTGAAGTGATAACCTATTTATTAACAAAATTTAAACTTTATTGGACAAGTTAGATAGTATAAAGTTAGAAATGAATTATTAAAATGTTAAAATCTAAATAAATATCATAGATTTTTTTTATAATGATTGCAAATACTATCTTTTATACTGCGCTCGGAAAGTAAAAAGAAAATTTTAAATTTTTTCTAAGTTCCTTTAATTTTTTTAGTTAAATATATTTTTAATTCAATACTTATTTCTAATACTTAGTCTTTTAAGGAATTATATAGAATTTAATTTAATAGAATTAAATTACTTACTAATCACTAAATGAGCAGAGAGAGCAGTTTTATCTAAACTTAGTGCCCAAATTCGGAGGTTATGAACTTTAATTACTCCATCAATCTCGAGAAACGATTCAAGAACATGAGCAAAATTAAATCCTTTTGGTTTCCCTGAAAAATAAAATTCTAATTCAGCAAACTAATTAAATAGTATTTATAATTATAGTAAATATTGTACTTTTTACCTTCCATAAGGACCATAATTGTATCTTTAATAATTGTAAACGTTGTGATCAGAACAAGAATAGAAAAAAGAAATGTACAAATAGGATCGACAATAATCCATGTTGGTTTAAAATAAATAATAAGTGCAGCAATAAATACGCCAATACTTTGAATTAGATCACCAATAACATGAATAAATGCTGCACGGACATTAATATTTTCTTGATGAGAATGGCTTGAACCACTTCCATGGGAGTGGCTGTGCTGATGCAAGGAACAACCCATTCTAAAAAAAAAAACAATATTTGTTAAATTCTTCTAAAAATCAAACTAATTTCTTATTAATTATCTGAGATGATTTTACACTAAATTGACTAGCACTCCAAGACCGCTAGATATGAGCATTATTATGGAATCAATTTCAAAATCCATCGTTTGAATTCTTTGAACTGCCATCATAACTAAAACTCCAGTAACAACCCATATTAATAATACAGACGTTAGGGCGCCAATTACTTCTGCACGATACCAGCCGAAAGATAATCGTCTGAAAAAAATAAATACATAAATGTAATTATATATAAAATAAATGAAGGCGCCATTGGGTGTGTGGGTAGCGAACCTGCTTCACAATCACATGGTCCCGGGTTCAAGTCCCGGGCCTGGCAAGGGTATTTCTCTAGCTGGGGTCTATGGGACGGAGTCAACCCAGCCTCCGGGAACAACATTGGGGAAAAGCTACTTGATAGCGCCTTGCGTAGGACATACAAAAGACAGAAGTTTTTTTTTATATAGAATAAATAATCTAAAAAAAGTACAAATTTATTTATATTAAATTAACAATGAAAATAGTAATAAAATATTTGAACAAGAAAAGTGTAAAAAAAGGTATGTTCTATGACTAGATAAATGGGATTCAATTCGATGTACAGGTCTCACCAACAATTAATTCCCCCAAAAAACTATATTTTAATCCCTATTTATATGATATGAGAAAAAAAATTATTTGTACCATTATTGATTATTAAAATAAACTTTTTAAAACTGAAAATAAATCTAGGAGTCAAAGCACTTGATTCACATTCACTTTGTCCTGCGACTGACAAGGGAATTTCTTTAGCTGGGGTCTATGGGACAGGATCCACCCAAGAATCAAAATTGAGAAGCTATTTGAAATAAAAAGTAGCGGCTCCGATCAAAAAAATCATGATAGTGGTTGAGATAATGCGTTCTACTGATCAAAGAACACTTTTACCTCTCTTAGGAGGCAACCGACTTGATTGGCACTCCCATTTCGTAGAAGTCAGAGCTGTTTTTTATATTTTGAAGAACAATTTCAGACAACATAAGATAACGAGTGCCATTATATATTTATTAGATTATAATTATTAAAATATACTTTGAATAATTTAATAATTAAATATGTATTTGACAGTGATTGTTTGGTAAAATAAGAAGTAAGGGAAAGCATAATGGGAGCAAAAAAAAGTCCTATTTTCAGCAAACTATTTTTTTCCATATAAGCTTTTATTTTTTCTTATTCTTATTTTTAAAATATTTACGAACAAAAAAAAAAGAAATTCTATCAGTAAATTTAAGTAGGAGTTGTCGGGACATGAAAAAGTACTGGAACGCGTTCCGGTTCTGAAAAAAGGTAAGGGAACGTCGTTCCCCAGCGTTCCCCTCCCAATACACCACTGGTATTTGGACAAAAGGAGGTATAGCTAGGAACAAAATAATTAGAGAAATTATTTTGTTTGAATATTGTTTTTAAAAAAAATTTATTAGAGGTGTTTGTGTATGCATGGATATGGAATACAATGTTTGGGAATTTTTTCCCCTTGCAATCTTCCTTGACCCAGCATGGAATGTGACCATGGGTGGTCATGGGGTTGTTGGTTGTCGCAGCCATAACCAAGAGAGCTCAGATCCCTTTCTCTGCCTGGTTACCGGCCGCCATGGCGGCACCTACTCCCGTTTCATCGTTGGTTCATTCCTCTACGCTAGTTACCGCAGGGGTTTATTTGTTAATTCGTTTCAATGGGATGCTTATAGAAAGAGGGGCTAGAACAAGCTTGTTTTTTGTAAAGTTATACAATGAGAAGAGCTTCCATGCTAATGAATGAAATTGGTAATGAAAATATTGTACAAATATTGTATTTCACACTCCCACACAAACCTCTTAGTTTATAAAATAACGACTTTTTGTCCTAAAGGAGAATTATAAATGATTTTTATTGATATAACAGATTCTAACATAATTTTATATAATAATATAATAAGAAGAAATCAAATTACCTGGTTGGTCGACGAGACGATACCCAAAGAGAAAATAAAGATATCATAAAACTTGCTAAATCAGTCAGAAGGTGTGCAGCATCAGTTGCTATTGCTAAACTCCCCGATAAAATTCCACCTTAAAAAAATACATTATTAATATTTACAAATAAATTTAAGCATATTTACAAATGTAATTTGGTATGAATGAATTAAATGAATATACTGCTCACCTACGATTTCTCCAACCATGAATAAAAAGCATAAAATAGATGCAAGAACTAACTTTCTTGTCGCCTGGGTATTCATTTTTTCATTTGGTCTTTCGCGATGACAATGCACAGATTCTGCAAAATCAATCCGATTGAGAATTAATAACAAAAGAAAAAAAATTGCTTCTTTTATAATGATTAAAAAGATTTTTTATGTTGTTTTATATAAAATATATAATATAATTAAAAAATAAAAAAATTATAAAAAATATTTTTTAATATTTATTGTTAAAATTTATAAAAAAAAAATTCAAGTAAAGTAACATAACTTATTATATATATATAAGCAAATTTAATTCATATAATATGATATAATTAAATAATTTTATTAAAAGACCACATTATTTGTATAAAATTATTTATTAAATTAAAATAATTGTACAACGTTTCAACTGCTTATTCTGCAGTCGTTTTCAAGTAACCGTACGCTTGCTCCGATTCATTCTACATTTCTACAAGACTGTCTGAACATGAGAGAGCCATTAGATTGAAACATCCAAATCAATCAGCAATTGCAGAACATGCCTTAACAACAGGACATAAAATAAATTTAGATAATGTAGAAACACTTCATATTGAAAATAATTGGTGGAAAAGAAAAATAAAAGAATATATAGAAATTGATAATCATCCCAATAATATTAACAAAGAGGATGGATATAGACTTAATAAGATGTGGAACATAGTGTTGGATGAGTAAAATTTGTCAAATTAAATTAAATATAATTAATCTAATGTGTATTTGTGTATATATCTTGATTATGGAAATAATTTAGTATCTTCATTTTAGAGACATAATGCACTATCATACTTCTTGATTGTAAACGCTTGCTTTGACAATTGCTGCTGACTTCATGTTGAGATTAAGAATTGGCGGTAAAAATTGGAGCCAAAAATTGGCGCCAATATCACTGCCTATATAAGAGGTGACGTGTCCCGACATGCATCAGTCCGCTTGAATCGGAGCAAGCGTACGGTTACTTGAAAACGACTGCAGAATAAGCAGTTGAAACGTTGTACAATTATTTTAATTTAATAAATAATTTTATACAAATAATGTGGTCTTTTAATAAAAAGTCTCTTAATAATTATCAAAATAACCACAAAAGCTTTAATAAATACACCTTTATTAACCTTCAAAATACTCTCCACTTGCCACAACCCACTTCTGACAACGTTCGTATAACGCTTGAAAACTGTTGGAGAAGTCTTGATGTGGAATCGTTCTCAGAATAGCCGTCACAACGTTCAGGCCGGTAATCCACAAGCAGGACACCAAAAAACACTGAACGTATACGAGAGATGCTAACATAAGATCGACAAATGACTCTGAGACTAATAGAATAGAATTGGATATTAGCAAAGATACAGTAAGTAGTGTTTACTGGTGTCCTGCTTGTGGATTACCGGCCTGAACGTTGTGACGGCTATTCTGAGAACGATTCCACATCAAGAGTTCTCCAACAGTTTTCAAGCGTTATACAAACCTTATCAGAAGTGTGTTGTGACTAGTGGAGACTATTTTGAAGGTTAATAAAGGTATTTACAATTAACATTCTCTTTTTATGTTTTTATCATACCATTCACCGAACTTTTTAGACACACCTCGTATAAATATAAATGAATAAATTAAATAATTTAATAAATTATTAATATTAATCAAATATATATGATTAATATATAAATTAGAAATTTAAATTTAATTTAATTTTTATATTTTAAGGTATATTTGTAAAAATAAAAACATTTTAAATGAAATTTATTATAAAAAAAACAAATATAGTTGTGTGTGATATAAATTACAACTTAGTGATTGATTATTTATTATTTAAACCGGATGTAGACATTAATTAAAATTACCATACATGCATTAATAAAATGATTGAATGTAAAGCCACGTACGTTCTGCCTCGAGATCCTGATTTGTATCATTGGAAAGCTTTGGGTTATCATTATACAGAAATTGTCCCTCCGAAAGGTTACAACATCCGTTCACCTTGCCGTGGATACAATAAACAAGACGTGTATTACCCGCCTGTGGAGAACCACTCGTTGCCCCATATATTGTCTGACTTTTATACCTACAAATTATTAAAATATAATTAATTATTTAATGAATTCTTGTTGAAGTTCAAATTTATGTTTAATTATTGGAGTATATTTTTAAATTTATATTAAAATTAATTTTTAATTAATAAAAAGCTCTCGTTGAAACATTTTAATATCATTTATAAACGAAAATTAAATTAATAAAAAAATATATCATTTGAATTTAACCCATTTTCGGTAAAGTTTCAAATTAATTGATGCTTGTCTCTTTATGCTCATTTCAGATATTACACCAATAACAAAAACATTCTTAGTATCAAATTACTAATGATGGTGTTAAAACCGAAACCTAATCATTTCATTTTAAATTATTCACATATTGTTTTATCATTTTCTTTTAACTTTATTAATGAAAACATTGATTTTATCAATTTGAATGTTTTATAAAAGATTATGAGGAATATGTTCTAGAAAATTTTGGTTAAAAATCATTTCATCACGCATCATTAAGATAAACATAAAAATTTAAATAATTTTTAAAATATACCTAATTATTAATGTTTTTTTTTTTTTTTGTACAAACGTGTTTCACGCAAATAAACAAACCTTTTAAATCTTTATTTGGATAAATGAAAAATGAATGATCAAAAAATAAAATGAATAAGGAATGAATTGAATGAATTATAGTAAATATGAAATATTAATGAGATGGATAGATCATGTGGTTCAGATGAGAAATGAATGAAAAATACATGAAATTATTAGATGTAAACAAGCTGGTTTTAAATACTAGAAAATAAATAAATAAAATAAGAATTATTATAAGAAATACTGATGAATTATTTTAAATCATAAAAATTAAATTAGAAATTAAAATATTTTATTATTGTATTGAAATATATAGATTTGTAAGAATTAATATCAATATTTTAATTAAAAAAGGTATAATAATAAATATTCTTATAAATATATATATATTTTTTTTAAAAAACAAACTTAAAAATAGTTCAAATTTAAAAGCAATCGAAAAATTAATTCACTGTGAATAACCTATACTTTACATACATACTTTATATTTAATATATTTTTTTATTTATTAACAGTTTATCATATATATTAATAGCAAATCAAAATTCAAAAATAAAACACAAAAAAAAAACAAATGGAATGATTTAATAAATAATTAATTTCTAAAAAATATTTTTTTTTTTATTTTAAGATTAAATTGAATTAAAATTTCATTTTTAGTTTATATTATATTGATATTATATATTGATTTTAAAAAGATAATTTAATATAAAAAATATGTAAATATATATAAAAATATATGATATATAAACATTTAAAAATAATTTTAGATATAAAAAAATTAATAAATATAAAATATAATTGTAATAAAATATTAAAAAAATAAAATAAAATATAATAAAATGAATAGTAAAAAAATAAATAAAAAATTGGCAACTTTTTGAAAAATAGTGAATGGAAAAAAAAAATATTACTCACATAATATGTATAAATAATATTAAATTATAAAAATAGATAATATCCTATTCATTAACACTTACAAAATAACTTTTTCATCCATTATTAATTTCTCCTGTTAATTGGAAAAATATATGACAAAATATAAGTGGGGATAGTGAAGTATTTTTTTTTCTTGGACCCACACGGCACTAAAGTTATATTTCTTAGAATGATAAGATAACTGCTATCAAGGTAAATAGAAAATTGACAATAAGTGATGTTCAACATGTCTTTTGAGAGGTTGTCAAATGCCTAGATTTATAATGATTTTTATAATTTTTATTCTGTCTGGATTTCTTTGAAAGAATTCTAGCGCATTCTTTAAATTATACTATACAATTATATAACAGTTGTGAGTGAAAAAGTGACATCTGTTTTGGATTAATTATATACTTACGATCTATTAATATAATCATTTTTAGTATTTAAAGTGATAAAGTATGTATCTAATAAATCTATAGTTTATGTAATAATTTATTAACCCTTTTCGTTTCAATGCCTTGTTAGTATAAAAATAAACAAATACAAAAATCCATATAAGTATATAATTAATTAATAATAATAATAATTTTAATTAATAATCTATAAATTAATAAAATAATGTATACTCAAGATTCAGTATATTGTTTTTTATAATAATAATTATCAATTTATAAAAAAATATTTATTTATTTGTTTGTTTAGTCAACCAGGTTGCCTATCATTAAGTCACTTTCCTGATTATATCAACAAAAAAGCAGTATTTACCATTTAATGGCTATTTTGGGTACACAAATATTGTACATAATTATATTAATCCTATAGGGGCACCCACCTTCGACCCTTGACAGGTGCCTCCACATTCTTCTTTTTCTTAAATTTTATTTTTTTCAATTTAATATTATTTTTTTTTTATCAATAAGATAATTTTTTTTAATAAGAAATAAGAAATAAAAAATAAACTTTTTAATAAATTTATTTATATATTTAAATTGATAAAATTTGTCTAAATTGTTTTTTTTTTACTATCTAGCCAGAGATAGTATTGCGATAATGAAAATTTTCGTGATTTTGATGTTATTTTATGTTTCGAAGGTCCCTGAGTCATTTTCACTAAGGTTGAGAAAATTGACTGTGTCTGCCTGTGTGTGTGTATAGACAAGATTACACAAAACGGTTTGAGCTAGAATCATGGTATTTGGTATACGGGCATTATTCAAAATTCGTAGTTTTCTATCAACTTTTGAAAATTCGGAAGAAGACCATTACCTACCACGTTTCCATTTTTTTTACTCTAAACTGACCGTAAAAAAAAGATATATGTTTGAAAGTTTTTCACATGATTAAAAATTGTATAAAAGTGCTATATATAGAATTTCAGCTTGATTGAATCGATGAAAATACCGGAATTAATTTTTTAACATTACAAATCAACAGAGAGTCAAACATGCGCTGGTTTAATAAATATTATTTATTAATTTTAATTTATAATTAATTTAATTTAAATATAATATATGTGTTATTTAATCCAATTCAATTTGCGAGATAGTCTAGTGAAGACACTCCAGCTTATTTATTATAGGCTTAAAGCCTGTTTTTCTTCACACGATCCACTGGAAGCTACCCTTTTTTCTACCTCTTCTCGGCGGCCTATTCCTAAGTCTTTTCTATCACAGGAAATTTTGACTTTCAATAAATAATTTTAACAAATTAAAAAAAAAATATTTAACAAACTTGTTAAATGTTATGAAATCAAAACAATATATTTAAGAGTAATTAAATATGATTTCATAACATTTGTAAGTTCATTCTTTAAGTTTATAAATTATTTTAATTTGTTATGATTATTTATCTAAAGGTATTATTCATATATATATATATTTTTTTAAAAAAAATTATATTATTATTAATATGAAAACACTTTAAGAAAATTCAATTGAAATCATTAGCCATCTCCCTCCCATCACATTGACAACAAGTGCCTTTTATCACAAAAATTATTCTCTTAGATATAATTGTAATCTTTAAATTTTATTTTGATCAATTTTGAACAGTTATTCAACAAACATGTTAATGTTTATCATTGAAAATAGAAATCTTTTAAACTGTTGGTTGAAATAAATTATTGAAGAAATTTAATTGAAAAAAAAAGTCGAAAGTGTAAATATATATTTATATTGTAAATAATTCTCAATATTAAAACAAGAATATTAATTATTATAAGTTATTATAGAATTGAATATATATATATATTTGTGAATTTCACCTAAAATCAAATGACCGATATCTTGTCTTTTGATAATATTTATTTAATTTGACTTATAATATTATTTTGTATGGATTATAGCAGAGATTCCCAAAGTGGACGCTACCGCCCCCTCGTGGGCGCTGGAGCGATCCAGGGGGGCGGTGATGGCCACAGGTGCATTTAGAGAAAATTACATGTATATTACTTTTCTATTCTGAGATCAATAAATAGATACATAAATTCAATGTTTCTAATTTACACCTTTATTTATAGTATTTTTCAAATAGGTACATTTATCTTTCTGTTTAATTGTTATTAAAATTAAAAAAATCTGGAGTGTCTCCACTCGACTATCTCGCAAATTAGAATTGAATTAAATAACATATATTATATTAATTTAAATTAAATTAATTAAATTATAAATTAAAATTAATAAATAATATTTATTAAATGTTTGGCTCTTTGTTGATGGCACCACGTCACGTGTTGACGCGTGAGATTTGCAGTGTTAAAAAATTATTTTCTGGTACTGAAATTCTATATATAGCAGTTTTATACAATTATTAATCGTGTGAAAAATTATCAAACATATATCTTTATTTTTACGGTCACTTTAGAAGAAAAAAATCAAAACGTTGTAGGTAATGACCCTCTTCCGGTTGAACTACATTTCTCAAAAGTTGATAGAAAACTATGAATTTTGAATAATGCCCATCTACCAAATTTCATCATTCAAGCTCAAACCGTTTTTGCGTAATCTTGGTTACATACATACACACACATACACACACACAGACATTTTTCTCAACCTTAGTGAAAATGATTCAGGAACCTTCAAAACGTATAAAAACATCAAAATCTCAACATCGAAAATTTTCGTTATCTGGCGAGATAGTAAAAAGTTAATTTCCAAGGGGGCGCTGAGTAAATTTTTTTCTGGAAAGGGGGCGCTCGGCAAAATAAGTTTGGGAACCACTGGATTATAGGTATGGGATTGGTGGCCAATGGATAATTCAATGCGATTCCAGAATGCAGCTTTTTATTAAGGACAAAAAAAGGTGATCTCTCATTGTCTGAGGCAAATGTTGATTACTTGTGCTGTGCTAATAAAAACCCGCACTCTGATTCCAATCAGCAGTTTACTCTGAACATCGAAATGCATGGAATGTTGCCGAAGCCTCAATTAAATTTACTTTGAGGGACCGCTTAAGAACGACACGCTACGATAATAAAATAATGATGCCATCTCTGGACATTGAAAAAAAAACGCATTAAATAGAAAATGTTACTTTTAATTGATAGAATCAGAGAAATTGGTTTATTGATAGGCAGCGTGGCTGATTTTGTTACTAAGCAACTTGAAATGCAACCTAAAGTTAATAAATATACTCCCCTTCTTTACTGCCAAATACATTGTACACGGAGTGAATATTAAAACATTCTCTAGAAATGTTAATGAATATTTAAGGAGGATAGTTGTTGATAAAAGAAAAATAAAGAACAGAAAAGGAAAATGATGAATATTATTTATAAATTTATATTATTATTAAACCAATATACTGAATATTGAGTAAATAGTTTTATAAATAAATTATATAAAAACAAAAATCAAATCTATTAATAAAAAATCGGAACATATTAATAAGATTTAGTAACTCGATCAAAAAACAATATAAAAGTTTAACTAAATAAAAACAATACCTCCCTTACTATCGTCGGTCGGTAAAAAAACCTCTGACTTTTGTGCATCCTATGCAAGGACAACGCCTATCAAGTCGGTTATATCAATTAGGTATCCTATGATCAGTAGAACGGGTCATATCAACCTTTACCTTGATTTTCTTGATCGGAGGCGCTACTTTTTATCAAGTAGCTGCCCAATGTTGATCCCGGAGGCTAGGTTGACTCCGTCCGATAGATCCCAGTTAGAGAAATTCCGTTGCCAGACCCGGAAGTTGAACCTGGGACAAGGAGAATGTGAGGCAGCTTCGCTACTTCCTACCCTGTGGCGCCTTTTAACTAAATAAATTTTATATATATATATATGTAACAAAGTCACTGCTATATAGTACCCTTTAGTCACCGCCATCTGTTAGTGATATTGTTTGTATTATTTATAAGAATCAACTAACTAATTTTAGAATGGATTAAAGACGAATATAAATTGTAATAGGATAATTTTTAATTAGAATTATTAGTTAATAATTTATATTTGGCATTTGTAAGAATTATCTGGAAGAATCAACTTTAGAATCGATTTCTTTACAGGTAATTTATATTTCTAATATTGTAAATAATCAATGTAAAAAAAAATTAATATTGAATAAAAATCTTTACAGAGAACGAAATCGATTTAGTTACCAGAATCCCTGAACATACTTATATATATATATATATCTGCTATAGGCTAAGTATCAGATATAATAATAACTCTACTAGATGGTTCCTGGACTAAGTTCTTTGCAAGATACACATTTCTGATTATACTCGCTATTAATAAAATTGTTTAGACTTACAAGCCTTTAAGTTAGTCATTCCATTTAACATAAAAACTTTAACATTCCTTTTCCATGAAAGGGAACAATCGTCCTTTACCGCGCTTAAACTTCTTTGATGATGAACAATGATGAATGATAAATATTTAAAATCCTTATTGAAAGTATTTTATTAATAAATTATGTATTTACCAATGATCTTAAGAAATAAAGAATATATTGTTCTCAATTACCATTTATCAAATTATTTATATAAATTTTGAAAACTAAATTTTATGCAATGGATACCACATTTGGAGTAAATCTTTTTGATTTTTTTTTTTTTAATTTAAAATTAAAATATTATAACTTTATTATTTACATAAAAAACGACTATTAAAATTAAAATCAGATTAAAAATGTGCATACGGCCAGTCGGAGGAGCTTATCAATTTGAATCGAAGGGATTAAACTTTTTTTCGCTTAAAAATGCATCATTTTTTTTTTCTTATTTCAGGTTTAAAAAAAAATATTTATCTTAAAGTATAAATATCTTTAGAAATAAAAACAAATAATTATATTTCATGTATTTTCAATTAATGTTTATAAAACAGCAACTGATTTTAAAGAGATGTGGGGTGCTCAAATATAGTTACTCAATTTTTAGTTAAATAAGGAAAAAATAGAAATTCTTTATGAAATTAAATGAATGAAAACAATAAAGAAAATTATAAGTAAAATTAAGCAAATTATATTCTAATTAATGGGAAGAGAACTTTGTATTTTGCAAGAAATAAAACCAAAGTGAATTAAATTAATTAAAAACTAAAAATTGCAAGTTTTAAATTCAATACTCTTTTTTTTAAATTTTATTAATATAAATTAAAATATAATGAAATTCATATCATGGATTATTTTAAAAAAAATATTAGTTGAATTCTTTGTATCATTGGATTCAAATGTATTATATATTCATTGAACATAAATAAAATAAATTTAAACAAAATTATTATGTGAAAATTGGATTTATATAAAAAATTTAATCTAATTTATGTAAAAGAACAAAAGACAATTTAGATAAGATTAAAAACAATTATAATAGATAATTATATAGATAAATGACATGAAAAGATAAATGATAAGAATCATTAAATTATACTTAATATAATAATAATACTTGAAATCATTACTAGATGGCAGAGGAATTCAAATGCAAAATTACACTTACCCCCCATTAGATTTATTAAAAAATGAAAAATTATTATATGACTTCATTCATAAATGATCGCAATACTATCTCTGGCGAGATAGTAAAAATAAAGAAATAAAAATTATATTAATTTTAATAGTCTTTTTTTTGCACTTTTCTTTCGTATAATCGAAAAGAAATTAAATTTTATGAATATCTAATTTTAAGGATATGCGGATCAACAATTTAGGCGGCGACGAAAAAATGGCTTTTCTGAAAAATCTGAAAGGATAGGAAAATCTCATATGTCAAATTTTCCTAATACTTCAAAATATATAGATATCTGCTGATTTTGAAATATTTTAAAATATTTTGGGATGTAACTGAATTTTTTTAAAAGAAAACCACGTTGTCTGAGTTTTAAAATTATTTTTAATTTTTCCCACAGTTCATGTTCATTCAATCCTCTAAAAATAAAGTATCTTATCTACAATTGTGTAGCGAGAGGGAGGGAGAGTAGCCCCAAAGTGCACTTTCATAGTGAATGGAGATTTTAGAAAAATAAGCTGGAGTGTCTCCATTCGAATATCTCGCAATTTGAATTGGATTAAATAACATAATATATTATATTTAAATTAAATTTAATCAATTATAAATTATAAATTATAAATTAATAAATAATATTTATTAAACCAGCGCGTATTTGGCTCTTTGTTGATGGCACCACGAAACGTGTTGGCGCGTGATTTGCAGTGTTAAAAAATTAATTCTGGTACTTTCAAGGATTCAATCAAGCTGAAATTCTATATTTTAACAATTTTTAATCATGTGAAAAATTATCAAACATATCAGTTTAGAAGGAAAAAAATGAAAACATGGTAGGTAATGACCCTCTTCCGGTTGAGCTAAATTTCTCAAAAGTTGATAGAAAACTACGAATTTTGAATAATGCCCGTATACCAAATTTCATGATTCTAGCTCAAACCGTTTTTGGGTAATTTGTCTACACACATACACACTTTTCTCAACCTTGGTGAAAATGAATCAGGAACCTTCAAAACGTATAAAAACATCAAAATCTCGACATCGAAAATTTCCGTGATCGTAATACTGGCGAGATAGTAAAAAAAATATAGAGATTTATTTATTTAATTTTTTTCTATGAGACATCTTTAAAATAAAAAAAAATTTCAACAATTTTTAAGATCAACAATGCTAATTGAATTATGTGCAACTATTTTGGTGTTTTGTGCACTTTTTCAAAGTATTCTTGACGTGAAATGTATTTATTGTAAACTAACCTGATAATACCGTGACTATCTTGACTATAAATAAGAAATGCCAATGGATAATGACATATTATTCCTTATTTATTATTTATCTGAGACTCCAAATCTTAGATTTATTTTTCTTGATATTATATATTTCTAATATTAATTAAATATATTATAAATAGGTAGAAAATTAAAGATAAATTAAGATTTTAAATTACTCTTGGAAAAATTCTACCATCCTTGAAGCAAATTATTTACTTTCGAATACCGTAAAAAATATCTATATATATTTAATTATAAAATTTATAATTTTTTTAAAATTTTATAAAAAAATTATCATTAATAATAATAAAATAGATAACAAATTAATTTAGCCTCAAGTATTAAATAAATTAATTCATAACTATTCCTTTTAAATTAGAATGAAGAAATAATCATTTGCAATGATTTTTAAAACTAATTACTTATATAGGTATATAATTACATATTTTACATATATATATAATATATATTATAAGTGTTTTAAAAACCAATAATTATGATTGATTAATTTGAATAATTAAGAAGAATTCATAAAATATTTATTAATTACTTACTATATTACTCATAAAGTCAATTTATTATTCACTGTGCAAAGCAAACTAAATAAAAGAAATATTTTATTTTATTTTATTTTTTATCTCTTATATTTAAAGCCAACTGAATTATTCTGGAGCTCGATTTGTTTTTTACTTCCTATATAGAAATTTATCATACTAATATAATTATTTTCTTTTTATATATTAGCAATATCATTGGTATATAATTAAAAAATAAATATAAGAGTATTAATATTATTAGAGTATATAAATTATTTCTAATAATTTCAATTAATACTGTTGATATTTTAATTTATATATTATATCTACCTACATATAATTGAATAAATCAAATAAATAAATAAATTGCATTTTTTTTATTTTTCTTTATTTATATAATTTATTATAAAATAAAAGAAAAAGGAAAGGTTAAATAAAATATACATTATTCATTTTTACTATAATATATATATATAACTGGGCGGATGATAATGGAAAAGTTTCAAAGTGCCAATCTGGCTTCAGGATAGGGCGTTGTCTTAACAAATTTGTTCATCTTGTATTCTTTTATTGGCATTAAACTTAGAGCATGGAGGGGGGAAGTTGTTCTGTTCATTCATATAGATTTTAAGGGCGCATTTACTTTGAAGAAAACTCTCTCACTTTGGTGTGTATCATCTAAGATCCTAAACATATTGAAATCATTCTATGAAAATGCCATTGTATATACATATCCATGTGAACGAGGAGGGTAGTAATGGAATCCTAGTGTTAGCATTAATATAATAGACTTACGAGGGTCATTCAACAAGTACTTAGCCTCACCGCCTGATGGCGCTGCTATCACAAAAGAGTTTTACCATCATGTAGTACATTCTTTTACTAGCCTACTGTCAAAGTTTCAGTCAATTCCCTTCACTAGAATCTAATCACCGAACGATATTGTTCTTTTTCCATTTTCGATTCCAAAGGCTGTCAAAACAAAACTATTGAAAGGAATTGACTGAAACTTTGACACTCGGCTAGTAAAAGAATGTCCTACATGATTGTAAAACTCTTTTGTGATAGCAGCGCCATCAGGCGGTGAGGCTAAGTACTTGTTGAATGACTCTTGTAAGTACTTTAAAAAACGCATATGAAAAATAAAACAACTGGGTTTCTCAAAATCAATCGTTTTTCAATAAAACTAGAATAACAGACATATGGACACTAACTTATCAACTTTTCGGAAAGAGACAGACAAAATAATTAGTAGAGACTGTTTAGAGCAGTGTTTCCCTACCTTTTTTGTGCCATGCCCCACCTAAGTCCTTTTAAAATTCTCATGCCCCCCTATGTTACAACTTTTACATAATTTTTAATATTAAAAAGGGTTAAACTCGTGTCGAGTCCATTTTCGAATTGCCCCCCCCCCACCCTTTACAATCAAAAATAAAAGCTTATATGGAAAAAAATATTTTGCTGAAAATAGGACTTTGTTTTGCTCCCAATATGCGTTCCCTTTCTTCTTATTTTACCATTACATCACTGCCGAATACATATTTAATTATTAAATTATATTCAAAGTATATTTTAATAATTTAATCTAATAAATATATAATGGCACTCGTTATCTTATGTTGTCTGAAATTGTTCTTCAAAATATAAAAAATAGCTCTGACTTCTATGAAAGAGGAGTACCAATCTAGTCGGTTGCCTCATTATAGAAGTAAAGGTGTTCTTTGATCAGTAGAACGCGTTATCTCAATCTCTATCATGATTTTTTTTGATCGGAGCCGCTACTTTTTATTTCAAAGAGCTTCTCAATTTTGATTCCTGGGTGAATCCAGTCCAATAGACCCCAGCTAAAGAAATTCCCTTGTCAGTCGCAGGACAAAGTGAATGTGAATCAAGTGTGTTGACTCCTAGATTTATTTTCAGTTTTAAAAAGTTTATTTTAATAATCAATAATGATTTTTTTGCTCCCACTATGCGTTCCCTTACTTCTTATTTTACCAATACATCATTGATTATTATTATATTCAAATATTTATGCATCTTAAAAAAGTTTGTTTTTCGTTTTGCCACTTAATATGTATTTATATACGTATTTAGTAAAGTTTAAGGAAGTAAATTTTTATTGTTTCTTAGTTGTATAATAATTATGATTAAATATGAACAAATTAATAATTTCTAAATAAAAATAATTATTGACGTATTTCATACATTGTAAGATATTTTTCCTTCTTTGATAGATGAAATAATAGATTGTATTCATGAAACAGTTACAAAGTAAAATGGGTAAAATTTTTAATAGATTTACACGTAACTTTATTAAATAATTTATATTGAAATTTTTTGTATCTTTTAGAAAACATCTCTCATAATCTGTATTATTATTAAATTTCTTATACAGTACAAATGAATTGGTTTATAACGGTTTTTTTCCCGGTTTTCATGGATTGTCCCGATTTTAGGTGCTCTGTCCCGGCGTCCCGAAAAATGTCTTCGGTTCCTGGTTTTTAAATATTTAGGTCTGCCGAACGTTTTCTTACAATCAGTTTGGCTCTTATTTTCGATTTTTCATTCAAAAAAAAACAAAATTTACAAATGTCCCGGTTTGGTGTTTTCGAAATATGATCACCCTATATTTAGGTATACTCGTGAAAATATAATGAATTGATAAAGATTCTGGATTAAAAACTTCTTAGATAACGACATTCAAGTTATAACCAATCACTATAAAACACCAAGTGGCTTCAGCAAGACTCAAAAAGGCTCACAACAGATTTTTTATGCTTGGTGTAAGACAGATATTTATGAATAGTGACGGAAAAAAGTAAACGCCAGGGTAGCACTGTCTCATAACAAAAACGGGATATTGCTATAAGAAAAACGGGACGGAGTTATAAAATAAAGAGATGAGAGAATTAGGAGAACAAAATTTCAAAAAATAGTTAAAAGGAATTATCAACCATTCAAATATTATATGTTCATAAAAGAGTTAGTTGATAAAATAAATTTTATTAAATGAAAATTCTAATTCTACAAACAATTATTTTACAGTGACAAAATTTTACGAGTTTCAAACAAAGAGCTGCAATTGATTTTTGTGTTAAACTTGGTAAAACTTTTACTGAATTGACTATCCCGTACGCAAGTTTACGAGAGGTTCGGGCGATTCAAATCGGGTAGAGAGACGCTGGATGATGACGAAAGATCAGGCCGTCCCAGAACCGGATTTTTACGAAGAATTTGTTCCACCCGTCCAGACAGTAACTGGAGAGTTTTACTTAGGCATCATGAAGCGTTTGCAGGCAAGAATTCGTCGTATTCGGCCAGAATATCGAGAAATCGGCAGTTGGACTCTTTTGCACGATAATGCACCATCACATCGTTCGCGACTTGTAACTGAATTTTTGGTCAAAAATCACGTTATTCCTTTGCATCGTTCGCCCTATTCAACAGATCTGGATCCGTGTGTCTTCTATCTGTTCCCGAAACTGCATTTGGCGATGAAAGGAAAGTGGCACACATCGATTGAAGCCATTGAGAAGGCGACGACCGACGTCCTAAAGACCATTCCAATAAAGGACATGGAGAAGTCGTTTGACAACTTGTTGAGGCGTGCAAATTTGTGTATCGATGCAGAAGGGGAATACATTGATTAATAAAAATGATTTGTTCCAAAATGTAGATTGGTTTTTAGTTTTATTAAAAAGTTTGGTTTCTTTTGGAATGGAGAGTGTAAAAGACATTTAGAGCATGTGGAGAAAAATTGTAATTATCTAAAATGTTGAGTAACCCTCAAAGTATACTCAGGTTTAGAAATTAAAATACAAATCGAAATACAATAAATCGATTCGTGAAATACACCCACTCACAACAATCTTAGCTTTATGGCATGTAAATCTGGATTATTAAATTCAATTGGATCTTCTGGAAGAATTTGTGACATCAAATTTTAAAAGAATGATGAGACATATCAACAAAAACTCTTTTATGATTCATGATAAGAAATAAGAAGTTTTTAACTCAGATCAAGAATCTATAATATTTTGGGTATATATATATTGAGGCAGATATCAGCAGCTAAAACTGATCTTGGAGGGAAATATTGAATGTCATCGACAGTGTTTTTTGCTGTAAAACACTCGAAATTGAACGCAAGTTGGATATTGTTGTAGTCACTGAATTCATTTGAAATACACTTTAAAAGTGTAAATTAATTTAGTTCTATCTATTATAACTTACAGATTATATCTTTTATTTTATTTTTATAGTTGAAACGATAAGATTAATAATAAAATAGATAATAAAAATAATCGACATAAAAAATCAATATGCTTAATATCAAATCAGTTGATCAATAAATTAAATCCCAAACATTACATCTTTTTGAGTTTTAAATATGTAAAAATTATGAAAAATAATAGAATGTGGATTAAAATATAAAATAGAGTTTTGAATTTTTGATCTGAAAATAACACAAAGATATTTTAAAGGATAATGTGAGTGAACCCCTGATTTCTTGCCTATTTCCTAAAGATATTTGTTAAGAAAGAGGGTAAGTCTTATATCATCTTACTGAACTTGAGGTGCTCTTTAAAATAGGGCACATCAAGGATCAATTGCTGCCCAGGTGGAGTGGATGTTTCCTGAATTGTTAATTTTCAGTATTAAGATTGATGGGTCTATGGACTCATAAATGAATTTATACTAATATAGTATTAATGGTTATTAATGATAACGATTATTTATAGTTTTAATCTTTTGACTAAGCTGATCCAGGGTTCATCGTTCTTTCAAGCAAGTATCCCACTCCTTCTCCCCACCCCCTCTCCCACTTCTGTTTAAATCCTTTATTTATTAATCATTTAATTTCAAATAATATTTACTTACATTCTTAAAGTAAATAACAACGTCCTTTCTCCTATCAGTGGTACATGTAATGTTTAGGGTTCTAGAAATAAAATGTCTGAAATTATAACTGAAATTAACAATCTAAAAATCGAAGTTATCGTTTTGACAGAAACCAAGAAAAAGTGAAAAGGTTCATCTATATAGCGGTATAGACAAAGACATGAGAGCAAAGCGTGGAGTTTCGATACAAATCAATAAGAAATAGAAGAATAAGATTACTGTCTGATTGGGTGCCTATATCAGAAAACATAATAAAAGCCAATTTGAACATCTTTTGTAAAAGAATAACTGTACTTGGGGTGTATGTTATATTTGATGCTGAACTTGTATCAAATAAGAACAACTTCTTCGAAGAATTGAACGAGGTAATATCGGATATAGGAAATTCACATGAGAGATAATATTGATGGGTGATCTAAATGGTCGGCTGAAGGAAAGTAACAGTGCGGTGGATGGTCCATTTAATGAAGAGAACATTACTGATAATGGCATACGACTGATTGAAATATGCAGGCAACATGATCTCAATGTCGGCCTACAATTCGCCGACGACCAGGCAGTTTTAGCTGAAGACAGGCAAAAATGATCTGGAATATATGACCCGAAAATTAAAATACACTCATGTAGAATGGGGTCATGATATGAACATAAATAAAACCAAATATCTACCTATTGGAAATAAAACTGACTTCTTAAAAATAAATGACACAGAGGAAATAGGAGCATATGCGGAATATACTTATCTTGGATCAATATTTGACCATACTGGAACAGATGGTAAAGATATACGACACCGAATTACACAGACAAAAAAATTAATAGGCTGCCTGAATGGAATAACAACATAACACGACGCAGAAAACATAATAATATTTATAACACCAAAATATAAAGCAGTCTGTTATATGAGTCAGAAACCTGACGACTAACAGAAAGATCTAAGAAAATGATTGAAACAAAAGAGATGGACGCCCTTAGAAGATCAGCAAGAATATCAAGAATAGACAGAATTAGGAGTGATGATATTCGACTATTAATCAAAATACAAGATCCTGTGATAACCGTAATCGAACAGAAGCAACTAGCTTGGTATGGACATGTTCAGAGGATGAATACAACGAAGAACCGTCCCTAAAGGCGCCATTGGGTGTGTGGGTACGAACCTGACTCACATTCATATAGTCCCGGGTTCAAGTCCAGGGCCTGGCAAGGGAATTTCCCTAGTTGGGGTCTATGGGACGGAGTCAACCCAGCCTCCGGGAACAACATTGGGGAAAAGCTACTTGATAGCGCCTCCGATCAAGAAAATCAAGGTAAAGGTTGAGAGGACCCGTTCTACTGATCATAGGACACCTCATTGATATAACCTGCTTGATAGGCGTTGTCCTTGTGTAGGACGTACAAAAGTCACAGGTTTTTTTTTATAGATTAATTTTCCACAACACACGAACTAAATTATTATTATAATTCCATAAGGCCTAGGCTACTTATTAATTAATCAATTAAATTAAAACATTAATTTAATTAAATAATTAAATATATTTAAGTTTTTAGTAAAATATCTATGTTAAATAAATAGTAGGTATAAATAAAAGTAAATAATAATTAATGAATCGTCCAATGAGTGCACATTACATTAAAACAATAATATTATTAGAAATTCTTATCAGAGACAGTCAGTAACAAGGAATGACATAAGAGAGAGAGAGAGTCAAATGCCAAGGCTATTATTTGGATTCCCTTCTATAAGCAATTAATAATGTATCAGTTGAAAAATAAAACTCTCCTGACAACAGAATAATCTTTGATCCTATTTACAAAAGGATTATTTTTTTGTTAAGCTTTAATATTCTCATCAATTGCAATACAAATCCTATCAATAATTTACATAATTATGTATATATATATATATAAATGGTTTTTGTCATGTATGAAATTTTTATTAATTTTTAATCTTTCAAATTTATCATTTTTTTATTGATACTAAAACCTTAATTTTTGATTCAAATAAATAAAAAAAATAGTATCTTTTGCTGATTAAATGAGATTATATTGTACATTGTTCTCGTTACTAAACTTTCCTGATTAAAATTTGACTTTATATAAGATTTTATATTATAAATAATAAAATTTTTCCTTTTTACTATCTCTGGCGAGATAGTATTGAGATCACGAAAATTTTCGATGTCGAGATTTTGATGTTTTTATACGTTTTGAAGGTTCCTGAATCATTTTCACTTAGGTTGAGAAAAATGTGTGTGTATGTGTATATTACGAAAAAACGGTTTGAGCCAGAATAATGAAATTTGGTATACGGGCATTATTCAAAATTTGTAGTTTTCTATCTACTTTTAAGAAATTTAGCTCAACCGGAAGAGGGTCATTACCTACAATGTTTTCATTTTTTTTCCCTCTGACTGACCGTAAAAATAGATATATGTTCGATAATTTTTCACATTATTAAAAATTGTATAAAACTGCTATATATAGAATATCAGCTTAATTGAATCGCTGAAAGTACCGGAATTAATTTTTTAACACTGCAAATCACGCATCAACACGTGACATGGTGCCATTAACAAAGAGCAAAACATGCACTGATTTAATAAATATTATTTATTAATTGATAATTTATAATTAATTAAATTTAATTTAAATATAACATATTATGTTAATTGTTTCAATTCAAATTTGCGAGATAGTCGAGTGGAGACACTCCAGCTTATTTTAAAAAACATTATAAATTAATATTAGTAATTCATTAAATCAAATTTTATATTTTTTTATTATGCCCTGATTTTAGAAGGTTTGACTATATCAAACTTCATTTTTATATAATGAGTAAAATTCCTCTGTGTTGTAAATTGAAGATGAGATTCACGTGTTACTAAGACGTCAAATATACAAGTATTTTTATAAATACTAAGATCACACACACCCATCTCCAAAAATATCCAATAAATAGGTGGTCTTGTGATCGTTACACATTTTCTTGGACTCGACATTGACAAATATATTTTTAGTTATGAAAGGCTATAAGTAAAGTGACAGTTTCTGGCAGATAAATTCAAGAAAGCTGAATAGACGAAAAGACACTGAACTTGGCAATATAGATTTTTTATTTGCTTAGCTATTTTAAACTAAATGTCTATTTTTACTCTTAACTATAAATAAGTATATTTATGTATATATATTTCAACTATTTAAAAGAATTTTTTTTTCTTTTTTAATAATAATACTAATAATACTCATAATTAAAAACAAAATAATTTTGAATAAAGTTTAAATTTAAATAATATATGTAAGTACTAAATTTGTATAAAATTTTTGTTCTATTTTATAATTATAATGTTTTCCTTAACTTCACTTGGCGTCTGTCTCTCTGTCTGTTCGCTATTTTGACAAAATGAAATCGATTTTTCATCGACTTTTTATTGAGATAGACTTTTGAAAATTTTTATAAATATTTCAATGGATCCCTGGAAGGTACAGAAGAAATATAATTGAATTATAATTAATTGTAATTAATTAGCAATTAATTACTTTTAGTAACTAACTTCTTTTGTATTACTCCTATTAATTTTTTTTCAACGGATTTTGAAACATAACTATTTTGATTTCAGGATAGATTTTCATTTTGAACGTATTTAAAAATATTTCATAGCATTAAAATTAATGATGAATTCTTATTAATCAGTTGTATCGCCAATGAGGAGGGGTTTCTTCCCCTCAGATGGCATAGAGAAATAATCTTTTTTTACTATCTCGCCAGAGTCCATTGAAAAATATTTTTTTATATCTATATTTAATTTTTCAAATAATTATTTTAAATATTAAAACACAAGAGTGAATTTTTTAAAATTATCTAACAATAAATAACCTAATACTAGAAAAAATAATAATAAATCAATTCAAAGTTTATGTAAAATCTCTGTAATTTTTATTTTTAAACAAATAGATTTTCAAGATAAATTAGTTTAATTTTAAGGATTTAATTAAAGGATTAATTGGAGAATTTATGGATCTTAGTTGGAATCAATTAAAGGAACAAACAATTTCATGGTCAAGGAGACAATTAAAATGAACTACTTCAATCACATTCTAATTAATCATGTAATGTGGACAATTATTTAATAAAATAAAAAAAAAGAAAGATTTTTTTATAATTTTGATTTGATGTATGTAAGTATCTATCTATATAACAATAAGTGTATATAAGACACAGTAAAGAAGTAATTAAAGCCAGGAACTTAATAGAATTAGTAAAATTAATTAGAATTATAAATAATCTAATTAGATAATTACAAAAGATTCTTGTAAATATAAAATAACGTCAAAACCTTGTAAATTAGTTTTGAAAAAAATATGTATAATACTTACTAATTAGAGTTTACTTATTAAGAATTAATAGCACACAACTACAAACAGAATAGGATAACGTCAGAATATCAAAGCATAAGTCCTATCCACGGGGTCTCTAAATATACAAATTTGTTAAACCATTACAAATGTCAAAATTGGAAAATATGGTAATTAATATAGGTATATTAAAAATACAAATTTATTTTCTTTCATAAAAATATTAAATTAAATAATACCAAATTGCAAAAATTATCAAATTAATATTTTTTTAAAAGGTAAGTTCGGTGAAGTGCGCGCCCTTTTTTTTAAATAACATTTTTGAGAGACGCTGTGGCTGTAAATATTCATTATGTGGATTCAAAATTTTTATAGCAAATACTTATGCTATTATTATTCATAGATCGAGAAATGAAATTATGAATAAAAAATGATTAGTTGAACATTTTTATGAGAGGTTTGCATGGCACGCACTTACCCGTCAAAGTGGAGTAAGTGCGAGTTTGTCTCATTTTCCCAATAAACTATTCTGTTTTTACGTGTGAGGTAATTGTGTTGAATCAACATTCTATCCTGAACAATATTCTCTAAGTATTTATTATTAAGCTTATATGAAAACTCATAAAAGACTTTGAGAGCAAGTGCGCGCACTTACCCAAGCTTGACCCACGCACTTACCCCACCAGGCCAAAAATCCGGAGTAAGTGCGAGCCCCTCTCTTAAATTCAAACGGAAAGTGTTTAAGATATAAAAGGGTTTAGAATCACCAGTTTTTAAACAATAAAATGATAATAAATCGAAATGTAAATAATAAAAACAACTGATTGAGTAAATAATTTAGGTTTAAAAGTACCCACCTAACTATAGTCGGAGAGGCCAAAGATGGTGCCTGAGCCGACCCCCACTCTTGCCGCCACCATTCCAACAAGACCACACCGCGCAACTCTGTTGCGCATATCACATTATTTATAGTTTAGTTTGAGAGAGTAGAAGACTGTGATGGAGGGGAAATCACTCTAGGATAAGGTACCCCTGCCTCTCCTGGCCGCCAGCCCTCACGCACCAACTTTGGTCTCTCCGAGTGTGATGACCGTCAATGGATGCTTGGATTTGTTTGCTTAGGGATTGTGACAGATTACTTAGCTATCATAACAAAAAAATCACCAATAGATGCAAAAGGTTCGTGCCAAGTTTAAAATAATATTAAGACTTCTGGAGGCTTGCACTTACCCTGCGCGCGCACTTCAACGAACTTACCATATTTAGAATTTACTTATGCAAAAATAAATCACTGGAGTATTAGATGTTGTTACTGGTATGGTAAATTACTTTTAATGTAATTAAAAAAAAAAAAACTTTTTATAAAGTTACACTTCAGAAATTAAAAAAAATATATATGAAACTACCCGGTGTTTAGTAAAAATTATCAATCACATATAACATTTTTGGTGTATAAAATTTAATGTAATCCAAGTTGCTGCGGAGTTTTATATTGGGTGATTATTTATTTCCTGTTTTTAATTTATGAATTTTATCAAATATTATTTTTTCATATCAAAGGTGATTATTTCATAAGTTTTTAATAATTTTACATTATTTCTATAATTTGATTATTTAAGTATAATTTAATAATTGTAACCTTTGATAAAAAAATGTTAACAAATCTTAGTCATCTTATTATGATTCATTTCAATTTTAATTCTTAAAATTCTTAATTTATTATAATATGTATAAAGGTGTTTATATTATAATGATATGCGCAAAATAATATTATTTATAACATCACTATTATTTTATAGTCACTTATTTTATATGATCAAAGTCTTCAAAGAGATATATCACCATTCTGATTTCTTGATAACTACTAAAATCATCTAAATAAGATAATAGAAAATCGCATTAATATCAACACAAAATAAGCTGTGTCGACTATCTCGCAATTTGAATTGGATTAAATAATAATAATAATATTATATTTAAATTAAATTTAATTAATTATAAATTAATGAAATTAATGAGAACAAATCTTTTGAAAGAGATTTTATCTAAACTTTTTCCTAAGGCCTCTGCCTGTCTTTACGAAGATATACTAATTGATGGAAGAGAGATATTAAGTAAAGAACCTAATGAACTCGCTAAGTTAAATAAAGCATTTGACAGTTGTTAAACTTAAAAATTAATAAGCGGGAGTGTCCTCCCCTAGACTTTCCCGCAAATAAATAGGTATAAAAAGTTGTGAATGAATATTTAGAATGTAATAAAGTGCTACTTCCGGTTAACTGATATTTTAAATGTAAAAAAAAACAGATATGGATATAATATAAATATTTTTAATTTTATTTTATTTATAATATATAAGGGCTGGCTGTGACGTCATGAAGTGCTGGGTGACGTCATATAATTTTAAATTAAGAAAAAACTAATGAAGATGATTTTTCTCGAGGATAAAACCAATACAAAGTGCATAACACGTGGAGATATGTCCTCACGTGAAATTTGATATGAAAATAACCCTTCACTTCCTCTCTTCGATCGGAAATACTAGCACTTCCGGTTTCCGGATTTGCACCAAAAGTTGATCCATTCATCATACTGATACATTAAGTAAATATACCAAATTTCATCAAAATCCGTTGAGCCGCTCAAGCTGTACACATCTCTACGGACACACAGCGGACGGACGGACAGACATCATGCTAAAAATACTTTTTTCTGTTAAGAAAATGCATGATTCGTGGAGATATGTACCTAAAAATATCCACAGGTGAAATTTAGTGTGAAAACAATACCTCCCTTACTATCGTCGGTCGGTAAAAAGGAAACGCTACTTGTATAGGTAAAATGTCACTTCCGGTAGTCAGATCATGATGAAATTTGGTATCTGAATTTTTTTCATATTTTTAAATCTATATACAAAATATGAAGCAAATATCTCGAAGCGAACTGGTACTTTACTTGAAAGGTAAACTCAACCATTGTAGGTCAAGTACCACTTCCGGTTAACCGATTTTGACGAAATTTTGATAGAAATCTACAAACTGTGAATAATATCGGTGTACAAAATTTCGAAGTCCTAGCTTGATTAGTTTTTGAGTAAATTTGCTTACAGACATTACATACATACATACATACATACATACATACATACATACATACATACATACATACATACATACATACACACACACAGACATAATTCCAAAAATGGTATTTTCCGACTCAGGGAGGTCTAAAACGTCAAGATCTATCAAAATCTCGAAGTCGAAATTTTTGACGATTCCAATACTTCCCTTATACGAAGTATGCGGGAAAGTAAAAATGAAATGACCGGCAAAAGCACTCACTGTAATTGATAGCTTTAACAAATCAAATAAATTCTAATTCTATCAGATTTTGTGTAAATGTGAATATTTATATTTAAATAAACAATTTACTTTAATGTAAAAAAAATTTATTTGAAATTAAATTTTATATTATCTGATTGTAGAAGAAATGATACTATAGAATGCTGAAAAAGATGTCATGTGTAGATTATCTAATCTAAAACTAATAAACTAAGCTTGAAGTTCATTTTAATTGACAAATTCCGAAAGAAAATCACATTGGATTGAGGTTTGGTAAAAGATACTATAAAAATAATAAAAATAAATAATAAATAATAATAAATAAAAAGTAAAAAAATCAGAATTTAGAGTACAAAAATGTTTTATTCTATAGCAGAGGTGCCTAAACTGCGGCCAAAACGCAAATTATGAAAATATTTAAATTTTTTCAATATGATTCTAAAAAAAAAAAAATAAATTGACCTGTGGCCAGGCGCAGAACCGACCGACGGGTTGAAATAAATTCATTTCCATTTATCGAAACAATTTCAAATAATTTAAATGTATCTATTAATGCAATAAGTAACAGATATGGATATACATAAATATTTTTAATTTTATTTTTTCTATAATTTATAAGAGCTGGCTGTGACGTCATGAAGGGCTGGGTGACGTCATATAATTTTAAATTAAGAAAAAACTAATGAAGATGATTTTCCCGAGATTAAATTAATACAAAGTGCATGATTTGTGGAGATATATAAAAAAATCTCCTCATGTGAAATTAGGTGTGAAAATAACCCTTCCCTTCTTATCGTCGATCGCCAATACTACCACTTCCGGTTTCTGGATTTGCACCCAAAGTTGATCAATTCATCATACTGATGCATTAAGTAAATATACCAAATTTCATCAAAATCCGTTGAGCCGTTCAGACTGTACACATCTATACGGACGGACGGACAGACAGACTGGCAGACGGACGGACAGACAGACTGGCAGACGGACGGACAGACATCATGCTAAAAATACTTTTTTCTGTTAAGAAAATGCATGATTCGTGGAGATATGTAAAAATCTCCACATGTGAAATTTGGTGTGAAAACAATACCTCCCTTACTATCGTCGGTCTGTAAAAATATCCTACTAAAATATTTTTACTAGTATAAATAATAACTATTATATTTTTTTCATATTTCATTTGGTAAAAAGGTAAAATGATATTTATGTATGGCCCAGCATATTTTTTTTTTGGTGGGTTATACTCCTGTGTATAATAAATACTTTGAAATGATTAAAGCTAAAATTCTATATATAGCAGTTTTATACAATATTTAATCATGTGACTAACTACCAAACATATATCAAACATAGATTTTTACGGTCAGTTTAAAGGAAAAAAAAAATGAAAACGTGGTAGATAATAACCTTCTTCCGAAAGAGTTACAACTCAAAAGTTGATAAAAAAAAACTACGAATTTTTAATAATGCCCGTGTACCAATTTTCATGATTCTAGCTCAAATCCTATTTGCGTAATCTTGTCTACATACACACATACATACACACAGACTCACAGACATTTTTCTCAATCTTAGTGAAAATGTTACAGAGACCTTCAAAACGTATAAAATCATCAAAATCTCGACATCGAAAATTTTCATGATCGCAATACTATCTCTGACGAGATAGTAAAAATACAAATATATATATATATACAATTTTTACTAGTATAATAAGATAAGATATATTGTATATAGTATGATTTTTTAATAAAGAATGAAATTATAAAACTGAAAATTTTAAAATAAAATTGTTAATTAAATGAAATTATTTAATTAATTATTCAATTAAAATATTCAAAAATAATAAATCCGAGATTTTTATAATCTTAATTAAAAAAATTAAAATTGTGAAATAAATTTTCTTTATATATGAATCAGATGGATTTTGTAATTGATATGCTATTAAATAAAATAATATTATCAAAATAGATCTATATTTAGATTTTTCTAATAGTATATTAATTTTTGTGAAAAAAATATCTCTTTATAATTCATAAGATTAATTTTAAGTTAGTTATATTAAAATTAATTTATATTAAAAAAATACTACTTATAAGAATATAAACATAAAAATATATAAAAATTATTACATAAGCTGATGTGATCAATGTTCATGATAACAAGTCGAAGAAGCTATTATGTTAATTAAAAAAAAATGAAATTCTAAAAGAGAATAAACATAAATTTAATTAATTAATCTAAAAAACTATAGTTTATATTTTGAGATATTCGACAAAAAAGTTTTCTTTTTACTATCTCGCCAGAGATAGTATTGCGATCATGAGAATTTTCGATGTCGAGATTTTGATGTTTTTATACGTTTTGAAGGTCCCTGAGTCATTTTCACTAAGGTTGAGAAAAATGTCTGTGGGTGTGTGTGTTTGTGTGTATGTAGACAAGATTACGGAAAAAAGGTTTGTGCTAGCATCATGAAATTTGGTAAACGGGCATTATTCAAAATTCGTAGTTTTCTATCAACTTTTGAGAAATGTAGCTTAACCAGAAAAGGGCCATTACCTACAAGGATTTGATTTTTTTTCCTCTAAAGTGGCCGTAAAACTAAAGATATATGTTTGATAGTTTTTCACATGATTAAAAATTGTATAAAACTGCTATATATAGAATTTCAGCTTGCTGAAAGTACCAGAATTAATTTTTTAACACTGCAAATCTCACGCGCCAACACGTGACGTGGTGCCATCAACAAAGAGATGCGCTGGTTTAATAAATATTATTTATTAATTTTAATTTATAATTTATAATTAATTAAATTTTATTTAAATATAATCTACTATGTTATTTAATCTAATTCAAACTGCGAGATAGTCGATTGGAGACACTCCAGCTTATTCTATTAGTTTTCAAACTAATAGAAAACATTTGTAATTATATCTGTACATGAATTATTACACTAATTATTAAACTGCTAAGTAAGATTAAATGAATTTGAAATAATACCAGATCCACAAATTCACAAAAACTTATATTTTAGCTTTATTACTATAAAACTACGAAATTGAAATTATTTTCATTTTTTTTTTTCAAAATTATGTCAAATATTAAAAATGCAACACGATAAGGTAGATACTGAATGTAGAAATAAGAGGGTCTTGGTAAAAATTCCTATAGTTTGTTCAAAGAGGCATAAGTGTGGGGGAAAGTAAAGAGGTTAGGGGGAAATATAAAGTTTAATCAATCAATTAATGTGAGTTTGAAAATAACTAATTAACGTGCAGACGCACGACTGAATTAGTAAATGCGACAAGAATATACCAGTCTATATGAAAATTAATTTTTTTTTTTAGTCAAAGAAAAAATATTAAAATTTACTTTGAAAATTCTAAATAAAATTAAAATTGATATTTTAGGCTTAATAATTAAATAATTAAATTATAATATATATATATCAACATTATAATATTTTTTTATAGAAAATTGAAAATTTTTTTAAAAATGATAAATTATTTTCAGATGTTTAATTTATATGAAATTTCTATATTAAAGACTTAGATTACCTTCTACATAGAAACGATTGTAGAAACCGCAATCATTAGCTCAAAATTATAAATATTTTTAAAATTATCACTAAAATTTGCCGCCCTTATCAGAGTGCCGCTTAGCTATATTGTCTCCCAGTTTATCTCTCTCAACTCTCTACTGATGTGATAAGTTTCTGATAAAAAAAGATTTAATGATAAGTAGTAATCAATCGAATAGGTATAGTAATAAAGCACTTACATAATAAATAAATTAATATTAAATTGATAATGTATATAGAAAGAAGGTGGTAATATGGAATAAGATTTCAAGGTAGAAATTGTTAAAATTTTCTTTCCAATGCTGCTAATATCTTAATGAAATTTAATTTAAAAATGAGAAGGTAGAAGAATGTCAATTTTCAAATTATGATATCGTATAAATATAGTTAATTAAAAAAAATAATTGTGATATATTGCAATAATAATAAAAAAAACTCTGACTTTGTACGTCCTACGCAAGGACAACACCTATCAAGCCGGTTATATCAATGAGGTGTCCTATGATCAGTAGAACGGGTCCTCTCCACCTTTACCTTGATTTTCTTGATCGGAGGCGCTATCAAGTAGCTTTTCCCCAATGTTGTTCCCGGAGGCTGGGTTGACTCCGTCCCATAGACCCCAACTAGGGAAATTCCCTTGCCAGGCCTTGGACTTGAACCCGGGACTATGTGAATGTGAGTCAGGTTCGTACCCACACACCCAATGGCGCCTCTGATATTGCAATAATATAAAGTTAATTAGAGATATAACGTCTCGTCTATTAACCACTTATAGATTACCATCTTCTTTCTATAATTTTTTGAAATAAATAAATAAATACTTACTCAACCTGCCAGTAATGAATGAATTGGTTGAGCGGGTGACGAAAATAAGGGGCTCCAATATTATTATATAAGCAAATCTATTTTAATATTTGACAATATTTTATGTTGTTGAATATATATATGTAAGTGGCCCTGTAATAATGTGCTGACGCTTAGTTTAAGCTCGATTTGGCTGAATATAGAAAAAATACAAAAAAAAAACAACAATCAGTTGCTATAATTTTATATAATCCGTCAATAAATACTCTGAGTTTTTTATTAAATTTTGTCATTGAGCCTGTAGGTTAACAACAAGTTTTGAGTCATAAATACCCTTATTATATATATTATAATAAGAGGGCTTTATAATGATTATTAAAATGAAATTTATTTTATATTTTGAACATGCATTTAGTGGTTAGGAGGCAGCTTGGCAGAGAGTGTAGCGTGGCAACTTTCTTCTCAAGAAGGCGTACGATTTCACATAAGAACAAATTTTTCTAATAAATTCAATTTAACATCAGTTGCCTCCGGCTCCAGAGACTTTAAGTTCCTGGGCATATACATGCGGAAAACAACGGGAAACCACCGCATTAACATTCCCAAGAAAAATCATCATGGCTGAGCAGCTTCTAAGGCTATCCTAGTCATGATGATAGCCAAACTCCGAAAGGGAGACGGCACCTTAAAAAAAAACATTTAGTGGTTAAAAAAAAATCATAAAAAGAGAATATATGTGAGCTTAAATTATCAGATAAACTCAAAAATAACCAGTGATGAATTAACATTTAAATCTAAAACAACTCAATACAATGATATTCCTGATTTAGTTGAGATGAAACACATCTTGACTCCTGAATAAGGAAATGGTTTAAATGTTAAAGACAACAGCGGCCTTAATGATCCTTAATATTGCATCTAATTGTAGATATTGAATATACAAACTCTTAATATACAATAGATTTATTTTTTATTTAGAATTTCATTTTAAAACCTATAAATATTTTTGTTCTCATGTCTGGGATTATAACTCAATTGTTTATTTGCACACCGATATAATGCGGCAATTAACATTTTAATTATTTGTAATTAGATTTTTTTTATTTAATTTAAAATTTATCTTTACATGTCAATAATATGAAGAATGACCTATATTATATATTATATATATATATATATAAATTTAAACAAATTAATTAAAATGAAAATAAGCTGGAGTGTCTCCACTCGACTATCTCGCAAATTGAATTGAATTAAATAACATAATATATTATATTTAAATTAAATTTAATTAATTATAAATTATAAATTAAAATTAATAAATAATATTTATTAGACCAGCGCATGTTTGTCTCTTTGTTGATGGCACCACGTCACGTGTTGGCGCGTGAGATTTGCAGTGTTAAAAAATTAATTCTGGTACTTTCAGCAATTCAATCAAGCTGAAATTCTATATATAGCAGTTTTATACAATTTTTAATCATGTGAAAAACTATCAAACATATATCTTTAGTTTTACGGCCACTTTAGAGGGAAAAAAAATCAAATCCTTGTAGGTAATGGCCCTCTTCCGGTTGAGCTAGAGTTTTCAAAATTTGATAGAAAACTACAAATTTTGAATAATGCTCATGTACCAAATTTCATGATTCTAGCTCAAACCGTTTTTGTGTAATCTTGGTTACATACATACACACAGACATTTTTCTCAACCTTAGTGAAATAGATTCAAGAAGCTTCAAAACGTATAAAAACATCAAAATCTCAACATCGAAAATTTTCGTGATAGTAAAAATAAAAAAATATAAATTTTTCAAAGGGTGTGACAAATGATAGTTTAAACGTGTAATAAATGGAAATTTTTTGATTGTCTGTTAAAAATTACTTTTCTTTTTATTAATTAATATTTTGATTTGTAAAAAAATAATATATAAATCACTATTTGCTAAATTATAACAAGAAATAATAATTAGAAATTATTTTTTTCCTCTCCACTTTTGAAATATGTAGTTAAATAATAATAAATTTAAACAAAAAAATATCTTAACATGATCAAATTATTTATTTTTATAATTAACAAAATAAACATTTAATAAAAAAAATGTCTTGTTTAAATCAATCACAAGAACAAAATCACGTCTGATGGATATGTAATCATCTATTCTTATAATATATTATTATTATTATTAAATATAATAAAATTACATAACGATGAGTTAATCCAAAAGGGTTTTTTTTATTTTATTTGCCGGAACGAAATTGATTAGTGTAAAAGTGTGGGAATACCTACACCAGGGATGTCAAACTCATAGATACACTTGGGCCAAACAAAACAGTTTACCTTTTTTTACTATCTCGCCAGAGGGGGGGGGGGTCGTACATTGGGATGGATGGCCGACGATTGATTTGGATAGAGCAACGGTCGGGGAACCGGGGTAAATTACTCCAAATGGGGTAAAAATGAAACCTTTGTGAGTAACAAGTATATATTTTTAATTTGCTAATTTATAAACCTGATAGTATTTTTGCTAATTAAATTTTTAGTTATTGTTTTCTTTTCAAAATTATCATGGGGGGTGGCTATAATAGGAATGATATTTTTTTTTTGCTCTTCATCATGTGATAATATCAACTTACACAAAAATATTTTGGGGTAATGATTAAAAAAGTTCCCCGACCGCTGATTTAGAGATAAACCAATATAAAAGTAGATATAAGAAAATTTGGAGAAGATAAAAATAGGATGGAGGTGGCTGTTGATGGAATTTTTGGGGGTAAAAATGAAACTCTCTCTTTTGTTAGTAAAAAGAATATATTTTGCTATTTTATAAACCTATTAGTATTTTTACAAATTAAATTTTTAGTTATTGTTTTCTTTTCAAAATTATCATGGGGGCTATAATAGGAAAGATGCTAAAAAGAGACGATTACGTTTTTTTTTTTTGCTCCTCACCCAAAAATATGTTTGGGTAATGATAAACAAGTTCCCCGACCGCTGGGATAGAGTATAGATGTGGTTATATAGAAGAGAAAATTTGAATTATTAAGTTTTTTTTTTATAATTAATTCTTAAAAAAAACAATATTTAATAGTTATTCATTTTAAAAAAAAAATCAAAATTTATGTTTTTATGTATTAAAAAAAAAGTTGAATTGTTCCTAAAATTCAACCTGTACTAAATTAATGCTATATTTTTGAAATTGGAACGGTTTTTAGAGAAAAATATTATGAAAAGAAGTAAAGAAATGGATTGAGCTCATACCCCATATATAATCTAGGGCATATATTAATTATAAAAACAATAACAAGTTACTAAAGAAAATAACTTTAAACTATAAAGTAAATATTATTAAAATGAAATCAATTCTTTCAGATAGCAGAGTGTCTACTCTACATAAACAAATAGACAAATATTAAAAAATAAATATTGATATTAAAATGATGAGTACTCTTTGTATTATTATTTGCAAATGTTCATCTTAAATAATAATTGAATTTCATTCATTAATATATATAAATTATATATATATATATAAAACCAAAAGACTAATAAGAATAAAAGCTATACCAACTATGTATGTGTATAATGTTACAATAAATTGTACAACATTACAACATATTGTGAGTATTTTGGATTCTATTGTAAAATTACTTTTTAACTACCGAAACAAGAGTTTATGTCTGTGTTTACGTGTATGTCTGCTTTCCGACCTTATAAATCAATTTTTTAGATGAGAATTGCTACTGTACTTAAATACACATACAAATTTTATATAAATATTAAATAAATAGTCTAAAATAAATATTAAAATGACTAAATATCGTAAAATGAAAGATTTTTTAATTTATATTATGAGGTATTATAGAATAGTAAAAAGAAATTTGATTGAAAGAAATGTGTTACAATTCAACATTTCAATTCATTCCTTTTTGCTCAAAGCGAAAATAATAAAATATAAAATTGAAAAATTATAGTAAATATTTTTTATTAAATTAATAAACAATTATATACTATAAAATAATCAAATAATAAATAATTCAGAAAGATGAAAATTAATATTAAAATAACTAATTAATTATTTACTATAATATTATATTAAATAATATATGTTATGAATAAAATAATATAAATCTCGCGATATCTTTTAATTATAACTATAACCAAAGAAAATTAAAATTTATACTAAAGGAATAATTATTATTAAAATAAATATTAAAATTGAGAGTATATAGTAGATTTTTTTAAAGTAGCACCACATTTAATCCTATACATGTGTACTACTAACAATGAGCGCCTACCTAGGAGGGTTGAGAATCGTTATTTTAAAAGAATACATACCAAAATGTAACTAATAGATAAAAAACATAACCCTTATATTTTAATTTAAAAATTTAATAATAAAAAAGCGTATGTATCGATATTGGTACTTAAATCATGTTTAATTTTCTTCTTATCTATCTTATTTGAACAAAGTGAATTCTTAAAAATGATATTAATTTTTTATATTAATTTAATGTTAATTATTTTTAAGATAAAATCAATATAATTTCATAATCAAAATATAAACATTCGGAATTTGAAAAAAAAAACACAAATTTATTCTTATTGAAGATATGTGGGATTGATACAAGAAAAGAGTTAAACTGATTTCCTCTCTTTTGAGTATTCTTATGCATTTGTATTTCTAATTAATTTATTATATTACTATAATATATTATGTATAGATATATAGATATAGAAACTGGCCTTTAACGCTTTAAACCCCGAAGTAATAAGTATTATTCGTTTGAAAGTCTTTATTTAATTAGATATAAATTTTACATTCATTTTTGGAAATGAATCGATTCCTTCATTGGGCCTGTGGAGGCTCTGAATGAACAACACGAAGTGTTATATAAATTTTTAATTTCTGCGTTTATTGATATAATAAATATATAGCCTATGTTCTAAGAGAATATTGTGTAATTTCATGATAATCGGTTAAACCAATTTTGAGTGTAAAACGTCACAATTTTCCGGACAGACACACATATATAGACATGAAAAATTTTAAAGTCAATTTTGAATTTTAGGGGTTATGATACATAAAGATAAGCAAAAAATTTTAAATTCAGAGCAATGTGAAGAGAAAAACTTAAAAAAGAGAATTAATAAAGTTGTAGAATATTGAATTCATAGGTATTTCTTAATTGAATAAATAGAAGTTTTAAATATCATTCATGAATATATGTACCTGTGGTGCCCCACACCATAAATAGATGGCGCCGCGCCAATGTGCACCAACTTAGTAAGTAGTAACTGCTGTTAAATATTGTATATAATGAAGATGGTTCCAATTGCACAAAAGTATACGATTAATCAAAACAATCAAAGAATTTAAAGATAATTTGCGAGAAAAAAACTCGAGAAAGGCTATGGCAGGTACTTCCTTAATAGTTTGATAAAAGTTTTCAACAATGTTAAAAATTTTAATACCATTAGATGTATGCAGTGTAATTTTATATTATGTTTCCAGAAATAAAAAATAATTATATTAAATTTATTATATCTCTTATGTAAAACATTATTTGTGTTGGGATGGATGGATGCCCACACCACATACATATATTGAATTTATAGAAAATTAATTATAATTATATATTTTCATTTATTTTACTTAAAAAAAAACGTCGGTACTTTAAAGAACGAATAGACAAATATATTAGTAAGGACTTTTGTCAATACAGTGATTATATTATTTATTTAAGTAATTATTTTATTAATCTTTGAAATTCTTTGATTTCTGAATATTGACTTAATAATTTTTCGTATCTTTTAGGAAATTTTTTTTTTTTTTTTTTTTTTTTTATGTGCTACTATATATCGTATATATACTCAGAATTTGCAGAATATCACTCTTTTCTATAGATGCCACCATAATTTTAAAGATCTTTTTGAACCGATCTTAATAATAAATAAATAAATATTAATTATAGCAATTTTTGAATTTTAATTCTAATAATTAATTAAACAAAATTTAAATAATCAATGTTGTAGAGGTATTTTAAATTTTTACTATCTCGCAGTATTGCGATCACGAAAATTTTCGATGTTGAGATTTTGATGTTTTTATACGTTTTGAAGGTTCCTGAATCATTTTCACTAAGGTTAAGAAACAAGTCTATCTGTGTGTATGTATACAAGATTATGCAAAACGGTTTGAGCAAAAATCATGAAATTTGGTATACGGGCATTATTCAAAATTCGTAGTTTTCTATCAACTTTTGAGAAATGTAGCTCAACCTGAAGAGGGTCATTACCTACAACGCTTTGATTTTTTTCCTCTAAAGTGACCGTATAAATAAAGATATATGTTGGATAATTTTTTACATGGTTAAAATTTGTATAAAACTGCTATATATAAAATTTCAGCTTGATTGAATCGCTGAAAGTACCAGAATTAATTTTTTAACACTTCAAATCTCACGCGCCAACCCGTGACGTGGTGCCATCAACAAAGAGCCAAACATGCGCTAGTTTAATAAATATTATCTATTAATTTTAATTTATAATTTATAATTAATTAAATTTAATTTAAATATAATATATTATGTTATTTAATCCAATTCTCAAATTGCGAGATACTCGAGTGGAGACACTCCAGCTAATTATTTTAAATAACTATTGATTGATGAAAGTTGAATCCTTTGTTTTATACTAAAGTCAATTGTCCAAATTCCCTAATTGCATCATATTATTTTGAATACACGGAAACATGATTAATTAAACTAATTAAATAAATAAGATTCTACACTTCTTGGAAAATACTATGACATTAGTAGATTTCTCATTATCTTTCGTCTTTTACGTTACCTAATTGCATAACTCTTAATTTAATTCAGATATCGTTAATTTATTGAATAAATAAATAGTTACTATAAATTCTAATGGGAATGAGCTTTGCTCAGATGTCCTTCGCTTTCCATGAATATCACTCTCCTTAAATTACCTCGATAGCAAACGATATACACATCACGGAATCTCTTCAAATTTATTAATATAATATACATTACTATATTTTTTTAATGTGGTGGTACATTTAAAAATTTTAAATAGGACAAGAATTTTTTTTTTTTCAATGAATTTTTAAAGTATGGATATAATTTACAAATATGTTGATTTTTAAAAGAAATGTAAGCTAATTCTTAATTCAAATTGCTAAAACTACATTTAAAGTAGTGTTTCCCAACCTTTTTTGTGTCATGCCCCACCTAAACCCTTCTAAAATTCAATAATGCCCCGCTATGTAACATATACATAATTTTTAATACTAAAATAAGCTGGAGTGTCTCCACTCGACTATCTCGCAATTTGAGTTGGATTAAATAACATAATATATTATATTTAAATTAAATTTAATTAATTATAAATTATAAATTAAAATTAATAGATAATATTTATTAAACTAGCGCATGTTTGGCTCTTTATTGATGGCACCACGTCACGTGTTGGCGCGTGAGATTTGAAGTGTTAAAAAATTAATTCTGGTACTTTCAGCGATTCAATCAAGCTGAAATTCTATATATAGCAGTTTTATACAAATTTTAATCATGTGAAAAATTATCCAACATATATCTTTATTTTTACGGTCACTTTAGAGGAAAAAAAATCAAAACGTTGTAGGTAATGACCCTCTTCTGGGTGAGCTACATTTCTCAAAAATTGATAGAAAACTACGAATATTGAATAATTACCGTATAGCAAATTGTCTACATACGCACATACACACATACATACGCACACACAGAGAAACATAGTGAAAAACATTCAGGAACCTTCAAAACGTATAAAACATCGAAAATTTTCGTTATCGCAAACTATCTCTGGCGAGATAGTAATTAAATACTTTTTTTTACTAATTGTTTATTTTAGGATGATTTAATATTTATTTTGGTCAATTTATTTTATATTTATATATTATTCAGAATATATGTATATAAAATATGTATTTAAATAAATTTTATTAATATTATTATTTTTTTTTATTTAGTACAGTTAGTGTTTTAATTTTAAAACTAATTCTGCTAAAACAAAATATTTAGTAGCACAGTGGAATAGTATTAACACACAAAATCAAATCACAACATACAAAACGTAGAATTTGAAAATGTAGAAAAATTAAATACTTAGGTTCTGTAATCACGAAAGTTTGGAGAAGAATTTAAATCGAGATTGCAATCAGGTAAAACGACTGTTATCATGCAGTAAAGGGGCTTATCTTGTCAAATTTATTATCAAAGGGGATCAAAATTAAAATATATAAAACAATTATTTTGCCGATTGTATCATACGGGTGTGAGGTGTGTTCTCTATGACCCTGGGAGAAGAAGGGAGATTAAAAGAATTTAAAAATATAGGATTCTTCGCAGCATTTATGGGCCAAAGCATGATGAGGTCATCGGGGAATGGTGAAGACTGCATAATAAGAAATTGCTCGACCTCAATGCATGATAGGTTTAGCATAGTAAGGGGTACTTGTAGTTTCTGCGGCCAAGAACATTCAGGTTCCGAGATAGGATAGATACAGATTTGAATTTTCTCTCTAATCATGTTTGATTATTTTTTACTATCTCGTAAGAAATACTTAGTATTGCGATCACGACAATTTTCGATGTTGAGATTTTGATGTTTTTATACGTTTTGAAGGTTCCTGAATCATTTTCACTAAGGTTGAGAAAAATGTCTGTGTGTGTGATAGTAACTAAATTATAATAATAAGTATTTTTCTATTTTATTAATTGTTTTAAATTATTTATTAAAATAATTATAATTATATATTTATATTCGTTTTCTATACTTCAAAAATAAATTTAATATAAATATGTATATATACCTAGATTAATGGTATTGATTGCATTTCAAATGCTTTCCTATTTGAAAACAGAATAATTATGCACATTAATTTAATTTTAGCTTAATAATAAATTAATTTATTTGTTATTTATTTTATTATTATTAAAAATAATTTATCAATACTTAAATGTGTAATTTTACTTTTAATTTTTATGTTATATTTATATGGTCATTTATTACTATGCCAGACAAGACAAGATTAAGCAAAAACGGTTTGAGCTAGAATCATGAAATTTGGTACATGGGCATTATTCAAAATTCGTAGTTTTCTATCCTCTTTTGAAAACTGTAGCTCAACCGGAAGAGGGTCATTACTTACAACGTTTTGATTTTTTTTCCACTAAAGTGACCGTAAAAATAAAGATATATGTTTGATAGTTTTTCACATGATTAAAAATTCTATAAAACTGCTATATATAGAATTTCAGCTTGATTGAATTGAAGAAAGTACCGGAATTAATTTTTTAACACTACAAATCACGCTCCAACACGTGACGTGGTGCCATCAACAAAGAGCCAAACATGCGCTGCTTTAAAATATATTCTCTATTAATTTTAATTTATAATTTATAATTAAATAAATTTAATTTAAATATAATATATTATGTTATTTAATCCAATTCAAATTGCGAGATAGTCGAGTGGAGACACTCCAGCTAATTTTGATTTTGTTTTGAAAAACGATACTTTAACTTAATTTCGGTTCAAAATCATAAGAAATATAAGATTCTCATTCTTTATTTTTTTATCATTGTCAATTTTTAAATTTTTTTTTTAATTTAAGAAATTCCTTTTGGATTGTTCATTTAACAATAAATTTTAGTTTTTTAAATTATTTGTATTTTGTTAGAAAGGATAGATACAATAGATAAAAATACCCTAAACATTTTCAATTATATTTATGAAATTATATGACAGAAAAAAAAATAATTTTTTTTCAAATTTTTGTTTATTTTAAATTGAAAAGATTTACCTGTAAATTTGGTCTTTTCAAAGGGTCAAAACAAAAAACCAATACAAAAGGTACCTGTATGACCCATGCAAATTGTATTCCTTTGTTAAAAAGGGACTATATATACCTAAAATTTGAGTTGATACTCATTCAGTGTTCAGCTTTCTTCGCAAGCAGTTGCTCTACAAGGAATTCTCTGACCAACACAACCAAACTATTTTCCATATTTCTTCGCTCATCTATCCTCTTCATTTTATTATATATCATTAATTATTTTTGTTTTTGTTTTTTTGATTTCAGAATGGATTCCAAACAGGAGTGGAATGTTCTTCACAATATCATTGAAGAAGGACTCAATTACTATCATCATAGAAGACATTTCGTTGTTTTCCAGGATGAATCCATAAGAATTGAAACCCCGGAAAGGATAGTTGGTGGTGATATCAATTTTTTAGATATCATGGCTAATAAAGAAAATATTCCGCCGAACGAGGATGACATCGAGACGGTGATCAATCACCCGATTAATCGTCGGTTAAGCCGGAGAAGAAATCTCGACTTAACAAGTAATTTAGTCCATAGAAAAAGAAATTACTATTATAATTTAAGAATTTAATTATTCTTTTATATAATATCAAATTTTTAATTTGTTTTAAATAATGTACAATAAATTTAATATTACTATTCTCCATGTAACTATTATATTATATTAATATAATTGTATTCTTAATTATAAATTTTAATAAATAATTTTGTATATAAGTAAATTAATTTTTGAATTTTTCATTAAAACTCCTATATATTCCTTTCCCCAACTTTATTGGATATTTTAACTTGATCAAAAAAAAAAACAATTTATATATAATAAAAATATTAATTTTAAATATTAAAAAATATATTTGCTATATCCTAGCAAACAATAAACTTTTTGAATCCTTCTATAAAATAGATTTTATAAAATTAATTTAATTTTTATTTTTTCATATGGGAAACATATGTATATTAAAATTTACATTCAATTAAATTATATATCCATTAACATTGATTTTAAATAACCTATATTAGAAGTTTTAGTTTTAGCAAAAATTCATAATTAAATCTAAAATTTTTGCAAAAATAAATGTTAAAAATTTGTCAATAAACCTTGTACAAAAACCCCTCTTAACGCCCACCTTGGAATAATAATAATTAAATTATTATCTCTCCTATTAATTAATTTATTTAATTCTATCCTTGTGATATTTTTTTATTTTAACTAGAGAATTACATATTTTTCAAATATATTAGTGAATGAACCATACATAATAAAAATTGTATTAAAGTAAATGTTAAAACAATAAAAGTATAAACAATTTATAAAAATGGATGTTGTTGAAGTGTTAAGAATATAGGGAAGGATTTTGATGGGTGGGATGATTTATATTTGAAAAGAGAAGGGAAGATTACAAAGGGGGATTTTTAATTTGATTCGCCAACACGTGACGTGGTGCCATTAACAGAGCCAAACATGTGCTGGTTTAATTTATATTATTTATTAATTTTAATTTATAATTTATAATTAATTAAATTTAATTTAAATATAATATATTATATTATTTAATCCAATTCAAATTTGCGAGATAGTCGAGAGGAGACACTCCAGCTTATTTTGTGTTGATCTTAATGCAATTTTCTATTATCTTATTTAGATAATTTTGGTAGTTATCAAGAAATAAGAATAATGATATCTCTTGACCATATTTGGAAAATAAGAGTGATGTTTTAAATAATCTTATTTTACGCATATCATTATAATATAAACACCTTTATACATATTATAATAATTTAAGAATTATAAGAATTAAAATTAATATCAATCATAATAAGATGACTAACATTTTATCAAAGGTTACAATTATTAAATTATACTTAAATAATCAAATTATAGAAATAATTTAAAATTATTAAAAACTTATGAAATAATCATTAAATTTAATTTAAATATAATTTATTATGTTAAATAATCCAATTCAATTTGCGAGATAGTCGAGTGGAGACACTCCAACTAATTTATATATAAAATTGATTTAGATTTTTTGAATAATAGATATAAAAAAATAAATAAAACCGGAAAAGGGTCATTACTTACAACGTTTTGATTTTTTTTCTTCTAAAGTGACTGTAAAAATAAAGATATATGTTTGATAATTTTTCTTATGATTAAAGATTGTATAAAACTGCTATATATAGAATTTCAGCTTGATTGAATAGCTGAAAGTACCGGAATTATTTTTTTAACAATGCAAATCACGCACCAACACGTGACGTGGTACCATCAACAAAGAGCCAAACATGCGCTGATTTAATAAATATTATTTATTAATTTATAATTTATAAATAATTAAATTTAATTTAAATATAATATATGTTAATTAATCCAATTCAAATTGCGAGAGAGTCGAGTGGAGACACTCCAGCTAATTCTTTCTTTTAACCGTGAATATTTACTGCAAAATCTTCTTCTATATATATAAAAAAAGGTTTTTGTCTGCACATTGCTCAGAATTTAAAAATTTTTGCATATCTTCGCGTTTCATGACCTCTAGAATCCAAAAGTGACTTTAGAATTTTTCATGTCTGTCTGTCTGTCGGTCGGTCTGTCTGTCTGTCGGTCTGTCTGTCCGGAAAATTACTATTTTATAGACTCAGAATTCACTGAACCGATTTCTTTGAAATTACATCACAATATTCTTATATACCCCTAGAGTAACATAGGCTATAAATTTTATTAATATTTAATCAATCACCGCAGAAATTAATTTTTTAAAGTTTATATAATTCTCCGTGTTGTTCATTCAAGAGCCTGGCGTGGCCCACTGTCCCTAGCGGAATCATTTCAAACAATGAATTATCATAGCGATTCCCAATTAAAGAATTATTATAATATTTCACTTTTTATTTTAAATTCTAATATTCAAATATCAATGCATTTAAATCATTTATTCTAAAAGTTCTCATTTTAATTAATTTAATAAAATATTTATTAGATCATATTTTTATCATAAATTATTTTTTATTTAATTGAATATTTCTTCTTTTCTATAATATATATAATATAATAATATATAAATTTTATCATTGAATAATAAAAAAAAAATATTATCTTATTTAGTATTTTATGAAGTGAAAATATATAAAAATTAAAATATGATGATATAAAGTTATTTTAAATTTTTGACATTTTTAAATTGGGTATATTTTTTAAATTTATTAAAATGTTTTTTATTATCTATATATATAAAAAAAGGTTTTTGTCTGCACATTGCTCAGAATTTAAAATTTTTTGCAGACCTTTCATGATCTTTGGAAGCCAAAAGTGAGTTTAGAATTTTTTATATTTGTCTGTCTGACCGAAAAATTTTGACGTTAATTATATCACAGTATTCTTACATATCTCTATGAATGTTTTATGTAATATACTGATTGAAACAAAATGGATGAAAACCTTTTACTACTGTCAAGCAAATACTATGTACCACTCGGGGGTACAGGAGGCGGAGCCCCCGTCTAGGTGTGAAGAGCGCCGAAGGCGCTCTGAGCAGCTAGTAATAAATAAAAATTGACTCATAATAAAAGAATCAGAAGGGAAACGTCATCTGGATCACATGCATTCACGAAATCCCATTTGATTATACTTCAATCGGGTATCATATATTCTCATGTTTATTCTTTATTTTATCTCTTTGACGATGTTAAGGATCATAAATAGCAACACTGGCATGCCATTTAATCAAAGAGTGGCGTCAAGAAGTTCAATTGATGTATTATGGGATTGATTATGAAAGAAATATCAAATAAATATAAAATTGACAAGAGAAAATAAATAAATATAATAGACAGTACACACAAATTAATAAATTAGAAGATAATTATATCAAAATAGGAATATTTTCCTCGATTATTAATGTCAATTGTATTATAAATACTATACTTCGATCAAATAAGTAAATAGATTTCTATTTTCAGATAATATCTAAAATTAAGTAGAAAAATTTATAAATAGACAATTTAAATCTTATAAAAAATTACTTTTTCTAAGAAATTTAACATTGTTTTTTTTTATAATATGTGTAATTACCAAGTTTATTTTATTGACATTAAATCTATAAATATAATCAATTAATTTCTTTAATTTTCATAATTTTAATTAATTACAGTGATTAATGATAATAAATAAAATCTGATTAGTGATTAAAATGCAAGTTTGAACATCAACATATATCAAATAAAAGCACACAATTAATTCAAAATAAAGATCTTACTTAGTATAATATGAATAATAATAATAATAATATTTGATTAAAAAGATTATTAAAACCACTGTATAGATAGGGGAAAGGTAGTTTATTTGTAGAATTAAATCGAAAACATAAAAGAAATCTCGAAGTTGTTTATCATGATTGCATTTGATTTTCTTTAAATTCTTAATTTCCGGAAAGTTAGCTTAAATATTCTTACTAATTAATCATCATCTGGTTATTAAATCATTACTAAGACTTTGAAGAGATAAAAATTGCTGTATGATTTAAAATAACCTGGAGTGTCTCCACTCAACTATCTCGCTAATTTGAATTCGATTAATTAACATAATATATTATATTTAAATTAAATTTAATTAATTATAAATAAAAATTAATAAATAATATTTATTAAATTAGCGCATGTTTGGCTCTTTGTTGATGGTACCACGTCACGTGTTGGCGCGTGATTTGCAGTGTTAAAAAATTAATTCCGGTACTTTCAGTGATTCAATCAAGCTGAAATTCTATATATAGCAGTTTTATACAATTATTAATGATGTGAAAAATTATCAAACATATATCTTTATTTTTACGATCACTTTAGAAGAAAAAAAATCAAAACGTTGTAGGTAATGACCCTCTTCCGGTTGAGCTACATTTCTCAAAAGTTGATATAAAATTACGAATTTTGAATAATTCCCGTAAACCAAATTTCATTATTCTAGCTTAAACCGTTCTCTGGCGAGATAGTAAAAAAAATTCTTTTAATACTTACATGATTTAATTGGTTAAATTGACTAGAAGATAATTCTAAAATAGAACCCAAAGTTCATATCCCAATATCTTTTTATGATTGTACTTTAGAGAGGTCGAAGGTGGAGATTGGAACGAGCAACAATTACTTCAAATAAAAAACTTTCATGGACGTTCACTACATGTGTTACTATAACTATAAACTGGTATAGAATAGTTTCCCGCCCTCGCTAAAAATTAAATTGTATTTATAATTTAGGAGTGAATTAAAAGAAATGAAATATAATTAAATTAAAAGAAATGAAATATAAAATTTATTATCTATAATAGGTTTTATTAAAAATATATTTCTCTTTACAATATTTTTTTTTCCAAAGGCGCCATTGGGTGTGTGGGTAGCGAACCTGCCTCACATTCACATTGTCCCGGGTTCAAGTCCCGGGCCTGGCAAGGGAATTTCCCTAGCCGGGGTCTATGCGACGCAGTCAACCCAGCCTCCGGGAACAACATTGGGGAAACGCTACTTGATAGCGCCTCCGATCAAGAAATTCAAGGTAAAGGACCCGTTCTACTGATCATAGGACACCTCATTGATATAATCGGCTTGATAGGCGTTGTTTTTGCGTAGGACGTACAAAGTTAGAGGTTTTTTTTTCGTCCTGGGCGGCAAATCTAAAAGGCGGCATTTTGGTCGTTATTGTCATCAAATATTGATAATCAGTTAATCAAAATATATTTTTGTTGATTTTTTGGTAATTGTTCAGTTTAACGTATGTATGATGGATTTTTGTTTTAAACTTTTGCTCTGACTAAAAAAAAAATTTTGTTTAAAGGGGCGGAAATTTGTCTTTTTGTCCGGGGGAAAAAAGCTAGAGCGGGCGCTGCTTTAGAGGCTTTATAATGTTATTAAAATTCAAAATTCTATGTTAATTTCTAACTCAAAATTATTATAATTGGTGCTAATAATAATAAAAATTTCAGACTTATAAAAACTATCAGATGAAGAGGAAAAAATTTATACTAACAATTAACAGGTTGTTTTTATTATTAATTGCAGAAATAATTAATTAATAATAAAGAATCCTTTAATGAAATTTTGAATATATTTATCTGTTAATTTCTAGGTGCCCACTTGAAGTTCTGATTAAAGGGATTTTCCAAAAATATGAAAATTTCTCTTATTCTATCAAAATCCAATTTCAATTGTAATTAAAATTAAAATTTAAAATTTAAAAAATAAAAAAAAAATAAAATAAATAAAAATAATTTTTAATTAAACACTCTTCCTAGTTGAAATTTTAATAAATATTTAATTAGTAATGCATCTTATTAAGTTATATATTTTTCAATTTTTACCGACCGACGATAGTAAGGGAGGTATTGTTTTCACACCAAATTTCACATGTGAAGATTTTTACATATCTCCACGAATCATTCATTTTCTAAACAGAAAAAAGTATTTTTAGCATGATGTCTGTCCGTCCGTCCGTCTGTCCGTCCGTCCGTCCGTCCGTCCGTATAGATGTGTACAGCCTGAACGGCTCAACCGATTTTGATGAAATTTGGTATATTTACTTAATGCATCAGTGGGATGAATTGATCAACTTTTGGTGCAATTCCGGAAACCGGAAGTGGTAGTATTAGCGATCGACGATAGGAAGGAAAGGGTTATTTTCACACCAAAGGAGATTTTTTTATATATCACCACGAATCATGCACTTTGTATTGGTTTTATCCTCGAGAAAAATCATATTTATTAGTTTTTTCTTGATTTAAAATTATATGACGTCCTCCAGCCATTCATGACGTCACAGTCTGGTCTTACATATATATTATAAATAAAATAAAATTAAAAATATTTATGTTATATCCATATCTGTTTTTTATTACATTAATAGATATATTAAAATTATTTGAAATTGTTTCTGTAGCTGGAAATTAATTTATTTCAAACAGTCGATCGGTTCGGACCTGGCCACAGGTCAACTTATTAATTTTTATATTTATAACATATTCTTAGTCTATCATTATCATAAATATATCTATCTTATATAAATTAAATAATATATTTACTTACTTATAATTTTCAAAACAATATATCTAAATAAGAAAAAATATAAATATAAAAAAATTTTATAAAATAACGTTTTTTCTGGACTAAAAAGAATAAAATAATTTTTCTATAAGCCTGACAAAGTTTATGGATGAATTGCTTCATATTCAACGAAAAACGTTGGGCGCATTAGAAAAATTATTTTATTCTTTTTAGTCCATCAGAAAAACGTTATTTTATAAAATATTTTATATTTATATTATTTTATTCTTTTTAGTGCAATTTTAATTTGATAAATTTATTTAATATAACAAGAGAAATATAAAAGATGAAGTTATACGAAAATTTGCAAATGGAATAAAACAAAAAAATATATTAGTCTTCTAAAATTGATATTATGTATTTTTGTTAAGTAAATGTTATTATTGAATAATAATTATTATATTATATTTATAAATATTTTATTTATATGATTTTATAAATGTATTGTACTCATATTATCTTCATAAAAAAGGTTTTTTTTATTCCTTTGTTTAATTTTCTATCGGGGATATATAATAAATATTATAATACATATTATAAAAAAAAAAATTTTTTCTCTATGCCATTGGAGGGGAAAACTCCCCCTACTTCATCAACGCTAGTGCTGATTAATACGAATTCATCATTAATTTTAATGCTATAAAATAATCTTAATTATATTCAAAATGAAAATCTTTCCTGAAATCAATATTTATGCTTCAGAATTTGTTGAAAAAAGATTAATCGGAGCAATACAAAAGGAGTTAGTTACTAAAAGTAATTAATCGCTAATTATATGACAATTAATTAATTATAATTCAATTATATTTCTTCTATACCTTCAATCGATCGAAATATCTATAAAAATTTTCAAAAGTTATCTCTATATTAAGTTGATGAAAAATCGATTTCAATTTGTCAAAAGAATGAACAGACAGAGAGACAGATGCCAAGTGAAGTTGAGAAAAACGTTATAATAATAAAATGAAAATTGTATTTAATATATATTAACTAGTTTATTTATTTTTAAGTTAAGAATCCTGAAATTTTATATATCTATATGTAAATTTTTTTTATAAAACAGTTTTGACACCTCAGAGGGATACCTTCAAGGAATAACTGACGCCCTCTCAACATAATCATTGAAATTTTCCGGAAATTCTTGTTTATGAGGAAGATAATTTGGCTTCTCTCTGATTGTAACACATTATGTTCCACTCCCACTCGCTACGACACTCCCTCCAAAGAAACTGTCACCATATTCACACATTTTGGTTCGATTACTATTGTTACTATTATTTTTTTAAAACAAATAAAACAATTTCTCTTGTGTTGATTAAATCTCTTAAGAAAATGTCAACAGATTGATTCAACTTTCTTCTTCAGATAGAAATTCTTAACTTGTAACCTCGTTGCTTCAACTCTCTCACTCTCTCTTCATTCTCATCAAATTATTGAAGAAATTGATTTATTAGTGGTAATATTTACTTTCAATTTGGAATTATTCTCAGATTGATATATATATATATATTATATACAAAATTATAAACTGAAATTATAAGTATAAGTATAAATATATATGTATTTAAATATAAATATATAATAATAGGATGTTTGTTCAAAAGAAAAGATGAATTTTGAATTATTTCGAAAAGTATTTATTTATTCATCAATATCCATTTTCTTCCCTTCAAAGTAATTCCCCTCGGATATAAAGCACTTATGCCAGCGCTTCTTCCTAATCATCATTGAATCACTTCTGAAATGGGCTTTTCGGGTATGGCCATCAGCACGTACTTCGATTCTGACTTTACCTCATTATTTGTGGCAAAACGCTTTCCTTTCATTGGTCTCTTCAGTTTTGGGAATAGAAAAGGGAGCCAAATCTGGTGAATACGGTGGTTGAGGCATGATTATGATGCTGTTTTTGGCCAAAAAATTACAAACAAAGAATAAGGTGTGGACTGGTACATTATCGTGATGCAGAATCCATGATTTGGTTTTCCACAATTCCTATCGTTTGAGCCGTATTACTTCAGCCAAACGTTGCATAATCGAAGAACACACATAGGAATAGGAAGCAGGGAGCCAAATCTGGTGAATATGGTGCTTGATGATACATGATTACGTTTTTGGCCAAAAAATCACGAACAAGCAATGATCGTGATGCAGAATCCATGATTTGTTTTTCCGCAATTCTGATCGTTTCACGCAAATGATGCATGGGTGTTGTTGTAGTATATTCCTTTTTTTAATTAAAAAATCAAAGAACACACAAAACGTGTTTAACTTTTTCAGTTGTCAAAAACAAACTACTAATACAAAATGGCTGATAATGTCAACATATAGGTGTACCAACATAACAAAAAAAAAAAAAAAAATTCAAAAATCGAATGTACTCAGCTCGCGAAAATTCGAAATTCACCTTTTCTTTTGAACAGACCGTAAATATTTTCCTCAGTTTTAATTAATTAAAAATAATTCGATTTCTTTAACACCTCAGTTTTTCTTTAAAAATTTAATTATAATATACCTTCATTAAATTTTTTAAGTTTTTACAATATGTGAACTGCAAAATTTTTATATAAAGAATATAATCTACGAGAATTTATAATATAATTAGCAGATCGAACTCAATAAATTAAATTGAATAGTTATATTCATTTCTTTGAATGTATATATATATATATATATATAGCTTAGAATTTTTTTTAAAGATATATATATATATATATATATATATTTAAAAGTGGATTAATTATTTTTTTTCTTTTTTATACTCATATAAAATCATTAAATGCTATCTAAATCCCATATGTCACAAATGAAAAAAATTAATAAAGGATTTAAGAAAAACAATTTTAATTATTATTGCCGAGCAAATGTCGAATGGGAAATTCTCTTTTTATCTAATCTCTTCGGATCCGATTTAGTTAATTATTCGTTGGCGCCTGATTGGAGGGGAATTGTGGTCCATTTCAATGATGGTGATGTTCCGATTCTGGTCGGTAGAAGACTTGCAGCCTTTCATGTGTAGTGGTTATCGAACCGATGAAGGCTGAGTCATTGACAGCGCACAGCTGATTTTTCATTAAAGCCGTGCAGCAAGGCACGTACGCCTCGACCGCTTCGTCTGTCTTCGTCTGTCTTCGTCCCACCGCCCATTCAATCCACTCCCTGTCCTTTTTACTTACGTTGCAAGATGACCCGAAGCAAATGGAACACTTCCCCCTCCCTCTTCCCCACCCCTCACCACACCCCCTCTCTCGCTCTTTCTCTTAACTAGAAAAAAAAAGAATGAAAAGGAAGGGAATCCGCGTCTGGTGCCATGAGACACAATCGTGGAGAAGGTGTGGTAATTACGTATCCTGCCCCTCCCTCTTTTTACCGATTACCTTTACCTATACTTTAATGCATTTACCTGGGTATATATAAATTCATCACTACACAAATAAATAATTATTGTTTTTTTTTTTTTTTTTTTATAAGTAGCAGAATTATTTCTTTCATTTTATTTGTACTTTATAATTAATTAACCTTGGATTTTTATAATTCTTTTTCTTTATTTTTTTTTAATTATACTTTTATTATTATTTTTTTTATATTTACCTTTAATAATATAGCTAATTATTATTATTACAATTTTATTTTATAAAAAAAAAAAAATTACATTTACAAGTAATAATTAAATAAGATAACTTTTATATGTTATAATCATAAAATTATAAAAAAAAAAAAGAAATATAAAAAAATACAATTAAGATGAAATTATGATAAGATATTATTTTCAGGTGAGAATTTGGAAGATACAGCTTATTGTATAAAATAATAGCAATATTTTTAGAATTTGAAAATGTAGAAAAATTTAAATACTTAGGTCCATCCTAACATAACTTATAAAAGAGAAAATTTTTTATTTTAGGATGATTTAATATTTATTTTGGTCAATTTATATATTATTCAGAATGTATGTATATAAAGTATATATTTAAATAAATTTTATTAATATTATTATTTTTTTTTATTTAGTACAATTAGTGTTTTAATTTTAAAACTAATTCTGCTAAATCAAAATATTTTGTAGTAGAGTGGAGAATAGTATTAACACACAAAATCAAATCTCAACATACAAAACGTAGAATTTGAAATCACAATCTGTAATCACGAAAGATTGGAGAAGAATTTAAATCGAGGTTGGAATCGGCTAACTACTGTTATCATGCAGTAAAAGGGCTTATCTTGTAAAAATAATTATCAAAGGGGATCAAAATTAAAATATATAAAACAATTATTTTGCTGGTTGTATTATACGGGTGTGAGGCATGGTCTATGACATTAGGGGACGAGAGTAGATTTAGAGTAATTGAGAATAAGATTCTGCGAAGGGGGGATTTATGGGCCAAAGAAAGATGAACTCACCGGGGAATGGCGGAGACTGCATAACGAGGAATTGCATGACCTTTATGCAGTTAGAATTATAAAATCGAGAAGGCTACGATGGGCAGGGCACGTGGCTAAAATGGGAGAGGAAAGAATGGGTGGATGGATAATGTAGGAAGAGACGACAGAGAGATGGGAGAGGGTAGGGATTGGAGGATTGTGGCTCAGAATAGGGATACTTGGAGAAGTGTGGTTGCTGCGTCCAAGAACTTTCGAGTTCGGTAGAGCCACAGAGATAGATAGATAGATTCTTAATTTGATTACAAAATATTATTAAAATAAATATTTTTAATTTTGTGTTATTTATAATATTTGTATTTAAGGAAGCGCTTTCTGACGTAGTTGTTGACGTCATTTAAACTTCGTTTTTTGTTGAACTTACAAACTGAATTTTTGTTGGTAGGAAATTAAATCGAGCCATTTATTAATTATAACTAAAATAGATCTTCTTCTTTTTAAAGCAGATTATTCTTTTCTAACTAGAGATAATAACAACACAGATTAGCATCTTTAACTTTCTAACTTCTTAACAATTTTTCTTGTTTTTTTCATATGATAGCATCCTCTTGATAATTGATAATCGTTGTGAAAGGTTTAAAACCGATTGACTATATCCTAATGATTATAAATGTCTATTTTATTTTCATCATATTTTTTTAAGATATATATTGTATATACATATATAAAATATTTTATTAATATATACAATTAAATAATTTATTTTTAATATTATATGTATTTATATAATTGATCTTCTTATTCATTTGAGGAATCATGATTTCAACAACAGAAATATTATAACTACTACTAAAATTATTAGTAATAATTCATAGGTGCCATATGATATTGCCAATTCCTTATTACACAAATTAAACTACTAAATCTATTTTTCTAAATTCAAAAAGAGATAAGAGAATTCAAACAACGCTTGAAAGAACTTAAAAAATTATTCAGTATTCTATAATTATTGTTCAATACAAAAATACAACCCTTTGCATTTTTATAGACTAATGCAAACGGAAAATTTGAATTAATATAAGCTAAAAGGATTTAAGAATTCTTACTGGACTCTAAAAGTATAAATCAATAGTAGAATCAGATAAATACTGTAGATTTTGACAAATAGTGAAATAAGCATAACATATTATATGAGAGTGTCCTCTAATCAAGCATATAAAAAGGCTTGTCTAAAGTGCGGGCCCCGGGCCGCATGCGGCCCAATACCCTTTGAGATGCTGATGAAAGAAGGTAAATTGATATTTATGTGTGACCCAGCATATTTCAATGTGGCCCACGAATGGTCATAGTTTAGACACCCCTGATATAAAAGATTGTCACATCTAAAAAGGAGATACATTGTATCTGAAGAGATGGTATCATCAAAAGTTCCACATAGTCATGAGAAGCACTAAATCGAAATTCTTATATTGAAGGAGTTAAAATGGCCAAAATATTAAGTCTAACAGTATGTAAGAAGCTCAGATTGTAAGGGAAAAGGAAGATGAATTTAGTGAGTAATAAGTTGACATGTGGCCAGGCACAGAACCGACCGACGGTTTGAAATAAATTAATTTCCAGCTACATCAACAATTTCAAATAATTTAAATGTATCTATTAATGCTATGAAAAACAGATATGGATATAACAAATATTTTTAATTTTATTTGATTTATAATACGATATATAAGGAGGCGCTTGCTGTGACGTCATGAGGGGCTGGGTGACGTCATATAATTTTAAATTAAGAAAAACTAATGAAGATGATTTTCCCGAGGGTAAAACCAATACAAAGTGCATGATTTTTGGAGATATGTAAAAAAAATCTCCTCTTGTGAAATTTGGTGTGAAATTAACCCTACCCTTCCTATCGTCGATCGCTAATAATACCACTTTCGGTTTCCGGATATACACCAAAAGTTTATCAATTCATGTTACTGATGCATTAAGTAAATATATCAATTTTCATCAAAATCCGTTGAGCCGTTCAAGCTGTACGGACACATCTATATGGATGGACAGACGGACAGACGGATGTACGGACGGACAGACATCATGCTAAAAAAACTTTTTTCTGTTAACAAAATCCATGATTCGTGGAGATATGTAAAAAATCTCTACATTTGAAATTTGGTGTGAAAACAATACCTCCCTTACAATCGTCGGTCGGTAAAAATTACACACAGTGATCTGACTATGAATTTTATTAAAAAAATTTGTTGGTCTTACAAGTTTGGTTTTTATTGTTATTGACTGGAGGACACTGTTACCTATTAACAGAATCAATATTTAAGGGATGATCAAAATTATTTTGTTTACAATTCAAATAGAAATCAATTCAATCGTTGAATTAAAAGCAAAATATTTATTAATTCACTGTGATTCAAAGAAAAATTTTCGAAATTCACCTATTTTTATTAATTCTGAGAAAAAATTCAATTAGTATTTCAAATGACGTTTATATTAATCCATTCATGAAATTGAAGAAAAGAAAATCACTCACTTATCAAATTAAATATAAATTACTAATCATTATATTATACATTAATTATGTCAATAGTGAAAAACATGATGATGGATTAATAATTGAATCAATAGATAATTAATAGAATTCTAAATAATATGTACTATTTAAAATGATTTATTAAGTTAAGTAATAATCTAATAATTCATTAAAAAAAAAAAAAAAAAAAAAAAAAAAAAATAAGAAAAATTCTATCTCGATAAAAGACATGGGGAGAGGATGTGAGTATTCACACCTGATTTTTTTAACTGTCAGATTGATGAATGACCAAGAAGAAAACTTGTTTGCTATGACCTTTCTCAATCAGCCAGCTCACCAAGCTTTAATCTATCCTGATGTCAATGATAATATATGTATACAAGGAGAATTTAATCAAATAAAACGATTTAAATCATCCCATCCATTTATCTCATTTAGATATAGTAGAAAGGAAATTGATTTTAATTAAAGTATACTATTATTTGTATTTAGTAATGAAATTATTATTAATATTTTTGAATAGAGAGAGTATTCCTTTTCCAAATAATAATAAATAATTTATAAAAGATATAGTTAAAATTATAGGCGCCATTGGGTGTGTGGGTAGCGAACCTGCCTCACTTTAACATAGTTCCGGGTTCAAGTCCCGGGCATGGCAAGGGAATTTCCCTAGCTGGGTCTATGGGACGGAGTCAACCCAGCCTCCGGGAACAACATTGAGGAAAAGCTACTTGATAGCGCCTCCGATCAAGAAAATCAAGATAAAAGGATACGTGGCTAGAATGGGAGAAGATAGAATGGCGAAAAATATATTGGTAGGGAGACCGAGTGGGAAACGTCCACTTGGAAGATCAAGGACAGGGTGGGTGGATAATGTGGGAAGGGACGTGAGAGAGATGGGAATGGGTAGGGATTGGAGGCTTGTGGCTCAGAATAGGGATACTTGGAGGGGTGTGGTTGCTGTGGGAAATTTCGAGTTTCGTAGAGCTACAGAGATAGATAGATAGAATTTATAAAAAAAAATAATCTTGTTTAAAAAATAAAGATAAACGGTAATTGTTTAGTCTAACCGACGGTAATTGTTTAGTCTAACCGATGTATCATGGATTTGGATATAACTTTACCAGTGGGTGTCTCTCTTTTTACTATCTCGCCAGAGATAGTATTGCGATCATGAAAATTTTCGATGTTGAGATTTTGATGTTTTTATACGTTTTGAAGGTTCCTGAATCATTTTCACTAAGGTTGAGAAAAATGTCTGTGTGTGTGTATGTGTGTGTGTATGTGTGTATGTGTGTATGTGTGTATGTATGTAGGCAAGATTACGCAAAAACGGTTTGAGCTAGAATGATGAAATTTGGTACATGGACATTATTCAAAATTCATAGTTTTCTATCAACTTTTGAGAAATGTAGCTCAACCGGAAGAGGGTCATTACCTACAACGTTTTGATTTTTTTTCCTCTAAAGTGACCGTAAAAATAAAGATATATGTTTGATAATTTTTCACATGATTAATAATTATATAAAACTGCTATATATAGAATTTCAGCTTGATTGATTCGCTGAAATTACCAGAATTAATTTTTTAACACTGAAAATCTCACGCGTCAACACGTGACGTGGTGCCATCAACAAAAAGCCAAACATGCGCTGGTTTAATATTTATTATTTATTATTTATAATTTATAATTAATTAAATTTAATTTAAATATAATATATTATGTTATTTAATCCAATTCAAATTGCGAGATAGTCGAGTGGAGACACTCCAGCTAATTTTTTTTATTCAAAACAAACTTTCCTTAAGAAGTATGTGGCGATCGCTTTGCATATAAACTAGTGATGAATGAGCAGTCATTTAATAATGTTTTATTAACTAATTCACTAATTATTCACTTATTGATTAATTTTCGGGGTTTTTTCAGTTTGCTTTCGAGGAAAATTATTTAATTAATTATTTTTTTAATCTTCTTATATCTAAACCTAACTTATAAAAAAAACAACGAAAATTAGTGGAGCCCTTCGGTGGTCAAATAATAAAACATGGTAGCTAAATAGAATAGCAATGCAAACTTTAATAATTTTTATCTTGTAAACTAGAAGAGACTGCCATATACTGCTTAAGAAAAGTTTGTTTGGAATCAAAAAAGGAATCTACTGATAAAGTTTTATCCAAATCCATGATATATATCGGATAAACTAAACAATTACCAGATAAACAATATAATAACATGTAGATCTGATCTTATTCAGCACCGATTCATGAAAGTCGAATTCGGACGTAATCTCTTTTTGCTCGACTCAGCTCAATACAGAATCCAGAGTCCAGAGATCCTATCCCGGCTCCATGGTGATTTTTACCGTTGTCTTTTTCGTTACCCTTTAATTCTTGAATGAAATTGAGGACCTTCTGCTTTCTGACTTTGTATTTCCATTGGCCTTTAATCGTTTCTAAGGATCTCGTTAGCAATAATTCCGCCAACTCTTGGTTCAGCTACACAACACCCACCTTTGTCAACTTGGCCTCTGTCCTATAGTCGGAGAGACCAAATTTGGTGCCAGAGCCGACCCTCGGCCAACCAGTTCCCGCGCTTGCCCTCACCATTCCAACAAGACCACACCGCGCAACTCTGTTGCGCATATCACATTTTTTATAGTTTAGTTTGAGAGAGTAGAAGACTGTGATGGATTGAAAATCACTCTAGGAGGGGGTTCCCATGCCTCTCCTGCCCGCCACCCCTCACGTACCAACTTTGGTCTCTCCGACTATAGTCAGAAGGTAGAGGGGTCACCCCCCTCCCCACACACACCACCACCAAAAGTGCGTTTCCAGGTCTTGGGTTTTCCCAAATTCGTATTTTTTCTTATTTCTTTTCTTTTGTTATTAAATGTTTTTTCCAATTTCCTGTTCTAATAATTTTGAATATTATTATTCGTTTTATAAATTTTATATATATGTATATAGGGCGTGTCAAGACAAAACTGCGCTCAGGGCAAATGAACAGAGAGGGCCTCATCTTTACAATTTTTTTAATTGCTTGATTTGGCGCCCATTAAAATATGGCGCCCAGGATGGCCGCCCCCTTTAGTCTCCCTCTAATACAGCCTTGTATATAAATATATATATATATATAATTCATGGTATAAAAACATGTTTTAAAACTCGATTAAATTGTATAAAAGTTGAAATATCATATTTTTATTACATTAATAGATATATTAAAATTATTTGAAATTGTTTCTATAACAGGAAATTAATTTATTTTAACTTAATCAAGTATATAGCCTAATTATTTTCAGTTAAAATTTTGTTTATTATCATTTCATTTAGTTAATTTTCTTATGATTTGGTTGAATTGAACGAACAAGTTTATATTATTTTTAAAAAGTGCCCTTGATACAAAAAAAATAAAAACTATAAAAATCTATATATTAGGTTACTTATTTAGCAAAAATAAAAAAAATTTAATTTTTATCTGTTTTTATTATAATATATGAGATCTTAAATTAATCTTAATGATCTGATTGTTTATTTTATGTAATTTTAAAATGTTTATAAATGAAATAATATATATTAAATAATATTTTTAGGAAAAATTAACAATTTCTCATTTTCCGCCAGGTAAAAAAAAGAATTTAAACGGGATTCAATTTATTTCTTAATCTGCTTCTTTTAATAGACGTTGCAAAAAAAAATCAAAAAGATAAATAAACGCTTAGGTTATTTAATTAATTAAACCAAGGTCTGAAGATAAAATCATATAAGCAAAATAACTTCCGCATTTGAGTTGATGATGATGATGATCATCATCATCATGACAATTGAATGAACGATCGTTCACCTTGAATAGATTTTTAATAATAGATATATATAACCTTGACCCTGACCAAAAATATTATACTATTCTATTTATAACTTGTTTACTAATCGACAAATGACCTAATCTTTTTCATCTAGGAATTTAATTTAATTAAATAATTAATTAAAGATTATAAATGAAATTTTCTATATAATGTCTATAATTTATATACGTGATTAGTTATTAAAAATATTTATATTATTTATAAAACATTTGTTATTTTAGGATAGTTGAGTATTATAACTAGATAATCAGGGAAGAGGAAATTTAAAGTAATTTTTAAAAATTTAAAAAAGAGTATTTGTATAGCAGTGGTGCCCAAAATTATTTGGCCCAGTGATGTATTGGTAAAATAAGAAGTAAGGGAACGCATAGTGGGAACGTTCCGGTTCTGAATAAAGGTAAGGGAACGTCGTTCCCCTCACAATACACCACTGATTTGGCCTGAAAATAATTGACTCAGCGCCCCCTTGTTCAATTAACTTTTTTGAATCACTGCTGTATAATGATAAGAGAGAGAGAGAGTAAAAATTCATTTTTTTTTTTTTTGTAAAATTTAAAGAGTTTTTACAAAAGAAAATGTTTAAAAATAACATATTTGTAATTGAAAATAGACAAGATTCAAGACCAGAGTTACACAAGATAACAATTTTTTACCTTTCAATTTTTAATATTTTTTAAACTCATAAAATTATTATTAAAGTTTCATTTAATAAATAATAAATCAAGCTTTATAAGTTATAAAGAAAAATACTTTCTTTAATTCATAAAATTTAATGTTATTTTTACGTTTTTTTATTAACTTAAAAAATCTATAATAAATCCTAAAAGTATTATTCATCATTCGCCAATGAAAAATCATATTAACTCAAAATTTATTCAAATAAATAAAGTTTATTATTTACCAAAAATAAAGATACCTAAGTATATAAAATAGCAAAAGGAAATGTTAATTAATAACGTAATAACAAGAAATATAATATTATAAAAATAATTAATTGATTTCCCTGCTCTCAATCATTTCAACTATCATAAGGTTTATCTATAATTGCATTTAATTAATTATAAAAAAAAAATATTAAAAATACGAAATCACAGTATTTTTTTTTAATTTAATATAACCACAAAATAACATTATACAATAATTTATCACTTATTTTAATTATATTTTTTTTACAAATATTAAATTTTTTTTTTTTTAGAATTAAAATTGCTAAATTTGAAAATGTTTAAAATAAATTTATTAAACTATTTGATTTTAAAATTATCAATGAAACTATTATAACAAAAACTACCTAAAAAAATGATTATATTAATAATTTTGTTTTTTATTATTAATAATTAATTTGAATGATATTATTTACCAAGTTATTCACAAAAAATAAATGTTGGCATACTTATCTTTACCTAGATAAGATAAAAATAGAAAAAAATGTTTTTAATAATATTAATTATACAATTTTGAATTATAATTTTACTATTATACAATTCAATATTATATATATATATAATATATTTACAAATATATAATTACAAATTTTAATATGCAAAGTGTATATTTAATTAATAATATTAATATAAAATCCTAAAAAATATCTTAATTATTAATCTAAATTTACTTTCTTTTGTTGTTTTCATTAAAAATTTTAAAATTAAAATCAATTTTTTAAAATTTTTAGAATGTGGTTAGAGATAGCGATAATTGGTTGGATGGGGGTGATTTATTTGTGGCCATAAATTTCCAAGTCTGGTGCATCATTAGGTGACCAAACGTCCCGTTTTTAGGTGCTCTGTCCCGGCTTCCTCTGATGTGGAGCCCTCTGATGGTCAAATAATAAAACATGGTAGCTAATTATAAGCGACCCTCAAAAATTCAATATGAAAAGATTATTTGTAATTAAATAAGCTGGAGTTTCTCATACATACACACAAAAACACACACAGACATTTTTCTCAACCTTAGTAAAAATGATTCAGGAACCTTCAAAACGTATAAAAACATCAAAATCTCAACATTGAAAATTTTCATGATCGCAATACTATCTCTGGCGTGATAGTGAAAATAAAAAAAATATAAATTTTTCAAAGGGTGTGACGAATGATAGTTTAAACGTTTTATAAAGATCTTAACGAACTGATAATGACTCTGTCCTTGAATCTAAATACATATTCAATAAATCCTTTCCATTATGATGGCCTATTTTGAATACTATTAGTACCTCACTTCTCCCGTGACGTATATTACGGAATTGTCATCCGACTATCTAATGGTCAACGAATTCTCTTTAAGTAGTCAAATAAAGAATAATTATTCAAAATTTTCAGCTGAAACGGTGGTCTTTGTTTTCAGATTTCTCATACTGACGTATATAAGAGTCCCCTTATTAACACTGACTATCGATGTTTAATAAATATTCTCTGTAATTAATATTTGAAGTAACTAATGATTCATGTAGCTTTACTCATTCAAATTTCCAAATTCCATCAACAACCACCTCCATCTTATTTTTATCTTCTCCAAATTTTCTTATATCTACTTTTATATTGGTTTATCTCTAAATAGGGTGATCATATTTTGAAAACACTAAACCAGGACATTTTACTTTTTTTTTTGTTTTTTTTAGAACCAAATTGAAAAAAATTTTGAAAAAAAAGTACCAAATGTCCTAAATATTTTAAAAAGGGGACAATAAGCTGTCCCGAAGACATTTTTGGCACCACCGGGACAGATCACCTAAAAACGGGACGTTTGGTGACTCTAACTATAAATATATTTACATGTATATATTGCATATAATTACATGTATATATTGCACATAGGCATGAAAATATGGAGACCATATTCCGAAAAGACCAAACCGGGACAAACGGTTTACTTTTTTTTTTTAGAACTAAATTGAACAAATTTAGGAAAAACAAAGTACGAAATGTCCTAAATATTTAAAAAAAGGGGACAATAGGCTGTCCCGAAGACTTTTTCCGGGACGCCGACACAGAGAGAGCACGTAAAATCTAAATCAACTTCTCGCTAACCTAATAAGAAAATATTACAAGTTAAAGAATACATTGCATCATATATTCTGGGATGAAAATAAAAAATCAAAATCAATGAAGAAGATTATTTTACAAGGACAATTTCTCAATAAATTGAAACAATATTAGTATATGTAAAATCACTATTATTTAAATAATTAAGTTTACTAATCAATTCTTTAAATCAGGGTTTCTTTAACTTTTTAATCTTCGGACCTTATAATATTTTATCTTATAAGATTTTATGTAATCTCATAAGCTTGTAGAAAAAAAAAATTTATGTGAATTTGTAATAAAATATATATTTATAATTTACGTTTTAATGTTTTCACTCAAGGCATAGTTTATTTATATACCCTCCATTCCAGAAGTAACCGAACTTTTTAAAAAAACAAAAACCAATGTACATTTTTGAACAAATCATTTTTATTAATCAATGTATTCCCCTTCTGCATCGATACACAAATTTGCACGCCTCAACAAGTTGTCAAACGACTTCTCCATGTCCTTTATTGGAATGGTCTTTAGGACGTCGGTCGTCGCCTTCTCAATGGCTTCAATCGATGCGTGCCACTTTCTTTTCATCGCCAAATGCAGTTTAGGGAACAGATAGAAGTCACACGGAGCCAGATCTGGTGAATAGGGCGAATGATGCAAAGGAATAACGTGATTTTTGACCAAAAATTTAGTTACAAGTCGCGATCAATGTGATGGTGAATTATCTTGCAAAAGAGTCCAACTGCCGATTTCTCGATATTCTGGCCGAATACGGCGAATTCGTGCCAGCAAACGCAAATAAAACTCTCCAGTGACGGTCTAGCCGGGTGGATCAAATTCTTTGTGGATAATTCCTTTTGAATCGTAAAAATCCGGTTCTGGGACGGCCTTATCTTTCGTCATCATCCAGCATCTCTACCCGATTTGAATCGCCCGAACCACTCGTAAACTTGCGTACTGGTTAGACAAGCATCACCATATGCATTTTGTAGCATTTGGTGCGTTTCAGTTAAAGTTTTACCAAGTTTAACACAACATCAAAATCAATTGCAGCTCTTTGTTTGAAACTCATTTTCCGACCGATGTACAAAACACACTGACATTTGAAACGCAATAACTTTTGTTGTATCCATCCAAATGTCATGAAGTTTATACCAGTTGTCAATGAGGGACTAAGCCATCTACGGGTGTTACAACAGATGGCATTAGTGGTACTATTTTTTTTTAAAAGTTCGGTTTCTTTTGGAATGAAGGGTGTAAGAGTTAAAAAGTTCAATATTTTAAATACATATATTTTATTTAAATACTGATTTTGATAAAATTTATTAAAATTTAAATTTTCAATTTGTTTAATTCTTATACCTAATATTAATTATATAACTATTTTGGCAAGTTCTAATGAACCTATTTATCTAATTTATTATTATTATTATTATTATTAGCATAATTAAGATTTAATTTCTGACATTTTGAATGATGAATAATATTAGTTAAAAAAAAAATAAACTTATAAGATAAAATAATATATTAACAGATCAATATCTCCCAGGAGAAAGGAGATAATCACTTCTAAACACTGGAACAAAGGATGGAGAACAAAATCTTAAAATAAATCATATTTAAATTAATTATATTAGTTTTTTTTATGTATATATAGTCAGTAATATAATAGTTAAAATATGTAATTATTTATATTTAATTCTAGTTTCTTAGAACATTAATTTCATAGTGGAATTAATTTATAATTTATAATTTGTAAGTATCTCAAACCAGTCTCCTTCATCTTTTTTCACTTTTTTTTTTGATTAATTGAATTTAATTAATTATAAATTAAAATTAATAAATAATATTTATTAAATCAGCGCGTTTTTGGCTCTTTGTTGATGAATCAAGCTGAAAAACTATCAAATATATATCTTTATTTTTACGGTCACTTTAGATGAAAAACAATTAAAACGTTGTAGGTAATGACCCTCTTCCGGTTGAGCTACATTTCTCAAAAGTTGATAGAAAACTACAATTTTTGAATAATGCCCGAAATTTCATGATTCTAGCTCAAACCGTTTTTGTGTAATCTTGTCTACATACATACACACACACACGCACACACAGACATTTTTCTCAACTTTAGTGAAAATGAATCAGGGACCTTCAAAACATATAAAAACATCAAAATCTTGACATCGAAAATTTTCCTGATCTCTGGCGAGATAAAAACAAATAAACACAAAATTGTGTTTTTGGACATGATGACAAAGGTATACCTCTCGTTTATACGTTTTGAAGATCCCTGAATCATTTTCACTAAGGTTGAGAAAAATGTGTGTGTGTGTGTGTATGTAGGCAAGATTACCGAAAAACGGTTTGAGCATGAATCATGAAATTTGGTATACGGGCATTATTCAAAATTCGTAATTTACTATCATCTTTTAAGAAATGTAGCTCAACCGGAAGAGGGTCATTACCTACAACATTTTGATTTTTTTTCCTCTTAAAGTAACCGTAAAAATAAAGATATATGTTTGATAGTTTTTCACATGACTAAAAATTGTATAAAACTGCTATATATAGAATTTCAGCTGAAAGTACCGGAATTAATTTTTTAACACTGCAAATCACGCGCCAAAACGTGACGTGACGCCATCAACAAAGAGCCAAACACGCGCTGGTTTAATAAATATGATTTATTAATTTTAATTTATAATTAATTAAATTTAATTTAAATATAATATATATTAATTCAATTCAAATTTGCGAGATAGTCGAGTGGAGACACTCCAGCGTATTTTTTTTGTTAGTTATTTTATTTTGTTTGTATATATTGGATTGTAATTTTGATGAACTGTATAGAATGTTGAAATTGTATGATTTGTGTATGCTGAGTCGGCAAATACAAATAAATATTTATTGTTATTATTATTATTATAAATTCTTTTTAATCAATTGATAATAGATGCCACTGATTTGAAACTATTATAGTATACTATTTCCATGTCAAATGATTCAAATTATATCTTTTATTTATTAGTTAGGCATCATATATTTATTTATTAATTTATACTTTATCTAGTAAAAAAAATATTATCTCATAAAATATCTATTATCTAATTGAATTCATTAATTAGTATGTTTATTTGATTTTTTTTTAATATCTTATCAAATTTAGTGAATATAGAATTAAAATCCATTGTCTTTCAAAATATTTTAATGCATCTCTTAAGAAATGAAGATGAATTCCAAAGAAATCGATCATTAATTGCTTGCTAATCATTTATTCCTCTTCATAAGAATTAATTTCCTCATTGGATACCAAGGTCGGGATTCCTCTTTTACTCATCGATTTTCAAAGTGTCGAATAGAAAGTGGATTTTGTACATAAATCGGATTAAATCAATAAAAATCAAGTACCATTGGAACATCGAATGGAATCCCCTTTTTGTTCAATTCATCTTGCACGGAATGAAATGGAAAAACCAAGTGTCCCCAATATCAAACGGGAATCTTTATAGTTCTATGAACTTGAAAAGTGCCACAATGCAACGTCATTAAACAAAAAATCCAGATTGCCATTTCTTAGATTAAACATTTTACCAAACACTTTTCCCGTAAATTAAATATTATAGATATTAATGAAAGAAAATTTCCCAAGGATAATATAGAATAACCAATAAATTTGATAATCTGTAGAAAAAAAAAATAAGAATAAAGCAGGAAAAGTTAGAATTAATTGAAAAAAAAATGCTTTTATTTTAATCTGTACCAAGAGCACAGTTCAAGAAAATTAAAAATAAACATCCACTTAAATATAATAATAGGGATAATTTTAGATTAAAATAGATATGTAAATTTAATACATAATACAACAAGATACAGACATTATAGTGTGTTAATAATATACATTTGATATAAAAACAAAAGCTGGAGTGTCTCCAATCGACTATCTCGCAATTTGAATTGGATTAAATAACATATATTATATTTAAATTATATTTAATTAATTAAAAATTACAAATTAAAATTAATTAATTATAAATTATAAATTAATAAATCATATTTATTAAACCAGCGCATGTTTGGCTTTTTGTTGATGGTCCAACGTCACTTGTTGGCGCGTGATTTTCAGTGTTAAAAAAATCTGGTACTTTCAGCGATTCAATCAAGCTAAAATTCTATATATTGGATGTTTTATACAATTTTTAATCATGTAAAAAACTATCAAACATATATCTTTATTTTTACGGGCACTTTAGAGGAAAAAAATCAAAACGTTGTAGGTAATGACCCTCTTCCGGTTGAGCTACATTTCTCAAAAGTTGATAAAAAACTACAAATTTTTAATAATGTCCGTATACCAAATTTCACAATTCTAGCTTAAACCGTTTTTGCGTAATCTTGTCTACATATACACAGAGAGAGACATTTTTCTCAACCATATGATTCAGGAACCTTCAAAACGTATAAAAAAATAAATCTCAACATCGAAATTTTTCGTGATCGCAATACTATTTCTGGCGATAGTAAAAAATACAAATGACAATTCTGGGGAAAATGTATATACTTACTTCTCTTATACATATCAAACAATTTTTTTTTTTTCAAATTTTAATAAAAAAAAAAAAAAATATTAAAATTTAAGTAAAGTTTTTGCGCACAACGTTTTTCGTTGTAAATGAAGAAATTCATCCATAAACTTTGTCAGACTTATAGAAAAATTATTTTATTCTTTTTAGTCCATGAGAAAAACGTTATTTTATAAAAAATTTTTATATTTATAATATTTAATGTGTTAATGTTCATACTAGAATAAAATTATTATACTTTTGAAAAAATATAAAATAAAATAATTTACCTATATTTTTTTTAGAATAACAAAATTTTAATTCTCTCACTCGAAAATAGTGGATTGCTATAAACTCTTAAATACAAAATAAGTTTTTAAATAATTAAAACTAAGAAAATTGGAATTCTAGATTGCTTATATCCAAATACATAAAATTTTAGTCTTTTTTTTTTAATTATTTCATTAAATAATATTTTAAATATATATAATATAAAAAAAAATATTTCTCTTATTATTACTATTATTCTACTTTATTAAGTAATATTTGTTATCCATTATAAATTGATTATTTATCTGAAAGAGTCAAAAATATTATTAATCTTGAATAGTGAATGCTGATAAAGCTATTTTAGTATTATTAAAAAATAAATAATTAATTTTTTTTCTTAGTCGAATATAGAAAGATGCTCAATGATGAGATAAAATAGAATATTAATAATGTTTATTTAAAAAAAAAAAAAATTAATCTATGAATAAATTAGCATAAATTTTTATAAAATTTAAATTTTATAATCAACATTAATCAATAAATTGTGATGTTTTACAATTTATATTTTAAATTTGTAGGTATTTCCCAAATATTCTTCTGATATTTATAGAGCTGGGAATTAATTTTGTTAATCATTTTAAAATACTGATTACGAATTTAAAATGTTATTTTATTATTAATTACGTTAATTTCTAGTTCAAAATAAACTCCGTATTAAAGTGAACCAATTTTCATTCGTCACACCATTTGAAAAATTTAAATTTTATTTTTATTTTTACTATCTCGCCAGTAATGCGATCACGAAAATTCGATTTTGAGATTTTGATGTTTTTATACGTTTAAAAGGTCCCTGAGTCATTTTCACTAAGGTGGAGAAAAATGTCTGTCTCTCTCTCTCTCTCTCTCTCTGTGTGTGTGTGTGTGTTTTGTATGTATGTGTGTAAGTAGACAAGATTACTCAAAAACGGTTTGAGCTAGAATGATGAAATTTGGAACATGGGCATTATTCAAAATTCATAGTTTTCTATCAACTTTTGAGAAATGTAGCTCAACCGGAAGAGGGTGATTTTTTTTCATCTAAAGTGACCGTAAAAATAAAGATATATGTTTGATAATTTTGCCTATGTTTAAAGATTGTATAAAACTGCTATATATAGAATTTAAGTTTGATTGAATCGCTGAAAGTACCAGAATTCACTTTTTAACACTGCAAATCTCACGCGCCAACACGTGACTTGGTGCTATCAACAAAGAGCCAAACCTGCGCTGGTTTAATAAATATTATTTATTAATTTTAATTTATAATTTATAATTAATCAAATTTAATTTAAATATAATATATGTGTTAATTAATCCAATTCAAACTGCGAGATAGTCGAGTGGAGACACTCCAGCTAATTTTATATGGTATGCAAATTTTGATAATTTTTAACATTTGAAGTTTGACATGGTCAAATACCAGATACTTTGCTAGAATTTTTGTGTTTTAACAAAATAACATTACTTGCCATATCACTTGAAATATAATAATTTTTTTTTTACAGGTATATAATAATAAAATTTGAAATATAAAACTATGATTATCTACTAGAAAGATGTACTTGAAAATATTTCATAGAAAAAAAATATTAAAAAAAAAAATATTGAATAATTATAAATCATATTGAAATTATCAAAGTACTAGAAAGAATGAAAGTCTGTTTTGGTCAGGTGATCAATCATATTGGTCATAAATGAACTTTGAGTTATATGAAATAAGAAAATATTATTTATTTTCTAATAAATTTGATAATAGCAAGAGATATATTAATAAAATTTATGTTTATAATAATAATAATCAAAATCCTCTCGAAGAGAATTGCAAAAAGGTCATGAAAAAGAGGATTGGATAAAGAAGAATTTAATAATAATAAAAAAAAAAGAAACTGATTTTTCTTTATGGGTAAACCAAGTGAAACTAATACCAGATAGTAGGTAGGTCAAAGGTATATTTTTATTTTAATTCATTTATAAAACCTTATGTAACATAAATTGAAGTATAATTTATTTTCTTATATTTTAATGTCTTCTATTTTTTACTACAAATTTACAAAATTAGGTAATTATATTGAATGATCATCTTGGATAAAACTTTACCAGTGGGTTCCTTTTTACTATCTCGCCAGTGATATAGTATTGCGATCATGAAAATTTTCGATGTTGAGATTTTGATGTTTTTATACGTTTTGAAGGTCCCTGAGTCATTTTCACTAAGGTTCAGAAAAATGTCTGTGAGTAGACAAGATTACACAAAAACGGTTTGAGCTAGAATCATGAAATTTGGTATACGGGCATTATTCAAAATTGGTAGTTTTCTCTGAAATTTTGAGAAATGTAGCTCAACCGGAAGAGGGTCATTACCTACAACGTTTTGATTTTTTTTCCTCTAAAGTGACCGTACAAATAAAGATATATGTTTGATAATTTTTAACATCATTAAATATTGTATAAAACTGCTATATATAGAATTTCAGTTTGATTGGATGAAGGTACCGGAATTCATTTTTTAACACTACAAATCACGCGCCAATTTTAATTTATAATTAATTTAATTTAATTTAAATATAATATATTATGTTATTTAATCCAATTCAAATTGCGAGATAGTCGAGTGGAGACACTCCAGCTTATTTAATTCCAGATAATCTTTTCTTATTGAATTTTTGAGGGTCGCTTCTAGTTAGCTACCATGTTTTATTATTTGACCATCAGAGGGCTCCACTAATTTTCTGGTTTTTTTTCAGTTCGGAATAGATATAGAAAAATTAAAAAATTAATTAATTAAATAATTGAAAATTGCAATCCCATTCAATATAATTAATTACCCAAAACTAATCTGTTAACATCATTACTATAAAATATAATATAATAAAATATTAAATTAATGTATTAAATTAAATTATAATGCACATTGAGGAAAATACAGAGATAATTTTTATAATCCAGAAATAAAAATTGACTTTTTTCCTTTTTGTCAATTTATTATTTTTTTTTTAAAGAAGGAAAAATCACAAGATTGATACCAATAAATGATTGTATAAGTACCAAGAAACTATTTAGTAAAATGTAAGTTATTAATAATTAATGTAAATACATTCGACCTTAAAAATAGTTAATTGATTTACGTAATTTTCTTCCTATTATATTTGGTCTAATATTTATTTTGAATATTTTTATAATAAATAAATCTCACGATAGATTTATAGTTTCATAGATAATATTATAAAATTAAAAACTATTGCTTTCTCATTTGAGCTTTAACTAAAGTATTATAAAATAATGTGTTACAAATGAATATAAAAAAATTTATTGTAAATAAGAATTCTTAGATAGATAGATAATCTTAGATATATGTGATAATAATCGAAAATAATAATCTATTTAAAAAAAAAATCAGTAACAATAAATATCATCTATTAAGATATTATATTTATTTTTATTGATCATTAAAAAAAAAATTTTATATAATATTTAATTAAGTTTCAAACCTTCATAATAATTAAGAACAATAAGTAAATTTTATTTTATATTATGTATACGACGCCTGTTCAAAAGAAAAGTTGAATTTAAGGAACACTACAAGGAAGTTTTGCAATGTTTGCTTGAAGCAATACGTCTCAAACGATCGGAATTGTGGAAAAACAAATCATGGATTCTGCATAACGATAATGCACCAGCTCACCCATCATTGCTTATTAGTGATTTTTTGGTCAAAAACAACACCGTAATCATGCCTCAACCACCGTATTCACCAGATTTGGCTCCTTGCGACTTTTTTCTATTCCCAAAACTGAAGAGACCAATGAAAGGAAAGCGTTTTGTCACAATTGTTGAGATAAAGTCGGAATCGAAGAACGAGCTGATGGCCATACCGAAAAGCGCATTTAAGAAGTGCTTCGACGATTTACAAAGGAACCCTTAGTTTTAGAGTCGATTAAAAACCATGGAGCCTCCACTATCATGCGAAGAACTTTCCCCTCAACACGGTCAAGTATTTCAATTTTTGAATTAGCAGCGGAGCTCCAGAAATGAATCCCATAAGTCTAAATGGCTTTATATATGTATATTAGGTTAGAAGTTTGTTACCGAGTGGTAATTTAGAACCTCGTTGAATCAACTAATAGGTCCTGTTGCTTCCAAATAAGGGAATTAGTAATCAAGAAAAAACATGTGCTAAGAAACTATAGCAAACATCCCGCATACCTGAATACGAAACTAAATTTAATAGATTAACACAAAATTTAAGGATACAAATAAAATATTTTAGCTATAAACAAATTTCTCAGGGAAGTAACATATGAAAAAGACAGTACTCCCTATGAAACGATACTAAATAAATAGTCAAATGCAGATATCTTGGGGAAGAAATAACAATTAAATTTAATTGATATTTACACCCCTCTCCATGAATTGTAATCTTGAAATGCATAATGAAACACAAAATTAATCTATTAACTAAGGAAATAAAAACATAAAAAAAAAAATCAAAAAATTACCAAGATATGACTTAATAATTTATGACATATTAAAACCAAAATAAGCAATAATTAGAATTACTCAAATAAACGCAAACGAATCATCAGTCTAAAATATTTGCCCAAATGTAGCAAGATTGAAGAAGGTTTTATTAGTACCAAGATCCAAGATTGGGAAACAACCCAGTGATAAAATCTCATATAAACCCATCTCACTACTTTCAGTGCTATCTAAAATATATGAAAAACATTATTAAAACAAATAAAACCAATTATCGTTCGACAAAATATTATTTCCAATAAACCATTCAGATTCCAAGATAAACACTGAACTATAGATCAAGTACATAGAAGAATAATAAAGAATAATAAAACTAGAGAGAAAAAATTCCTTCTTCTTCTTCCTAGCATATATTTCCGTTTTGCTCGTGTTCGCCTTTTTTTATTTGTTGCCAACTTGTTCTATCGTTGGTCTCTTCACTCGAGAGCACTATTGTTGATAGGTCTTAATGCAGCAAATTAAGCTCATTTTTGGATTCTATAATATTCCTTGACGTTGCAAAAGCATTTGATAAAATTTGGCATCCAGACTTACATTTTTGGATTCTATAATATTCCTTGACGCTGCAAAAGCATTTGATAAAATAAATAAAGTAAACAATACTCTGAACTTTTAAAATCTTAAACCAGTGAAGATTATTCAGAGTAAAATATGACATGTCAGATATAAACGAAATACGTAAAAACCTGTGTATCACAGGGGAGCGTTTTATGCTCAATATTATAAGTGCTCCATATACACGATATGCCAAATAACAAACTTCATTATTTTCGCTGATAACCACAGTTGAAAAAGAGGAAGAAGAAGCAAGAAGTTAGTACAAAAGATTTTGAACCAAATTAATAAATGGACATCTCAGTGAAAAATAAAATTAAATGAGAGTAAATCAACTGTTATAGTTTTCATAAATCGTACAATCAAAAACATACCAGTGAAGATAAATGAACAAATAATAAAACATGGTAAATATTTAGAAAGATTTCTAAGATATTTAGAAAGATTTACTAAAACCTATATGGATATATGGAGATCAACTCTGGGGGTGTGGTCCAAACCAACAAATATACAAATAATATAAAAAATCCAAAATAAAATACTAAGGAGCATTGTTCATTTGTTCTATTCTATTCTTAATTTAAAATTAGCCGGTACCAAAGCAACCCTGGAATTTTTTAATATATTTTGAACGTTTTTTAAAAATTCTAGTAAAATTAAGATTTAAAACTAAACATACCTTTAATAATGTTAATAATATATTCTAATTAGGTTTATGTGTTTCCTCTATACGCATTTTAATGTAGCTAATTTTTATAGGAAGCATCCTTAGAAAAATTTAAAAGCTGCAAAGATTGTAATCCCAATTGGTGCATATTTATGAGATTCCAAATTGTAAATTCCAAATGAATCATGGTATCACCACTGGACAAGGAAACGTATAGAAGAATTATCAGGTATGATTTAGGTCCAGTCAAGATTCAAATGAGAAAGCGCTGTATTTTAGTGAAGGTTACATTACCTCTTATAACTCACACACACATCCAAGAACGAACGTCCTGTATCTCGCAGGTGTTTTCGGACACCAGTATCACTTGAATTGTAATACGCTGAGTTCAATGCAATTACTTGTAAAATAAATAACGAGCAAATGACATTCTGGCACACTTTGAATATTATAATTAATTAAATATTATTATATAATTAATATATTTTTTATTTCTTAAAATAATTGTATTAATTTTGTGGAAATTTATCTTCAATGCTTTCTATTCTAAATTTGATTCTGATTTTTTTTTAATTATTTATTTAAATTTATTTAAAATAATTTATATATTAAATAAACAAATAAATTTGATTGAAAATATAAAAAAAATATAATTTAGAAAGTTCAATATATATATTTATGTAATTTTTACCGACCGACGATAGTAAGGGAGGTATTGTTTTCACACCAAATTTCACATGTGGAGATTTTTACATATCTCCACGAATCATGCATTTTCTTAACAGAAAAAAGTATTTTTAGCATGATGTCTGTCCGTCCGTCTGTCCGTCCGTCTGTCCGTCCGTCTGTCCGTCTGTCCGTCCGTATAGATGTGTACAGCCTGAACGGCTTAACGGATTTTGATGAAATTTGGTATATTTACTTAATGCATCAGTGGGATGAATTGATCAACTTTTGGTGCAAATCCGGAAACCGGAAGTGGTAGTATTAGCGATCGACGATAAGAAGGGAAGGGTTATTTTCGCACCAAATTTCACATAAGGAGATTTTTTTACATATCACCACGAATGTATTGGTTTTATCCTCGGGAAAAATCATCTTCATTATGTTTTTCTTAATTTAAAATTATATGACGTCACAGCCTCGGGTAACGCCGGCAACGCCGGCTACTTCTGCTATATATTATAAATAAAATAAAATTAAAAATATTTATGTTATATCCATATCTGTTTTTTATTACATTAATAGATATATTAAAATTATTTGAAATTGTTTCTGTAGCTGGAAATTAATTTATTTTAAACCGTCGGTCGGTTCGGACCTGGCCACAGGTCAACTTATTAAATTTAAAATTATTTTTAATTAACAATTTTATAATCTCGTTAGGGATAGTTTTGCGATCACGAAAATTTTCGATGTCGAGATTTTGGTGTTTTTATATGTTTTGAAGGTTCGTGAATCATTTTCACTAAGGTTGAGAAAAATGTGTGTGTGTGTGTAGACAAGATTACCGAAAAAAGGTTTGAGCTAGAATCATGAAATTTGGAATACGGGCATTATTCAAAATTCGTAGTTTTCTATCAACTTTTGAGAAATGTAGCTCAAACGGAAGAGGGCCATTACTTACAACGTTTCGATTTTTTTTCCTCTAAAGTGACCTTATAAATAATAATATATGTTTGATAGTTTTTCACATGATTAAAAATTGTATAAAACTGCTATATATAGAATTTCAGCTTGATTGAATCACTGAAAGTACCGGAATTAATTTTTTAATACTGCAAATCACGCGCCAACACGTGCCATCAACAAAGAGTCAAACATGCCTTGATTTAAAAATATTATTTATTAAATAATTAATTAAATTTAATTTAAATATAATATATTATTTTATTTAATCCAATTCAAATTTGCGAGATAGTCAAGTGGAGACACTCCAGCTTATTACAAAAAAAAAAATGATACATTTAGAAAATAAAACTTAAAATTTTATAAAATATATATATATTAATAAATCCTATAAATATCAAAAATCTTAAATAGAATAAAATTAACGCCTAGGCGAAGGAGTATCGTTATTTAACCTTTTGATTTGTGAACTATAATATCAAATATTACGGTATTTCTTATGTAATTTGAAATATAAATGATGATAATGTGACGTAAAATATTTGTTTTGAAATGACATTGGTAATACGTCAAGTTTAATTTAAATAAAAAAATATTCTTCTTTTAGTGTGTGTTTGTGTTTCTAATCAATTTCATGTCTTTGATAAAATACATTATTTGAAATTTTTTCTCATTAATCCAGTAGTAGACTATTAGATAACTATTTTCTCTTTGGAGAAAGGAGAGGGTTATCAATCTACATACATTTCTGACCTACTCTTAAAGATTCTGTAAAAAAAATATCAAAAGAAAAAAGAAAAACAAGAATTATATATCTGTGTGTGCTGCTTATGTCTAAAATGATAAAAAAAATTATATATTTACATGTAATATTATAAATTACAATCTTTCTAAAATAATAATAAAGAAAAAAAAATGTTTTGTTTTATCATTTATTTAATTAAAAGAAATGTTTTTGATAATGTTAAGTGTTCATTTCCAAAGATATTTATTAATATCTATTATTTCAAAAATTTATTCATGTTTCAAAAGATTCAATTACATCAACTAATATGGTTGATATTATATCTGCAGGAAAAGATGTAATATATATATATATATATATATGTATCTATAAAAAAATAGAATAGATTAATCATTAATTAAAGAAAAGAGATCCACTTTCATTTCTTTCTATCAATTCTTATCATTTCTTCAGCTTTTATCAGAATTTTCTTTATTCATCTTTATTCAGCCTAATAAAATTGTGGATCGAAGTACTGAATTATTTAATGTATTGGTTTTTACTATCTCGCCAGAGATAGTATTGCGATCACGAAAATTTTCGATGTTGAGATTTTGATGTTTTTATACGTTTTGAAGGTTCCTGAATCATTTTCAACGGTTTGAGCTAGAATGATGAAATTTGGTTACATGGGCATTATTCAAAATTCATAGTTTTCTATCAACTTTTGAGAAATGTAGCTCAACCGGAAGAGGGTCATTACCTACAACGTTTTGATTTTTTTTCCTCTAAAGTGACCGTAAAAATAAAGATATATGTTTGATAGTTTTTAACATGATTAATAATTGTATAAAACTGCTATATATAGAATTTCAGCTTGATTGAATCGCTGAAATTACCAGAATTAATTTTTTAACACTGCAAATCTCACGCGCCAACACGTGACGTGGTTCCATCAACAAAGAGCCAAACATGCGCTGGTTTAATAAAGATTATTGATTATTTTTAATTTATAATTTATAATTAATTAAATTTAATTTAAATATAATATATAATGTTATTTAATCCAATTCAAATTTGCAAGATAGTCGAGTGGAGACACTCCAGCTAATTTCATTCTGCATGCTTAACAAGTTCTAAGAATTTTAAATTATTTATTATAAAATCGATTGTGATTAGTATTTGACTCAGCGTTGTCATTTCTCACTAACAACAGCATAATTGAATTTTCCAACATTTTATCTTTTATGTATAAAATAAAAATTCTAAACAAGTTGACACAGCTTCATTTTTAGAATAAATAATCCCTCTTCCTGTGTAGGATTTATAATGTGACCTCAAGAATAATATAATTTTATTTAATTATATCATAAAGTTATATATAAATATAAAAAAAAAAATAAAATAAATATTTAAGATGCTTTGAATTTCATAACCTCTATACAATTCCAAATATGAAAGTTATGAACTACGGGACACGTAGTTCGAATTCATTTTCGTCAGAGTTTGAGAAGGAGATTGATAAATAATTATCTTCATTCATTGAAACCTCATATGGAGTTAAATAAATCATTAAATTAAATTTTTCGCACCATCAGTCTTAATTTAGAATCGAATATCTTTATGTTCTTTATTATTATTTGAAGCTTGAAGAACCTCCGAAACAAAGACCAATTATGCCTGGAAGAAATCATCCATCATATTTGATTTATCTCATCTCTCTCCAAGCAACCCCATCAGAGAGTATATGGTCTTCTTCATCGGGGCACAGCCAAGTAAACAGTAAACTACTGAATCTTGACCGATTCCATTGTGTCAGACTTGTTATACTCATGCATTAAGTAAATATACCAAATTTTTTATCAATATCCGTTGAGCCGTTCAAGCTGTACACATCTATACGGACGGACAGACGGACAGACGGACAGACGGACGGACATCATGCTAAAAATACATTTTTCTGTTAAGAAAATGCATGATTCGTGGAGATATGTAAAAATCTCTAATCTCCACATGTGAAATTTGGTGTGAAAACAATACCTTCCCTTCCTATCGTCGGTCGGTGAAAATATGAGGTTTGTCTATTAGAATTGTCATTCATCTTTTTGACAATTCCAGGCCTCATATATGAAATAAACTCGAAAACTCGAAAACATAGAATAGGAAGCCTGGTTGTTTAGTGAAAATGAAAATTTGCAAGAAATGAAAAAAAAAAAATCGAGAAATGCCTCAATATTTTAATGAGCGAGGGATATTGAAACTTCTAAATTATTTGCAGAAGTATGACGAAAATGCGGGAGGGTATAGAAGAATTTAAATTTTCCTTTCCATAAACGTCTAAAAAATAACACCGTTTATATTTGTTTACTCTCCTAAAATTAAATAAATTTAAATTAATTAACTTCTATTATAGATCTTGTTAGAAATTATAAAAAGTAAATATTTAATCTAAATTCTTTAAATAAACTTATAATGATAATGGCATATTATTTAAGAGCTTCCCTTTCTTATATAATTACTTGTTCTCACACTTCTCATTCTTATAATCAAGTTGTTAATAAAAAAATTTTTCAATAGTGATTAATTAATTAGTAGTTAATATTATGGTTCGGATGCTATAATTATATCTATCAGTATTAATCGATAAAAATATGCATTTCTATTATAAGAAGTATATTTATTTAATACTGAAAATTTAATATTGAAAATATATAAGTATATATATATATATAATTTATATTATATAAAAAAGGTTTTTGTCTGCATATTGTTCAGAATTTTATATTTTTTTGTTTATAATTACGTTTGTGGTGCCCCACACCACAAATAGATGGCGCCGCGCCAACTTGCACCAACCCAGGACGATAACAACATAGTGGAGATATCAGGGCTTCGAACCGTTATTTTTTTCGTTTCGGTTTTCGTTCCGGTTCAATAAAAAAAAAATATCAGTTCGGTTCCGGTTTTCGTTCCGGCAAAAATAACGGTTTTTTCGGTTTTCGGTTTTCGGTTCAGCTCCGATTAATTAATTTTAAAGACTTTTTATTTGTATTAGAAATTTAGGTCGGGGTATGCCGAGTCTGCCATAAATATATAAAAATATTTCTTGCTACCACCCTAAATCATACTACATGAATTGATACAATATAATATAAATAATAATAATTAATTAAAGGTATAATAATTAGAAGTATATAATATAAGATGTTAATATAATTTATTAAACGGAACAAATAAGTATGAATATTTTTTTACATCCTTCTACTTTCACACAAACACTCAACAAACGAAACAAATTCGTATATTTAATGTTAAAGTATACAGGATTCTTGGATATATTTACTTATAATTATAACTAGAATTATAAAAGATGAAAATTATACCTCTAATTATTAAAATATCTTCCAATATATTTTTATTTAAACTATTTCTATTGTCTCGTAAAATAAACTTTAAACCAGAGAAAGCTCTTTCAACACTAACTTGTGTTGCAGTATCTCCTAAAACCACCATTGCAATTTTGTTAAAATGAGGATATGTATTTTTATTTTCCTCCCAAAATTCTAAAATAAGTTTTTTACTGTCTAATCTTCGTACTTGGTCAAAGGTATTCAATATTTGTTTAAATTTATTTAATAATTTTATTTATATTTATGAATCATTTTCTTTATATCAATACATAACCCTGTAACAAATGGAATAAATAATTTAAAAAATTAATACTATCATTAAATCAAAATATCAGTATTAAACAAACGATGAAAACATTAAATTCTGTATTGCGACTACGAGACGCTGCCAACACAACCGAAGGGAGAGTATGACTAGGACACTAATTTTTGAAACAAAGTTTTTAGCGACACCATGCAGTGCGAGGCATAACTAATTGAAAAAAATTCGGGCTTGGGTGTTGCCAAAACACCTCTTGTGGCAACTCTGGATTGAACACGTACTGAACCGAAATAAACCGATATTATTTTTTTCGGTTCAGCTCCGGTTTTCGTTCCGACAAAAATACCGGTTTTTTCGATTTTCGGTTTTCGGTTCAGTTCCGGTTCGAAGCCCTGGGAGATATTGTAGATATATAATGTAGATCAGTAGTCGCCAAACTTTTTGACCTCACGGACCAGTTAATTCATAATTTAAATCCCGCGGACCACTAATAGGATTTTTTAAGTGTTAAATATATTTATAAATAAAAAAATAAAAATTGTGATCAAAGAACACATAAAACAACTTATCACGTATTGTTATGAATTGAATCATGTTTTAATGAATCTTAAAACATAACTTAACATGATGAGTAAGTATATTCCACATTTTTCTGAGGACCAGCGAAATTTTCTCGCGGACCACCACTTTGGCAACCGCTGGTGTAGATAGTGTGAAACAATAAATTGAGTTATCTTCGGCAATAATTTTTAGCCCTCCTCAACATCCTACATCCACCACACCTATATACATGTCCGCCACACCTATATTAAAATAGGCAGATTGTATATTTTCTGAAATGAAATAAAAAAAAAAATATTTGATCCATTCTCCTAAATAAAAATATAGTTATTAAATTCTTAAATTTGTAGTCCATTTGGACACCATATTTCGAAAACACCAAACCGGGACAAACGGTTTACCTTTTTTTTTTAACCAAATTGAAAAATATTTTGAAAAAAAAGTACGAAATGTCCTAAATATTTTTAAAAAAAAAACGGGACAATAGGCTGTCCCTAAGACATTTTTGGGTACGCCGTGACAGAACACCTAAAAACGGCACAATCCCGGAAAAACGGGACTTTTGATCACCCTACCTATATAAATATATTTACATGTATATATTGCATATATAACCATGAAAATAGAAGAAAAAAATTTTAAAAAAATCATCTTCCACAATTCTTAATCAGTTTAAGAGATTTTAAATATAAGCCCTTTTGTTGTATGTAATATTAATTGATCAGTTTTTCTAATCTCGATTCCCTCGTTACTCTACCAATTAAAATATAATTTTTCCAACTATTTATCAATTGAAAATAAAATTAAAATTTCTCTAAATAATCTATTAAATTTGAGTTAAATATTTTTTAAAACATTGATTAATCTTCCTAAAAAGAGATCTATTTAAAGGATCATCTCAGTTATTCATCTTTCGACAGATCAATCAATTAAATTCAATTGGGAAATCTGACGTCAGGGAATCCATTATGTTTCAAAGAGGGAAGAAGGAACACAATGCCCGGGTTAGGAAAGAATTGGCGATGTACTTTAAAGAGGGCCTACGTGACAACGGTCACTCCTAAAAAAATGCCAACGTTTATTATCATTTGATACCTCTGTGACTAACATAAGAAAATAAGCTGATCAAGTCAAATTCTATGTTGATTAGATAGATTTCATTACATTCTTTCTAATCAAAAATTTTCAACATTCTTATAATAATAATATGTTTTTATAAAAGATTTTTTTTACATTTTAGTCAGAAATTATATCATCTATATATATATATAATTACCAATGAAATAAAATCTGCGAAAGAAAATCTTATATTAAATATTGTCCATATATATATACACGAGTTTATATATATATATATATATATTATAGAATATAAAATGAACAAGCTGGAGTGTCTCCACTCGACTATCTCGCAAATTTGAATTGGATTAATTAACATATATTATATTTAAATTAAATTTAATTAATTATAAATTAAAATTAATAAATAATTTTATTAAATCAGCGCATGTTTGGCTCTTTGTAGCAGGTACCACGTCACGTTTTGGCCCGTAATTAGCAGTGTTAAAATATTAATTCTGGTACTTTCAGCGATTCAATCAAGCTGAAATTCTATATATAGCAGTTTTATACAATTTTTATTCATGTGAAAAACTATCTAACATATATCTTTATTTTTACGGTCACTTTAGAAGAAAAAAAATTCAAAACTTTGTAGGTAATGACACTCTTCCGGGTGAACTACATTTCTCAAAAGTTGATAGAAAACTACGAACTTTGAATAATGCCCATATACCAAATTTCATGATTCTAGCTCAAACCGATTTTGCGTAATCTTGTCTACATACATACACACAGACACAGACACACATATATATATATATATATACAGATACACACACACAGATATTATTCTCAACCTTAGTGAAAATGATTCAGGAACCTTCAAAACGTATAAAAACATCAAAATCTCAACATCGGAAATTTTCGTGATCGCAATACTATCTCTGGCGAGATAGTAAAAATAGCTCATGATCAATTAAATATAATATTTATATGTGTATATCACCATAATATTGAGATTTTATATTTATAGTAAAATAAAATTCCTATCTCTACAATTGGCTAATATCATTTTATATGCATTGACATATTAGAGTACCTATCTGAATTTTTATATATACTTTTATATATATTTTTGTAAATATTATATATATAATATATACTATAATAATATATATAGAGTTAATGTCATTATTTTTTTAACATTTTTATTAATTTTTTATTTCTATTTCTTATATCTATTTAAATATATCAATTCAAACCATTTAATATTTTTGAAATTAAAGTTTTAAATTAGTTCTGATAAAAACTTGCCTAATAAAAAAGTATTAATATATACATATCTATATATTTGTATATATTAATTTTTTTTCAATTTAAATTTGGTTTTAAAATCAATTATATTATAAAAAAAATATTTGATATTGGAAAGATCTGAGTCGAAAAGCGAATTTAAGCAAATTATATATGTGGGAATTGAAATTGAGGTCAAGGGATGTTGGCGACAAGGGTGTTTTGACATCCTCACTCCATTTCCTTGTCCGTGGTTGTAAAATGCATGCAGGGTAGCGCAAATTTGTTGCGGGTCTCCCTCAACCCTGATCATGCTCGAGACAGGCCTTTGGTGACGTCCAGGAGAAAGTCTCCCACCCCCTTCTTCCGACATCCTCAGTAGTGGTGGGATTAATTTATAAATTGGAATGCGAACTCCCGCAGGGGATTTGTTTTGAACTATTCCTCTTAGACTATTCTCTAAGATTCTGTTTAGATTCGTGATTGATGATGATGATGAGATGTGTGAGTATTTGTTTATGTATATTTATTTGTAAATAATCCATTTTATAGAAAAGCCCAAACAAAAAGTGTTGTTGATCTATCGAGATAGTTTACCCCTAGACAACGTTCCAACCCCTTCCAAATTACTACATATATATATATATATATATATAAACGATTTATTTTAAAAAAATAATAATCTATTAAAGAATAATAGATTTTATTATTAATATTAAAATGTCATCAATTTAGTTTTATATTTGGTTCTAATATTTTATAAATTTTTATAATACTTATTAAAACAAACAAAATATGAATTTAAATAAATAATAATATTAAATTCTTTATTTACTACTTATGTTCATATGCGCCCCACGCTTTTTTGTTGGGCATATGTAAAGGATAATATTCAAGGTTTAATTAATATTTTATTTTCTACTTTTTAAGGCATTTTTTTATTAAAAAGCGTGTACATATATTAAAAAGTTATTTTATTAATTTATTTCAGATATTTATTAGTTAAAGATACTTAGATTCAAACATATATATACTTAATATTTGAATAGAGCATTGAATTAGATTTTAATGTGAAAGAACATGATTTCTTCTTTTGAGTGAATGTTGTTTGAATGAATTTAAAATAATACTTTATTATATAAATTAATTTAAAAAGAATGTTTTTTAAAGGCATATGCCAATTTAAAAGGTGATAGAAAGCTACATTACCTAGAATCAGTCCCTTACATTAATATAATAAAATTGTAATTCTTATTTATTTTTTATTGAAACTTTTATTTATTTATTATGCTTTTACTTTACATGCAAAAAGCTTTAATTAAATGAAATAAAATGTAAAAATTAACATGATTTTGTTATTAATCACAATATTTTAATTTAAAACAAATAAAAAACTAATATCTATAAAAAAAAATCATTTTGAATTATCAAAATGTTTAAAAAATATTTTAATTTTTTTTTTTAATTTATCTCTTTTTTAATTTCTAAGGAGTCATTTGATAATTTAAAATTTATATTAAGAATTAAGATCAAGTATCATTGGGAGTTTTCAAAAATAATTTTCCAATCACAAAAGATTTAAGTCTCATAAAAATTTGGAATAAAAAGTACACTATTGTGAATAATAATGAAAGTTATTAGTAAAAAATTTAACTAGGAAATCGATAAGCATCTTTCATACAATATCAATATATTTACTGATTTTAAAGAATATGATAATACAAATTCAATATTAAATGAATGCTTTATTGAATCATTTATAAATTCTTATAAAAATTAATTTAATTTTAATTTTTTTTATTTCAATAGTAATAATAAAAGAATAATAGATAATTGTGAAGAATTATTTCAAATATTATTAAATGATTCCGAAATTAATAAGTCAAAATATAGAAAAAAAATTAATTTAAATTTAAATTATATTTTAAAAATAGAAAACTTTATAAAGGCAATGAAGGGGAAAAAAATAAAAAAAATAATATACTAGATAATATTAATACACCAATACCTCATTTTGCGACTGGGCCACGTTCCCAAATTGAAACGACGCAAGGTATATCGAAGATAGGTTCCAGGGTTACGAAAATACTACTTTTTAAAAAGAAAATTGAACAAAGTAAACATTTAGGAAACAAAAATAATATAAAATTTTATTACATAAATACAAAAAAAACAAAAAAAAAAACATAATTAATCAGTGGTGTATTGGGAGGGGAACGCGGGAAAAAAACGTTCCCTTACCTTTTTTCAGAACCGGAACACGTTCCAGTACTTTTTAATGTCCCGACAACTCCCACTTATAAATCCACTGTTATAATTTCTATTTTTTGTATTCGTTAATATTTTGTATAGTAAGAATAAGAAAAAATAAAATCTTATATGGAAAAGAATAGTTTGCTGAAAATAGTACTTATTTTTGCTCCCACACACTATGCGTTCCCTTACTTCTTATTTGACCAATACATCACTGTAACTAATGTCTATTTAAAAATAAATCAAAATTAATAAATAAAATAAATAATAATAAATTAATTAATTAATTAAAATTACAAAATTTGAGATGATCTCAATCGTAAACATAAATTTGTTAAATATTGTTTTGTTTCACATAGTATTTAATTTTTCACTTCCATTCCACTTAATCTTCTAAAAAACTTATCAACCTTCTGGAATATCTTTCCAGAGAAAAAAAAGAAAATTTAATAAAAAAAAAATTAAAGACTCGAAACCAAAACAACGCAACCTTGAAAATCGAACCACGCACAATAAAAATTAGTACTAATTAAGCAGCGACGCAACTTCGAAAAAAATGCAAAACGAAACGACGCAAAGCGAGGTATTGGTGTATTTTAAAATTTTTTTTTAAACAAAATCTTAAAGAATTATTAAATAATGAAGATAAAGGTAAAAAATTGCAAGATGTTGATATTTCTATATTTGAAAAAAAAAATTGAAAATATTAATGGTGAGAATAAAGATGGTAAATACTATGCTACAAAAAAATATTTAAAATATCAATCTTACTTAAGTGAAGCTAAAATAAAAGATTAACATTATGTAGAAAACAAAATCATTAGATTTTACCATTAAATTACATTCCTGTTTATCAAAATCACTTTTTTATACATTAAATATAAATGATTGATGATGTAACATGTGATAAAAGAAATTATCAAAATATTAATGAAATTTATTTTTATATTAATTATAAATATTTGAATAAATTACAAAAAAATAAAATAAAAATATGATCAAACTGAACCATTAAATTTCCTATCATTTTATAATTCAATAAAAAATTTAGTGGAAGTAGACAAAAAAATTGGTGAAGACGTTTTTGGTTAAATAACTCTGATAGAAAAACGATAATCAAAATTATCTCAATTAAAGGAGATCAATTAGTAAATGACAAAAACATTCCAAGATATAATTTCTGAAATTGTTATAACTCAGGAATTAAGTAATCTTAGAAATGGAGTAGAATTTAGGACTTTATGTTTTATAGAATTAATCGATATATAGGTAGGGGGACCATATTTTGAAAATACCAAACCGGGACATTTTACTTTTTTTTTTTTTAGAAACAAATTGAAAAAATTTTGAAAAAAAGTACGAAATGTCCTAAATGTTTAAAAAAACGCGACAATAGGCTGTCCTGAAAACATTTTTGGGGACGCCGGGACTGAGCACCTAAAAACGGGACGTTTGGTCACCTATATATAGGTATTGTATAAAAGGAGAATACCCAAATAAACTTATTACTTTATGAAATAATTTTTTTGGATGAAAATGATTGGCCAGATATTTTTAATAAAGATCAACTTTTTATAGATTTACAGCTCGACAAAGGAAGTTTGGGTTTTGAAGCATTTGAATTTATAAATTCAAGATCCATCCATTCCATTCCATCTTTAAACAATTAACATTTGCATTAATTGTTGCTGAATTAGAATCTTCATTAATAAACAAAACAAATAATAATATAAATAAGCTGGAGTGACTCCACTCGACTATCTCGCAAATTTGAATTGAATTAATTAATATATATTATATTTAAATTAAATTTAATTATTTATAAATTAAAATTAATAAATCATATTTATTAAACCAGCGCATGTTTGGCTCTTTGATGATGGCATCACGTGTTGGCGCGTGAGATTTGAAGCGTTAAAAAATTAATTCCGGTACTTTCAGCGAAACAATCAAGCTGAAATTCTATATATAGCAGTTTTATACAATTTTTAATCATGTGAAAAACTATCAAACATATATCTTTATTTTTACGGTCACTTTAGAGAAAAAAAATCAAAACTTTATAGGTAATGACCCTTGATTTGACATGGAAATAGTATACTATAATAGTTTCAAATCAGTTGGATCTATTATCAATTGATTAAAAAGAATTTATAATAATAATAATAACAATAAATATTTATTTGTCTTTGCCGACTCAGCATACACAAATCATACAATTTCAACATTCTATACAGTTCATCAAAATTACAATCCAATATATACAAACAAAATAAAATAACTAACAAAAAAAGCATAAGCTGGAGTGTCTCCACTCGACTATCTCGCAAATTTGTATTGAATTAATTAATATATATTATATTTAAATTAAATTTAATTATTTATAAATTAAAATTAATAAATCATATTTATTAAACCAGCGCGTGTTTGGCTCTTTGTTGATGGCATCTCGTCACGTTTTGGCGCGTGATTTGCAGTGTTAAAAAATTAATTCCGGTACTTTCAGCGATTCAATCAAGCTGAAATTATATATATAGCAGTTTTATACAATTTTTAATCTTGTGAAAAACTATCAAACATATATCTTTATTTTTACTGTTGCTTTAAAGAAAAAAAATCAAAACTTGGTATGTAATGGCCCTCTTCCGGGTGAGCTACATTTCTCTAAAGTTGATAAAAAACTACGAATTTTGAATAATGCCCAAAATTTCATGATTCTAGCTCAAACCATTTTTGCTTAATGTTGTCTACATACATACACGTAGACACACACACACACACACAGACATTATTCTCAACCTTAGTGAAAATGATTCAGGAACCATCAAAACGTATAAAAACATCAAAATCTCAACATCGAAAATTTTAGTGATCGTAATACTTTCTCTGGCGAGATAGTAAAAATTGTGTTTTTTTAATAAAACATATCAATCTCCAGAAATTGTCTATCAAGATACGATACTTGTTGCCTTTATAATGATCTTATACTAGAACCAACTTTATTTGTAGCTAAAGGAGATTATCAATTTGAAATTTATTGTACGATTTAATCAAATTTATTTAATAAATGAGAGATTTTTGAGTCATATAATAATATATTATGGTTTCGTTAAATTTTTAACAAAATAAAAAAGTACGTTATAATAAAACAAAATCAAATAAATAATCATAAATTCTTAATAGTGTAAATGTAACAAATTATTTTCATAAATAAACTATTATAACCCGGAAATAATTTTTGAGAGATTTTTATATGAAAATAATAACAAAAACTCTATTTCTACTCTATCATTATACTTTATACTGAATATAATTATACTTAATTATACTAATATCAAACTATACTAAAATATTCATATGTAAATGAAAAATCATAAGACTAATTGCATTCATTGATGAATTTACAAAAAAAAAAAATAATCTTTAAAAAAAATTATGTTAGTTTTGAATAACTTTTTAAATTATATAAATTATAAATGAATTGAAAATATGAAAATTCATCAAATCTGATGTTCAATGCAATTTTTGGTCATTATGTTTAGATTAACGATAATGATATACTTATGTTATAGTGATTATAATAATTTTCTTAATATAAAAAAATGAAAATATATTATTTTACATTTCTTAATTATGGTCAATGATTTTACTTACCAAGTAATAGTTAATATATATATATATAGTATATGTATATTATAATAGTCGAGTTGCAAAAAAATTAAAACAATGAAGAAGAAAAAAAAGAGAGAAAGAATAATTATACATTTGATTCAAGTCAGCAGTGTTTCAAGTGACTGGTTTACGTATACATATATCAAATATATGAAATTTAACTAATATAATTATATTCTTCTAGAATTTTCATTTATCTTGTATTATTTGAATTTTTATTAATATATTTCTATGAAATCATTTTATTTTGAATAAAAATAGATTAAAAATAATAATTAATCTTTTACTTAGAAATTGAATAAAAGTACAGTTAGTTTATTATTATAATACTATTAATAATTTTTGTTTAATATATATTTATAAAAAAAAATTAAATCATTTCGATAAGAAATTTTAAAAATATTCATGCCTGATTTTATTGCATTTTTAATGCATTTTTATTTATTTAAACTGAAAAATAATGTATTTTTTTTTTAATTTTAGTTCATTAGCAATGAGTATCAAAGTCCAATTTAGCCAACTTTATTATTTATATATTTTAATTAATTTGATTAAATTAAAAATTAGGCAAAGAAAGACAGATCGTTAACTTAAAGTTCGGTGAACCAATACCTTCAGTCATTTAGTCCAATTGCTAGTCTAGATTGTGATTTTTCATGCAACAATTTGAAAAGACAATTCTAATGAGACTTAAAGTTAATTCAGTGGTTTCCAACCTTTCTGTACCGGCGCCCCCCTTTTTCTAAAAAAAATTATTGCGCCCCCTTAATTTTTGTAATAATCTAATTTCCTTTTTGAATAGTTGGGCACATTTCTGAAATATAATAACAGGGGTGGGCCATGGTTCAGAGCATCCCAAAATCATCATTTTTTTTTTAGAACCATACTGAAAAAAAAATCAGAAATGTTCAAAAGTTTGTCCAGAAAATTATCTTACCTTTTTTTAGAACCATATTGGAAAAAAATTGAAAAAAATCGAAAATTTTCAAAAGTTTGCGGGTACTTGAATTGTCTTCGCGGCATTTGAAATTGTTTTGCACCCCCCCCCCCTTGCAACAGTCTCGCGCCCCCTTGGGTGGCGCGCCCCACAGGTTGGAAACCTCTGAGTTAATTCCTTTTCTACTCCCTCCTTCCTACTATCATTAGAAAATTTTAAGAAAATTAAAATTGAAAAAAAAAAATTTTCTCGTTAATGATAGTTAATAATAAATTCTAAAAATGTAGAAAATGGATTAAAAAGATTCTCACTCAAAGTGATTAATTTTTTGAATGTGGAAATGGTAAATAAAGAGTGGGATTGAGAAATAGTATCAACTTTTCTTCAATTAAATAATAAAGATTTTATATTAAGAATATAAGTATTTTTTTAGAATTTGATCGAATTACTTTCTTAACTGTCATAATTATATTGAGAAACTAATTGAGATTTTGATGGACTTCATTCAAATCTCAAAGGATTTAATAAATGTATTAATTAATTACTAAAGAAGCATTCATGAAATTCTTTTTTTTCATATTTTCCCTTGCGGATATAAATTCTTGTTAAATTAATATTATAATATTATTACCTTCATTTCAAAGATCTCCTTTTTTTATTATTTATTTTCAATTTTATTTTTCTTAATTGAGAGTAAAATATTTTTCTGGAAATTGAAAATTAAAGTTATATAAACATGTGGATGTATTATATTTAATATAAAATTCTTAAATAAAAAAAACAAAAAAATTACTATAACGATAATAATTATTGTTAGTGAACAAATATATAATTTTATGAATTTGAAAAGAGTAATTCTTACCTGGAATTTCAATTCATTAGTGCAGTGATTCTCAACCTTTTTTTTACCGCGGCACACTTTTAACGGTTTAAAAAATACCAAATTAATATAATAATCATTTTTGTTTTCTTAGATTCAATTAAATTGAATCGTTCGCATTTTCCACTTTTTTTTTATAATTAAAATAAAACAAACATCTCCAACAAAAAAATATTTTTAAATTTTTGCTGTGTTCATTCAGGCAGTTTCTATTTGATATTTTCAGCATCTGAAATTATTCAATTAAATTGCATTTGAGCAGGTTTACTATATCATTATAAAAAAAGGCTCTGATTAAAAAACAAAAATAGAATTAATATCTTTTTTATTTTATTTAAAATTGTTAATCATTCGGAGGTCATTTATAATTTTCACTTTATAGCTGCATTGATTTTATATAATCAGGATTTTAAAAAAAAAAGTTAAAAGAGGGAATTTCATTATTTTTTATGTGAAATGTTTTTTTTAATTAAATTTTTTTTTTTTGTGATTTTATTTTTACTTATTTTAGATTATTTAATAAAATTTTCCTTGTTATATTTGATACTTGTATTGGAATCATGTTATTAAATAATATAAGTGATTTTGTTAAGTTTCTTTTATTTAAGCTTTCAAATTGTTTATAATTTATTTCTGAAATTTGAGTGATCCTGACACTTTGACCAGTGGTGTATTGGGAGGGGAACGCGGGGAACGACGTTCCCTTACCTTTTTTTAGAATCGGAACACGTTCCAGTACACAGACAGATGATCAAATTATTTAATAAAATATTTAATGTGGAAGCACTTAATGAGGAAAGAACTGAGTAATTTTTTGAAATGTTTAGATGACCTTCTACTCACCGTTAGGTAGTCTACACGTATTGGTCTAAAATAAGCTGGAGTGTCTCCACTCGACTATCTCGCAAATTTGAGTTGGATTAATTAATATATATTATATTTAAATTAAATTAATTAAATTATAAATTAAAATTAATAAATAATATTTATTAAAACACGTCACGTATTGGCGCGTGAGATTTGCAGTGTTAAAAATTAATTCTGGTACTTTTAGCGATTGAATCAAGCTGAAATTCTATATATAGCAGTTTTATACAATTTTTAATCATGTGGAAAATTATCAAATATATATCTTTATATTTATTTACGGTCACTTTAGAGGAAAAAATATCAAAACGTGGTAGGTAATGACCCTCTTCCGGTTGAGCTACATTTCTCAAAAGTTGCTAGAAAACTATGAATTTTGAATCATGCCCATGTACCAAATTTCATCATTCTAGCTCAAACAGTTTTTTCGTAATCTTGGTTACATACATACACACATACACACAGACATTTTTCTCAACCTTAGTGAAAATGATTCAGGAACCTTCAAAACGTATAAAAACATCAAAATCTCGACATCGAAAATTTTCGTGATCGCAATACTATCTCTGGCGAGATAGTAAAAATTCTATAAAAATGTCAAAGATTCGATTAATAAAAATAATTGATAATTGATGAGTAATTAAATGTACAATTTTTATATAATAATCTTATAAAAATTTAATATCTTCATTTCTATCATTTTATCACATTAATATTTTATTTCATTATATTTTGCGAATAACTAAGATTATTAATTTCTGTTTAATTCCATAGGTATTTTTTTTAGTAATAAAAAAATATATTTTATTAAATTAAATAATTCATTATATATATACAGTGGTGTATTGGGAGGGGAACGCAGGGGATCGACGTTCCCTTACCTTTTTTCAGAACCGGAACACGTTCTAGTACTTTTTCATATCCCGACAACTCTCACTTAAATCTTAGAATTTCTTTTTTTGTGTTGTAAATATTTTGTATAGTAAGAATAAAAAAAAAATCAATACTTATAAGGAAAAAAATAGTTTGCTGAAAATAGGACTTTTTTTTGCTCCCACTATGCGTTCCCTTACTTCTTATTTTACCAATACATCACTGACTTTGACACTTTTGTTTTTCAGTTTCTTTTTTATAATAAAATTTAACCATTTATAATAAGAATCTTAAAAAATACTTTTCTATATTTATCTTATAATATATAATGTAAACAATTTTCTATTTTATAAATTTGTTTATTTAATTATTTCTATAATTTCATAAAAAAAATGTTTATATTATATTGCATTCTTAATCTCTACCTATTTCCTTGTCTTAATAAATAATCAAAATATAATAATCTATCTACTCTAAATGTTTGTTGCATTATTTCTATGATACTCAGTATAAAGAGAAGGTCAATTGTTTTTCATTTTAATAATAATTTTTTTTAAAAGGTTTATGAAAGTATGATAAATTATGTAAACCTTAAAGCTATAGAAAAATTAATAAATTAACTAATTAAATATATTTATATTAAAATTTATTTTTGTAATTGTAAATTTCTATGTGATTAATAGATAAATAGGTTGGATATAAAGATAATTTCAATATATATAAATATTTCAATTTATATATTAATTATGCTAAAAAGTTTGTTTAAGAGTTCAAGAATTTTCAAATAATTGAAAAAAAATTTAAATGATTTTTTTTTAATGATAAGATGATTATTATTTGTTTGATCAAGAATGATTATTAACATTACTATACAGGGCTTTATATGGCTAGTTTCTATTTTGGGAGGTCATCCATAACTCAATTCTAGAGTTTTTTGTATATAGGTCCATTATAATCTATAAAATATTAAAAAAATTACAATTCTATAACATCAATTAAACTATTTTTCATTTTTAATAATATATTTTTTTTATAAATCAATATTTAATCGAATGCATATGATATAATACAATCTTAATGTCTATTATACTATCCTATATAAATATAGTAAGTGTTTAAGAATGATTGAGAAATAAAATATTTCAATTTTCAAGTTTTCTAAATTATTAAGTTTACCTTGAATGACTGTATTCTGGTGATTTCCCTCAGTTCTAAAGAAATATTATAATAAATAATTATGCATGTTTACCATACAAATTCCGGGAGTTGAAATTAATCTCATTTATCTTCTTTAACCTTTCTAAAGATATTCCAAATTATTTTGGATTTTTGTAATATTAAGTATTGTATTTATAGCAAAAAAAACAAAATTTAATTTAATTCAATATTTATATCAATAAAATGTTACTAATTAGATTATCCTGTATGCAATTTTCAGCTGTAATGTCCCAAGGGTATTGATAATTCCAAATAATTTTATAACAATCCGAAAGGATGTTGCTTGGAAACCGCCCGACGCCGAAGGCGGGGGGCTGTCTCCTGTAAGCAATTTTTATTACTTCCAGTACGAAGTCCATCTAATTTATCATTTCTGGTGTTGCAAAAGTCCAAAAATAATTTCCAAATGTATTTCTTATTTGATAAAGTATTTTTTGGTGTATTTTTTTTAATAATTTCATAAATAGAATCATTATTTTCGTCACCATATCGTGAAAATGATATTTTAAAATGCAAAGGATTACTATTTATTAAATGACAAAAACAGTTTGTTCCCTAGCAACAAGCAAGAGGGATTTTATCAAACGGAGGGATCTTTTCAGTATAATTGTTATCTTATTGGCTTTTTTTGAACACATGACTCGGAATTGAAGAATTTGATTGGCTATTTATTTCATCAAAAAATTTTCGATATAAACTTATTCATGTTTGTTACCAACAATAAATAACCTCTTTCTAAAAAATAAACTTTTAATTGTAAATTGTTTAAATGATTTTACAATAATTAAATTAATAAATATTTAATTTAATTATTAATTAGTAATATAATTGGTGATATAAATATTAAGAAAATGAATTTAATTTATTAAATTGTTATATATAATATATTTGTATATATTTGTATAGATAATTTGTAATATTTTTGTAGCTGACCTATTCTACATGTTCTCTGATTCATGTGGATGAAAATAAAATTTGATATGATTAGAACATTGAGTAATGATGATATACTTAATTTGATTTTATGACCCAAACTATATTTGAGGATTATAAGGTCATCGTTAAGACTGCCTCCGTCATTCCAAAAAAAAAATCCTTCTTCTTCAACCCAAAAATGCTAGAAAGATTTTGAAATATCCTAAAGTTTTAAATCATATCTCACTCTTATATAATAAAACTAGTAATGTGATAGTTTTACCAAAAATCTAAAGTTTTACTATAATCTGACCACCAGGCAAATAAATAAATGCATTTATAAAAGAATATTTAATAGATGATTAGCATTAAGTCTCCTCATATATTTAGTTGCATAATCATAAGTCCGACTATTTTCTAGTTTATTTTTTTTTATATCAGTTCTATATACAAAAATTGAGTTGTAAACTAAGAATTTGAATAATTTTGCAAGTTGAAATTTCAAAATACTATTATTAAAATGACCATTGAGAATAATATTAAAATTTTTTAATAAATTTAAATCAATTCGTTTTTTGTTTAATTTTTTTATTTAGTCAATTCTTTGAGTAGAAAATGAAATTTGTAAATAATTCTGGTAATTTAAACAAAATATAATCATTGATATTAAAATGTCAATTTTTGTTTTATGTGTGTTTATTTTAATATATATATATATATATATATATATATATACAGTGGCGTAGCGTCATCTATTATGTTGGGGGAGGGGGCACGGGGTGGTCGGGGGTCTCCCCCAGAAAAAATTTTGACAAAATAAATTATTTATTTATTCATAACGTTTAGACTATACTTATACGTAATTTAAAGATGCTTTTTTTAAAATTTTAAATTTATTTTTTGTACAATGTTTGGGGGGGGGGGCACGTACCCCCCACCCCACCCCGGCCCGACGCCGCTGTATATATATATATATATATATTATAATAATCAAACCAATATATTTTACTTTAATAATAATAATCAATTTATAAAGTATATAATTTATTAATAATATATTAATATAATTTAAAATATAAAATAATTTTCATTTTCTTCTATAACTAATATATTGTAAAATAAAATTAAAATAAATTTTATTTATTAGGGATTTATTTATTATGAAATAGAAAAATATTTTTTTAATAATAAATCGCTTGTTGCCAGGTAGATATTTCATAAGAATTTGCCAAACACCTTTTAATTGACACATTCAATCATTTTTAATTTTTAATGGATAGGTATAAATTACTGATTCAATATCGAATAACAAAAAAAAAATGATAAATATATTCGTGAAATGAAAAAAAAATATTTAAATGATCTTTTTCTTATTTTTTGGATTTTGAAAATAATAATTATATGTTGTTTGTTAATTTATTTTTTTAATTAAAAGTAATTTTGTCAAAACAAATAAAGTTTGTTAAGTATAAGAATATGGTATAAGTAAATATTCTGCTTAAATAGATATTTTTTCAATTCATAATGAGAGCTTTTTATTATCTCGCCAGAGATAGTATTGCTATCACGAAAATTTTCGATTTTGAGATTTTGATGTTTTTATACGTTTTGAAGGTTCCTGAATCATTTTCACTAAGGTTGAGAAAAATGTCTCTGTGTGTGTGTGAACCAAGATTACGCAAAAACGGTTTGAGCTAGAATGATGAAATTTGGTACATAGGCATTATTCAAAATTCATAGTTTTCTATCAACTTTTGAGAAATGTAGCTCAACTGGAAGAGGGTCATTACCTACCATGTTTTGATTTTTTTTCCTCTAAAGTGACCGTAAAAATAAAGATATATGTTTGATAATTTTTCACATGATTAAAAATTGTATAAAACTGCTATATATAGAATTTCAGCTTGATTAATTTTTTAACACTGCAAATCTCAGGCGCCAACACGTGACGTGGTGCCATCAACAAAGAGCCAAACATGCACTGTTTTTAATAAATATTATTTATTAATTTTAATTTATAATTAATTAAATTTAATTTAAATATAATATATTATGTTATTTAATCCAATTCAAATTTGCGAGATAGTCGAGTGGAGACACTCCAGCTAATTTACAAATATTTTAAATATTATTGAATGAATAATTAATTCAATAAGAAAAGTATCAGAGATATGTATATGAAATGAAAATAAATACTATTATCTAAATACTATATCTATTATTAAATAAATAGATATTATATATTTAATTTGTTGTTTTGTTATAATAAATTATAGATTTATAAACTATCTATATAATTATTCAAAAAGCTATTTATAGGTATATATTTTATATTTAATTTAAAAACTATTAAAATATGTAGTTTTCCTATTTTTTTTTTAATTAGAGAACTATAATTATATAAAATAATACTCTCTAAACATATAAATTTTATTTTACATTTTTTTTATTAACATTAATTGATCTAAAACTTTAAAGTGTGGTTTTTCAATATATATCCCAAAAATGACTAAATATTTTTTTAATTAAATATTTTAAAATTATATGTTTTATAGTAATTGCAATGAAATGAAATTAAAAATTAATTACATTACATTTATACATCAGTCTCAATTCATAACATATAATACCAATACAAACATCAATTCTAGTTTATTACAATATATAATTCAAAAAAAAAAATTAGAATATATTTTTCTTTTATAAATAAATATAAAGGAAATGAATATTTGTATGTATAATGGAGATTGATAGCAAAAATAAATTTAATCTAAATATACGTGTTAAAGTGTAAACTTAAATATCACAAATTATTTATACGTACCTTTCTTTATGTTTTTTTTTAACTTTTAAACTACAAAATAAATTTAAAAGGGCGAAATAATTTTAAATGATAAATAAAATTAATCAGATTTTTGGGTTTCCATTGATTTTATAAACTTTGTGGGTTTTTTTTTTATCCTTTATTTATTTTTTGAATTTTAATTTTCTTTTTTAAAAATTTAACACTAAGACAAATTTATCCAAAATATTTTTTACTTAAATTTACAATAATACATATATATATATATATATAATAAATAGGAAAAAGATTACATTTTGGGGGAAAAAATGTATTATTGATATAAAGTTGATATTTCAATCCGAATAAAAAAAAAAAAAAAGGAAAAATAAATTTTTCCCAAATATTGTTTCATTTGAATGGGGAGTGAAGAGGAGGAGAGGTGAAGCATGGGAGGGAAGTTGAGAAGGAGTATTGAGTGTTATATAAAGAAAAGTCCGCTTGGTGAATTTCAAACGTTGCACGAACGCTCTTGATTGAACAACCTTTGCTATCAGCAACAGCCAACTGTTCAAATTTATTTCGTTGCGTGTGTTCATTCACTTTTCTAAAACCTAATTTGCATTTTCTACTTGGGAAGAGGATCCGAAAAGGGAGAAGGACAAGAATCTTTTTAAACGTTTCGTCTTGCTCACTAAGCCCCTTTCTCCTGGTGTATCAACCTTGCCGACGTTAAGTCTGTCTGAACTGGATCAAGTTAGCAGACTTAATCGCTCGGCGAAAGAAAAGTGCATAAGCATCTTGAAGCAGCTGAACATTATGTGTGCCGGTAATAAACAACTTAAACAACAAAACAACCCTTCAACAAAAAAAAATATGACATTAAAAATCCCTAAAGTGGCTCAGAGAGCGATTGCCCGTGCCCAGCTGGACAAGACGGATGCCCAGGCCGTTATCATTCAACCAGACATTCTTGCTCGTAGCACTGGATGGCTACGTAAAAGCAATGAGTGGCTGCATCAGGGCCTGGAACACTTCGAACATACACCCGTTTACAAGTAAGTCATTTTTAAACTTGGTTTTTTTTTTCCTTTATATTATATGATAATACAATTTATCCTCCAAGATAAGATAATCAATTAAATAAAATAGTAAATTTTAGATTAAATTTAAAATTTATTCTATTTTCACAAAAAAAAAAAAAAAATTGAAATTTTATATATTTTTTTTTTCAATAAAAGTATTCGTTAGTAATAATAATGTAATTTACTGTTGATATAAATTTGATTAATTAATAAATTATTAATAATAATTGTATAAATTATAGTGATGAAAAAGTACTCAAATTAAAAATTTATGCTATAATCATAACAAAAATTTGAAATTTTATATAATTTTTTTTTTTCAATAAAAGTTATCGTTAGTAATAATAAAGTAATTTACTGTTGATATAAATTCGATTAATTAATAAATTATTAATAATAATTGTATAAATTATAGTGATGAAAAAGTTTGTAAATATATAAAACTATATTAAAATAATTAGATCAAAAATTTTTTTTTTTTTTTTGTTTTTAAAAAAGGGTCGAAATTATATTAATAATAATATAATATGTATATTAATACGCGAGTTATCTAATTTTTAAATTAAAAATTTATTACAATTTTTTATCATAACCACGAAATAAAAATGCACTCTTAGAAGATAAAAAAAATAAAATATTATAATAATTTAAAATTAAATATTATTTTATTTATAAATTTTGAAATATTAAATTATTCGATTAAGAGATTATATTAATACTATAGAATAATATTTTATTGTGAAATGAAATCAAAGTTTCATCATCCATCTATCAAGCATATTAAACATAAAATTTAAATATATAATATAATTCAATTGCAAAATATCAATTTAATAATTGAAGCATAAAGTAAATAGAAAATATTTTATCTAAATTCTACTTCGGCCTATATCTCTAGTTGTATATTGATTTAAAAGTATGATAGTAATGATTATAGTTTACATTTAATTTATTATTATATGTTTAAGTAAGTATTATATCATAAAAATAATAGATTAATTTATAAAATTAATATTAAATAGTTAAATTCTTCCCTTTACCCTTCATAGCTACAAGTATACCAAGTTATTTTTCGTTTCTTAAAAAGAAAATTTTATTAATAAATTTTAAATTAAAAATTTTCAATTTTATTTAAAAAATAGAGAAAGAAAAATTAAATATAAATCAGATAAAAAAAATTCATAAACATAGAAATATTATTTATTATAAATATATAAAAAGATTAAATTTTTTAACTCAAAAAAAATCGCTTTGATTTATAGATTTTCTCGACATTCTAAAAATTAATTATGATAAATAAACCTTGGAAACTTTATTTAGATTTAATATATTTTACTATTAAAAATTAAAATTTTAAATACTGATTTTTTTTTTTTATAAATTATTTATTAGATCTTAATAATATTTACCCTTCATAGCTACAAAAATACAGAGTTATGTTTCGTTTCTTAAAAAGAAAATTTTATTAATAAATTTCAAATTTTAATTATAAAAAAAATAGAGAAAGAAAATTTAAATATAAATCAGAAAAAAAAAATTCATAAACATAGAATTATTATTTATTATAAATATATAAAAAGATTAAATTTTAACTGAAAAGAAAAATCGCTTTGATTTATAGATTTTCTCGTCATTTTAAAAATTAATTATGATAAATGAACCTAAAACCTTGGAATCTTTATTTAGATTTAATATATTTTACTATTAAAAATTAAAATTTTAAATACTGATTTTTTTTTATAAATTATTTATTAGATTATAATAATATATGAATAAATAATATAATACCAAGATAGCATAAAGGAAATGAAATCTCGTGAAACTTTTAAATTAGTTAGATTCTTTAGAAGGAAGTATCGTGTAAAAAGATTGAAGTGAATAATCTGAAATCTAGCTATTATATTAAATGAAGTTGGAAAAATAAATTATATATGTGAGTGACACATATTAAATCTAGAGCATGAACCCCTTAAATTCAGGCAACCCAATTAACAGTTTTCTAATGTAGTTTATTTAATTACATATTTCATGAGTTCAAAACAATATGGATATATCAAAAACAATAGTAATAATTTATCTCAATTAATTCATCTACTTTATGGCTATTTTTTATATTTCAATTGAAATTGAATTGCTTGTTTTGTTTTGTTTTTCAAAATAATATATAATAGATTTTTATTAAATTTTAAGTTGATAAATCTTGTAATTGATATTATATAAAAATGACTGTCAAGTTAAATAAAGGATACTTTATTATTTAAATAAAGAACTTAGAAATTAATTAATAATAAATCAATTTAATCAAATTTTAATCAAAATTGATAATCACGAATGATTATTTGAATTATTAATTTTATCAAATTTAATTTATATATGTAACACCACTATCTATCGCAAACTATCAAAGTGTCGCCTCTATTATTCGGCCTCTCTGATGACCGCTTGACGACGTGTTGTATTGATTGTATTAAATGGTAAATAAATTGTTAAATAAAAAATCATCAAAATTTCTTTTATTTTCCAAGAAAGAACGAACCCCCGTCACATATAATAATTTAAAAAAAAAATTTGAATATAATTTATATAAATAAAGCTAATATTTTTATTAACACTATTATAGGAATAATTGGAGTAATTTGACCTTTGGTAATTATCTCTTATTTTCTTATTTCTTTAAGAGGAAAGATAATTTTTTAAGATAATCTCAAGAATAAATAAATATAAATAAATAAAATAAAAAATAAATAGATAGGTGAATGTATTCAAAGAAAGAGTTTGAATAAGTTTCACAATTTTTTTTTTTTACCTACTACAGATAAAACTAAAGATACATAAAATTAAAACAATTTAACAATTTAGTTTAATGGAAAATGAATTAATTAAAAATAAATAAAGAAAATTTGATTACAAAAATTATATATAATAATTAAAAAATAATCAGAGAGAGTGACCTTTTTGCATTTGAATTTATTGGTGCAGAAGAGATGAATGAAAGTATATGGAATTTTTTTTTTTATGGAACCATTGATATTCATTATATCAGGGGTAGGCAAAGCGGCCCCCCGGACGATTTTTAATGCGCCCTCGCTGGACTGCGATCAGACTTTTTAAAATTTTTTCAATATGGTTCTCAAAAAAAAAAAAAAAAAAAAAAATAAGTAAAATGATTTTGAGATCACGATTCTCCAGGCTCACCAAGTGTGCTCACCCCTTCACCCCTGTTATATTATTTCAAAAAAGCGTCCGACTATTGAAAAAGGTTGCTGACCCCTGCATTATATTATGTTTTATGATATTATATATTATAATTAATTAACTCAAATAAATAGATAAATAGGCAATTTATAATATTTTTTGTTGTTAAAAAAAAGACACTTGAATCGTTTCATGATTTTTTTTTTCTTAATCATCGATCAGTATATTAAATATTTTATACAATGATCTTTTTTTATTCTTTAATCTATTATTTTCATGTTTAAATTATTATATTTATTAATTGATAGGTGATTTAAAAAAAAGTAAATAAATATTATACATATATTAATTTTATTCAATTTTAATATTTTTTTATTAGATTTACGGGTTTTTTTTATAATTTTTTTAATTAATAACTTAAAAAAAAAATTAAAGTTTAGTCTTCAAGTAAGAATATATTACATTGAAAAGAACTTTGATAATATTTTTTTATGTTAATTTTTAATGACGCGAGCCTCCATTCAAAAAAAAAAATTATCTATGTTTGATAAATAAATTTTATGAAAATGATATGAATTTATTCAAAAAAAAAATAAATAATTATAATTTGTATTAGTATATTTAATTCTGAATAAAAAATCAATAATAATAAGAATAATAAGAATAATCTTTGGAAAAAATTATACCTAGTCATTTAGGACTTTACTGATCCTTTTATTTACTAAATTCTCAACAAGATTTATTTTTTATACTAACAAATCCACTTCACCTATAAGCTTCGCTTTGTAGTGAATGTTTTTTTTTCTGAAAGGGATAAAGTTCTTAGATCGTTTGGATTTCATTTATCATTCCACATAGAAACGGTATCCTTTTCGTGACCATGAATATAATTTTTATGGTTTATACAACGATTCTTTCAATATCAATGGTTGAATAATCAAATATTTCCTAAGCTTATTTTTTTTTTTAATCACTTTGTGATTATTATCATTATTATTATTATTAAAATATTATATTAAAGGTAATATAATTTGTAAACGTGAAAATATGTTATAAAGGTTTTAGATAAAAATTAGAGATAATTAATTACAAAATTGAAACTAATAGTAAGTATGTGCGTGAGAGAGCTTAAAAGAATGGGAGAGAAAAATAGAAAGAAGTGATTTTTTTTTTTTGTTCTATTATCGATGAGTAATCTATTTATGTAAATGGCATATCTTGAGATTAAAATATTAATCTGATATTTCAAAGATTAGATATTTTATTTAAAAAATATGAAATAAATAAAATTTGTTAAATCATAAATCTTAATTGATTACTTTTCATAATTTTTACAATGCATTGATTAATTTTGTACTTGAAATCCTCTCATTCTTATTCGTATGTATATACATAAACTTCAGAACAGATTAGTTAGAGATTATTTAAAATATATATATATATATATATACAGACAAATACATACTTCATAAAATAAAGAATAAGAAAGATAATTTTTTTTTTAAAAAAAAATAAATTTCTAGTGGTTAATTCTATTTAAAAATAAGTAATCTTTGACTGCCACTTTTTGAGAGACGTATTTAATTATATAAAAGTAAAAATTTAAAACTTAGATTATTATAAAAATTATTGGTGGAGATTTTAATGATATAAAAACATAATTAAATTATATGTTGATGTTTGGATGATTGTTTTTTAAAATCATAATAAATATATAGAATAATAAGGTTGATTAATAATTAATGGCCCATGTTGGTTGCCAATAGAATATTTTGAATAATAATTAAAGTTTCAAGTTGGGTGCAAATATAATATGTTGATAAATAATTCGATGCCCCATGTAAATAAAATAAATTGGATATGTTTAATAATACAAAATAAGTCACTGTGGCTTGAGTTAGGTTTGGATTAGAACAAATAAAAAAAATAGGAGATCACATTTATAAATGTTATCAGTGGCAATGGTAACGAGCGGGGCCGGTCACACATTTTTGTGAATCCCTTCATGGTTCCGGGCTGCCGAGCAGGACAGCACCTAACTCAAGCCACCAAACCCAAATTTAAAAATAACAATTTCTCTCAAAATTGACTAAATTAATTAATTAAATAAGTTTCGCCTGTTACAATAGGTTATATCATTTAATGGATAATTCATTTTAAAAACAATAAAAAAACAAAAAGAAATAAATAAATCAGATTTTTGGAATAACAAAAAAGTAAAATAAAAAAAATAAGTTGACCTGTGGCCAGGTCCGAACCGACCGACGGTTTGAAATAAATTAATTTCCAGCTACAGAAACAATTTCAAATAATTTTCATATATCTATTAATGTAATAAAAAACAGATATGGATACATAAATAATAAATATAAACATTTTTAATTTTATTTTATTTATAATATATATGCAAGACCAGGCTGTGACGCCATGAATGGCTGGATGACGTCATATAATTTTAAATCAAGAAAAAACTAATAAATATGATTTTTCTCGAGGATAAAACCAATACAAAGTGCATGATTCGTGGTGATATATAAAAAAATCTCCTTTGGTGTGAAAATAACCCTTTCCTTCCTATCGTCGATCGCTAATACTACCACTTCCGGTTTCCGGAATTGCACCAAAAGTTGATCAATTCATTCCACTGATGCATTAAGTAAATATACCAAATTTCATCAAAATCGGTTGAGCCGTTCAGGCTGTACACATCTATACGGACGGACAGACGGACGGACAGACATCATGCTAAAAATACTTTTTTCTGTTTAGAAAATGCATGATTCGTGGAGATCTGTAAAAATCTCCACATGTGAAATTTGGTGTGAAAACAATACCTCCCTTACTATCGTCGGTCGGTAAAAATTGAATTGACATGATTAAAAAATATATAAATAATTTTTTTAATATTAATTGATGTAATTTCTAATTACTTTTATTTATTATTAGATTTTATTTGTTTAAATTTGATTAAATTGAATTTATTTATATTAAAAATTTATATAAGATATATTTTTTTTTAAATAATTACCTTCAATACCGAATAACATATATAAATATTTTAGTTTTAATTAAATTTTTTAAATTTAAATTTTTATACTTTTAATACGTATAATTGTCAATTTATTTAATAAGGAAGGAAATCTTTTATGCTATTAACTGTTTAAATATTATTGTTAGTTAAATTTAATTAATATCTATTAATAAAAACTATTATCTATTAATAATATTGTTAAACGTGAAGAATAGACATTAGCATTTTAGAACTCTCTTAATTCTGAAGTAAATAAAATAAAAATTTGCATAAGATTAAATAAATCTTTAATTCATACTCACGTCATCCTTTCTTAAGATAAAGCAAAAAAACAAAAAAAAAACAAAACTATTTATCACTAATAAACTACGTCAAATTTTAATAAATATTGATTTTTCTAAAACACACCCTCAAACACTCGAGATAAGTGTTTAATAAAATTAGTTTTAGAATTATATGTCTAAAAATTACACTCAATGAAAAAGTGTGATTTTGTTTATTTATAAACAATTCCAATTATTTTTATAAACACTGATTTTAGATTCATATAAGAATTACATAATAAATTTAATATATAAATATTTTTTTTATAATTAATAGAGGTATTAAATTATTAAAGCTTTGGTGGCTGTTAAGAGAATTTTATAAATAAAACCACATATGGATATTTGTTATTGTAAATTTATTCAAAAAAATACAAAAAAATACACAACGTTTCGATTGCAGAAGTAGCAATACAAAAATTACTTATTGCTACTTCTGCAATCGAAACGTAGCAATACAAAAATTACTTATTGCTACTTCTGCAATCGAAACGTTGTGTATTTTTTGTATTTTTTTGAATAAATTTACAATAACAAATATCAATATGTGGTTTTATTTACAAAAGTCCCTTATAATAGAGGTATTGAATTCAAGTTAATCATGTTTCATGATTATGTTTCTAATTCTTGTTGTGCTATTAGAATCTTGTTCCAGACAACTCAACCAGCGCATTTCGTGACCCTGATTGCAATTGTAATTGTGGCCTCCTTATTACTACCTTCTGAGAGACATGAACATCAACCCTCAATGGCAGCAAATTTATTGTACCTTGCGAGTTTCATGCTCCATTTTGGTAGTCAAATATGGATGACATTTGTATCAGGTAAACATTAAAAATATATAAATTAATTAATTAATTAATTAATTATATTTTATAATTATATTCATTATTTTCTTTTTAATATTTCTTTCAGGACTGTCATTGTATTTTACAATGCCTCGACATGTCTTTGGTTCAGTTCAGAGAGTTCTTTTTCCAAAATACTTTAGTCTCAATTCAGCTCTCAGTCTTGTTACTTTAGTGATATTTGTTAAACGCCACGATAACGCCCTTCCTGATCGTCACTATAACATGCAGGTAAATTACTATCAAAAATAATAATTAAACTCTGATAATCAAAATAAATAAATATTTTAATGAATATTAAATAAAATTTAAAACAATTTTATTTCTAGGTGGGAACTATGGCTGTGTGCTTCCTTTGCGAACTTGCAATCCGATTATACCTGACACCTCCGTTGTTAGGTTTGATGGAAGCAAAAGGAGCTTTGGAGGCTGCTGCTGGTACTGGATCTGAAATTGGCTGCTTTCAACCAGGAAATTTAGCAATGTGTCCACGATATCGTAAAGTGCATCGTGCATTTCGACGCTGTCATATTGCAGTCGCTATGGGAAATCTTATTAGTATAGCATGCACTACTTTTCATGCACATTATTTGGCAACCAAAATAATGATTTAATTATAAATTATTTAATTTCACAATATGACATATTGTCATAATAAAATAATTTTTTTATAATAATATGAATCTCTGCTATAGTAGCCGAATTAAAAACGACCGTAAATATTCACAAAGTTCTTTAAAATAATTAAGAATGAATATTTTGAGTTTTTTTCTTTAAATAAATCAAGAATATACCATTCGAAGATATTTCTTAAAGCAATTGCCAATTTTATTATATATATATATTAATATAATATAAATTTGGGTATATTTGCTGGTAGAGTAAAGGTCTAACACAATTGAGATTAAATTTAGTTAATTAAGATAAAATTCTATAAAAAAAAAATAATCAAATAAACAAATAATACATTAGAATTCCACTTTTTAACCCATACAATTTTTATTTTTTATTAGGAACAAGTATTTTTTATGTGGAGGGGTTATTATTATTATAACCCATTAGTTCCAAAAAACATCGAAATAAAAAAGTATTAATATATCATTTTTTTTAATTATATTTAAAAAATGGATGTTAAAGAGAATGTTGCGTCAATGGTTTTTTCAGAACAAAAATTAACAATATTATGAGAGATTGTATCTTAATTAAATTAAATTCGTAATCAAATTAATTAAAATGTATATACTAGTTATTTTAAATGATAATTAACATTCCTTAAGTTTATTTAGAAAAAATTATATATTTTTTAATAAAGAATTATAAAGATATATATTATCATTTACAGGATCATTTTTTTAAGATATAAATTAGAATATTATGAATATCGTTTTGATATTTTTAATATTCAATTTCATATTGCATATTAAAAAATGAATTCATTTAAAAATTAATTTTAATCTTCATGGTATACTCTTAATTTAAAACTTTTAATTATTAATATAAAAAATTTTATATACTAGTCATATAATTTTGAGAAAGTTAAATAAACAAGATCTCTTTTTTTTGTATATTTACTTTGACATTTGGTTATCTTATATTAATTATATTTTATTTATATTTTAAATGACAATTTATTTATACGTGGGTGGTTTCGTTAAAAAAAGACACTTGTTTATTTTGCCATTCTTACCATTTCATTTTTAATATATCAGTATTTATCATTTTCATTTTTAAGTTATTTAACTTGATTAGTATTATCATTTAAATGCGTTAAAACGCTTTTCACATGTGATAAGCCATTTTATCGTTAATTATTTAATCAGGAACTATAGCAGAGGTGACTGAGTCTGAGGTGATTTATAAAAAGTTCTCCTCTATACCAAAGCTGTAGTTGTTTTTGTTTTTTTTTATTTTTTCAATGATTAGTTTAAATTATTTTATCAATATATGTAACATTGTTTTGTGATAATACAAATATTTGTTAAAATATTATTTAAAATTTCTTTTTTAAAAAAAGAAATAAATCTTTTTATATATATAAATGAATTATTGTTATTATTATTTTCCTAAACGAAATTCCTAATTTTTTCTAATTTTACATTTAAGCAATATTTTAAATATTCAATTTATCATGCTTAACAGAAATTTATACAAAATAATATTTTTTTTTTTTTTATAAATGAACATTTTTGTTTTTTATTGTCAATCTTACTTACGATTACTAAAATGTAACAATTTTTTTCTAATGTTTATGATTACATGAAAATCTGATGTTTGGATAGGATTCAGAAACTTGAATATAGGACTGTTTAGAAAGTAAAAGGTAAAAGTTTTAAAATAAAAATAAATATTTTTATAAATTGTATTTATATTAATCACTTGATTTTCGGAATATTTTGATACAATAACACAATAACACTTCTTTATAACCATTTGTCTAGAATAATATTTGTATATAAATAAAATACATTCATTTTTTTCAAAAGAATTTTGAATTCAAGTTCGATAATATAATAATATTTTCTGGAAGAATTAGTATTTGTCAAATATGTCATATAAATATGATTGAATATCTTTAAATATAATATTTTTTAATTTAGAAGAATAAAAAAAAGATAAGAGAGGAATGTAAATTGTTCTGTAAATGAAATGAATGGTCATAGAATTGTAAAATACTGAAGTATAAGAAAAGAGCCAAAAGTTAGTTAAAAATTTAAAAAGGGCGGTATGAGTTTGGATATTTCACAGGTAGAGAATTTTGAACATGAGTGGCAACATGAGACCAGCCGAGAATAGAGGCGGATTCCACAAGTTTCTCCATTGTTTCACGCGAAGTTGATGAACTACCACGATCCTCATCTTGACGAAGTAAGGTTCGAATAACTCGTCCATTCTGGCCTAAAGCCTGGGTGTACCAGAGTCCTAATTGAGTAGCCTAGAAAAATAATAATAAATCTTATTAAAGTAAATAAAATAATAACCTTTAAGAAATTAAATGATTATTTAAAATATTACGATCAAATTATTATTTAATAAAGGGTAATCCGTTAAGAGTTCCTATTTTGAAAATTTAAAAAAGCAATGTTTGCTTGAAAATTTAAGATGTTTTTTTTTGCAATAAAGAGGGCATGAAGTTATTTGGAACAAAAAATTTGTAAAATGAGCGCAAGTAACTGATGTCCTTCGTTAATCCATTTTTACAAAATTTCGGCATACTGACAATAAGTTTAAATATACGAGAACAGGTCAATAAGTTCGTAACTTTTTGAATGAAACAGGTTTTTGGACAAAAAATTATTATATTTTTCAACGTAGTCTTCTTTGAGGTCTCTAAACTTCGTTCAACGTTTTTCCAATTTTTTTATCTCTTCCAAAAAATAAGAATTGTCGAGGACATCAAAATAGATTTGTTTGTGAGATGATTCAATCTCTTTCGGCCGAGCCATTTTTCAGGTTTGAAAACAAGAAATAGTCACTTGGGACTAAATCCGGAGAATAGGGCGGATGAGGGAGTAATTCGTATCCCAATTCATAGATTTTCATGGAAATTCACTTTTTCCTATTTGCTTCTCAAATCACGAGACCCACCTCGTTCAAATTTCGACAGGTGTCAGCTGATAGTTGCCAAGATCACGGACTTATTGAACTGCCCTTGTAATAAAATTTATAATAATCATTTCAACAAATAATTTTGAAAAAGAAAATTTAACTGAATTTCAATTTTTTACAAGTGGTGAATATGAATTTCATTTTTATAAATCAAAGAATATTATTTGAATGTTATTAGTCAAAAAGTCAGGATTCTTAATGTGTGTTCCGTGACAATGTCTCACTTTGGTTTAATTTGAAAGCGATAAAATTGATTAAAGATTTCATTTTATAAACAAATTGCTCTAATTTTTCGATCATAATAGTTTCTATAAAATATTACCTTATGATCATTTTGATCAATTAGACAAATTAAAGAATTCCAAACTTGTTCAATAGATTCAAGTGTTTTTGAGGTAGACGAAGAATCTTCTGAAGTACTGTTTTGTTTATTAGAACAATGTTTTAGACATAATGCACAACCCTTATAAGTAAGAGCTTCGACTAGTGCTAATTTTTGCTTCTCCATTGTGCTAAAAAATTAATTTTATTATATAAAGATTATTTCTATTATAGGAATAAAATAAATAAAACATAATTGAATGGATATTATACCTTCTGATTTTAGCAGCATCTGGACGGTTATCATTTTTTGTGCCAAAAAAGGCTAAAAGTTGAGTTAGATCAACAGCGGAAATTATTTTATCAGCAACTTCAATAACCTAAAAAAGACAATAAACGATGGTATATCTAATGAAATATATTTTATAATTAAAAAGTAATAAAATAATTCGAATTTTAAGATGTATAAAAAGTTGTATATATATTAATAATTATAACTATTTAACAAAACAATTAAAAACCTCATCAAGGAAGGAGAAATAGAATATAAATAGATAAATAAAATATTGAGGCCTAAAGGGCCAATAACAAATATACTGGTCTAAAAAATGGGATAATAAATTCATAAAATAAATAAATATAAATATTAGAATTTTGAAGAAGAATTCTAAAAGAGTTCATTATATAAAAAATAAATAATAATTTACATTTTCAGCATGGTTTAACATTTCTTCAGTGGGTTCATAATTAGGTGATGGTGGTAAAGTTAAAGAGAGTTTGCCCTTGGCTGGGCTGGACGGGGCTGCTGGTGATCCAGCACCTCCTGAGGTAGTAGTTGATCCAGTCGTAGAAGCGGAACCATCGGAAGGTCCTAAGGAGCACAGCATTGATAGATGAACAGGCAAATGATCTGGATATGCAGCGCACAGTTCATTATATAAAACTTTAGCCTCAGGACCAGAATCTGTAAGAAAATGATATCAATTATTAATTTTGGAAATTTGCTTTAATTGAACAAATAAAATTAGCAAAAATGTTTATGTAACTGAATCGAAGTTTGATCAATTGTTTATTACAAATTTAATATTAGATTTGAATTAGTGTAAAGATCCACGTGGGAACACAGACTAGCAAATCTACCAAATTAGGAGCGATCAATGTTCCGCTTACAAAATGAACCCAAAAGAATAAATTGTTATATATATATATATATTGGACCAAGATTATTTAAATAAACTCTATCTAATATTACCAATAACAAAGCGAAATGATTATATTATGCAAATATATTATTTTTATAGAATAAGTTAGTGAGAGGTATTATTTTTACAAAATTGTTTTAGACTTATTTATTAATCATTTAACTTATTAAACATTATTGTAAATTAGAGGAATTAGAGGTTGACACAGTTGTCTAATGATTCAACTTAAGACAACAAAGTTGAAGCAATTAAATCCCTTTAGGTTATTAGTTCACAAACTAATTTCATAAAATTTGATTTTATCTAAACACTTCAGAGTAAAGCATTATATTAGATTATATCATGATCTAGAAACAAAATAAGCATTAGAAAAATATTTCTATTAAAAAAATTTTATTAAGGAAATTACAGCATTTAATAAATGTTTAAGACCTAAATTTAAAACACCCTTCTGAATTTAAAAAAATTTCAGATTCTGAGTTCAAAACTTTTTTCTTTATAAAATCAATAAACAAGAAGAAACTTGCAGGAGCAACAGGGTCTCGATCAAGTAGCCCAAAAATCAACTTTTAGAGTCATCTCATGACATAATAATAGCACCGAGTCCAAGAATTATAAATAAATTGTTTAATAAAAATTTAGAAAGAAAAATCACAAACTGTATCTCGTAACATTAACTACGCCCCAGAAAAAAATACACATACCTCCTTCAATTTTGCGAAGTAACTAAATTGAGGAATATCAATAATATTTTTATTACAATATCCAACATGGAAAAAGTTTTCCAGCAAACAATAATGTTTTCTTCTCAACATCACGTGAATTCACTTAAAGAACGCGAAAAATTCAAATGTGCCCGAATAAGTGATCCACTGGCCCAGATGCCCTAGGTCCCAAGATACCCTGTATAACTTTCAAGCATTAAAATAAGATAATTTAAATATTGAAAATAATTTAATGTTATTAATAGGTTAGTACTAAAGAAGTAGTAAGTAGTAGTAGAAGTAGAAGAGTAGTAAGTAAATAAATAGATAAACAAAAAAATACTAACCATGCTTAGCTAACCAGCTCACTTTTAAATCTCTTAAAGCATCTAAAAATTCTTCATGTTTAGATTTATCTTTATCTTTTTCAGATGATTTATTAGCTCCACTACTAGATTTCTTATTGTTTTCAACAAGGATATATTTAAAGGGATAGATATCCTTAAAAAAAAACAAGAATTAGAAAAATTAAAAATGCAACTAAATATTTTCTTTTTAATTTACCACTTTTTTTCCTAAATCATCCTTAGCATAAGTGATTGTTCCAAGTAAAAATTGGCAGTTATTCATTTTTGAAATTCTAAAAAATATAAAATAATTAAATTAATGAGATACACTGACAATATAATTAATTAATTGTTGATTACTTGTCTGAAGGAATTGGAGAAATATAGACTGGCAATAAATGGCCTGGAGGCAACATGGCGGAGGACATCTTTTTCCCTTGGATAAGTGCTTGGCCCATAGATGAATATAGGTCAATAGTTATAGGTTGAGAAATTTTGTGTGCTACTTGAAGACATAAATCTTGCAATTTTTCAAGAAGTTCTCTTCTTTCATGACGGACTTGGAGATGAATTGTATATTCCCCTTTTTCGAGTTTTGTACTATACTACAAGATAAATAGTGAAATAATTTAAATTACTATTTCACTGAAGTATAGATATATAATAATCATGACTGATCACCTTGGACGGATATGCATCACCACTTGCTAGAAGATGTTTATGACTATCAAAGAGCATCCATAATTGTGATTCGAATTCTGATTCATAAAGGAGATCACTGAGTGCACTACAATTCAAAGTAATTTCACAGCCTTTTGTCATATGTAATTGATAAGTGAGCAACAATTCATAGATTTGACGAGAAGGTGGAATTAAATCACGTTCAGAGAGAGGATTTAATTTATAATCAGATGGTCTAAAAGAAAGAAAAGTTTACTTTTAACAAACAATAAAAATACAATATTAAAGACTTTGAGTTGAAATTACTTAAGCACTTGAACAGATTGTTTTAATTGGATTTGAGGTTGTACTTCTTCTGTAGCCAACGAACTTCGAATTTCAATATTATGGACGCCATCAGATGCATGCATAGTTACTGCAGGTTGATCAGGTTTTACTCCATGGAATGAAACACTATAATCGATTTGCATATCACCAATAGATGCCCAATATTTAGCAACTACTATTTCAAGAATAAGTCCTCCCTAAAATAAAAGGTAATTCATTAAATGAAATATATTTTCGATTTCGATAGAAGAAAATATAATGATAATGATTAATAGAAACTTACCCTCACGGGAAAAGCTTGGGTATGTTCTGCTTGCCAACTTAGGGTGAACATTCGATGAGTTTCTAAAGTTTTACATACCATTTTGGGTCTCAACTGCATAGTATGTAAGATAAATCGACCACTTTTGTCAATATCAAAACATTTAGCATTGAAAACTAAAAATCATTATTAACATATAAGAATCGTATTAAATATTAAAAAAATGAAATAACGAATAATCTACCTGCCCAAGTAGCATCTTCAGGTACAAGAATAAAATGGCGTTGAATTGTATTAGGTTTAAATGTAATTGATTTTGCAAGAAGAGTAGGACGACCAGTATCAATTGAAAGTGGTTCAGGACAAACCACTGTAATTGAAACTCTAAATACTGGTCCTTTTTCTATATTAGAAATGTCATATGCACGTAAACTGAAAAATAATAATAATAATTATATAATTATAATAGTAAAGGTTTAAAATAAAAAAAAAATAAAGAACAACAGTTAGTTACCTTGTTGAATGAACACCTTTTGGTAATCCTGAAGGATCAACACGAATTGTAAATACCCGAGCAAGATTCATTAAATCTAAATGAGAGGGATATTCTACCCATGGATCTTTGCATGCAAGAGCGAGTTTCAAATTAAATGAAATTCTTTGAGCAGGATCTAAAAAGTAATTAATTATAAAATTTAATATAATGAAATTTTAAGAAATTAAATTATTTAATTTAAAACGAAATTATGTAAAACAAACCAGTTTTTTGTGGATAAAGAAATTTAGGTTCAATTGAAATTGAAATATCACGAGGTTTATCTTGGATTCCACTTCTGAGATGAATTCCTTTGGTTCCTAAGGCTCCACAAGATATATGAAAACGAATATCTCTTTCAGGTACAGCATGAAATTGAGCTAAATATTCCCAAGCTTTTTCAACCTTAAAAAGATTGTCATTCAATATTTTCTTAAAATTAAATAAATATGTAATAAATAATTATACCTGTAATAATCCAGCTCCTTGTGCAAACGGGTCCATATGATCGATGAATTGGGCTGTATTTTCTAGAGCTCTTTTAATACTATAAGGAGAATAAGCGAATTTATTTTGTTCCATTCCAGATAATAAGTTGGCTAGAAATAATATAAATATTTAATCCATTAAGAAAATATAATATTTCCTAAAGTATTATTTTAAATATATTTTTATATTTTATTAAAAAATAAGCTATAGAAATCATAGGAACTTACCCACAGCTCCACAGACATGAGGACTAGCCATGCTTGTACCATTCATAAGTTGAGTTCCTCTTAATGTAAAATTAGGAACGGAAGTAATTGCGCCTCCAGGTGCTGCTACAGTTACTCCTTGGTCACCATCAATTGTGGGACCTCTTGAGGTCCAAGTATAAGCGCAAGCAGGGAGTCGTTTACGTAATGAATATTCTGATACCATCATATCAGGAGATACATAAGCTCCGACTCCTAGTAAAGGTTAATTTTATGTTTCAAAAATACATCATTTTCTTAAAAAAAAAATAAAATAAAAATATAAGTGCTATATTTTACCAATAATATTATTTGTGCTAATATCAGGAGGTGTTCCAATAGTGCATAAGGCAGGACCGTGATTTCCAGCTGATGCAACCCAAACGACCCCATATTTGTCTATGACTTCGTTCATTAATTCACCAAGACGGCTATAAAAATTAAATATTTAATTATTAATCATATTTTTAAGTGCAAATAAAAATTTATAAAAATAATTTACGAATTAATTTAAAATTTAAAAAGAAATGAACAAATAAAAAAAAAATTTAATAAATTTTATTAGGAAAAATAACAAACATATTACCCTGAGCATGAATAATGTGCATGTTCTCCATAACTCATATTTATAACATGTACTTTTGGTTTCATATTCATTACTCTAATCATAGCTCGAACTAAAGCTGTTCCTGTTTCCATTGAGCCTAATCTATTATCTCCAATAGTTAAAGAAACAATTTGAGCTCCTGGTGCCACACCATTTTGTTCGGGATTGTCAGGAAAATATGCAGATGCAATTGATGCTACATGAGTACCATGGCTTGCTAAAAAATCAATTTTACCAAAAATAGTATTTTATTTATTAATACCCTTTAAGTTAAAAACTTATAAGTTCAATTAAATATAACAAATAACCAAAGAACAAATATGGAAATGTATTTAATACTTACAGCACATAGAAACAATTTCCAAAGTGTTTCCACCATTGTGAACGTTAATACTATATGAAAGTTGGTCTAGAGAAGTAAGGGAAGCATAGTCTTGAGTTATAGAGTATTCTCCCAATAAAGTACACTCAGAAAGTTCTCCTTTTTCTGAAGTATCAATGCATGCATACCACACTGGTCCATCATAGAAGACTACACAGTCATATGCAGGTAATGGATCGTTGTAGCGTTTCTCAAGTAATTGTAATGACTCAATTTGAGCTTCAAGGTCTTCTAGTATTAATTTTTCAGTGGCAGAAAGATTAGAAGTATTGTGGGAACTTTCAAAATTCTATAAATTTAAAATATTATTAAATTGAAAGAAAATAATAATATAAATAATAGTAAGAAATGAATCAGAAATTAAAAAAAATAAAATAAATTCATTCTGTTTAAGATAAATTAATAATTTAAGAGTATCTTTATTTATTTAAATTGTTTAATTGGTGATTTTATTATTTTTTATTTATAAGATATATGATGTTATTATCTTAATAAAAATAAAATAAAATATCAAGTAAGATTTTATATATAATACCTGAAGATTTCTGGTGGCATTAGCAAGAGCTTGTTTGTGTCCTGGATCCCATAAAGTTTCTTTCCGTTCTTTTTCAATCCTCTCTTTAAGTTTTGCAGGATATAAATCAATTGCATTTTTAACGCCTATGTGATATTCACCGGAGGGATTATTCCAAGTTGATGGGATCTATGTAAAATTGAAATTAATTATAATTTGCCGTTAAATTATTATTAAATTACCCTCAACAGGGTTGCATTAATCTGCTCTTAACATTTTCTTCTAAATGTCTAACAAAAGTTGTTGTACAAGAATATTAATTGTTTGACAAAACATTCTTGTTAATATTTAAATTGAAGGTAAATTGAATAATTAAAAACATAATAAATAAAGCAAAGCTAAGAATTTAAATTAAATAAGAATATAATTGTCTTCAATTTATACGAAAATTATTAATTATATCAATATAATTAATAATATTCAAATTATTTTGTTAAAACAGCTAAATAATATTTATTAAGACAATCGTAATTAATTTTCAAAAGCTTTAATATTTCTAATTAACTTTCAACAGATGTATGTGATATAATCAAAATTTCAAATATTTACAAAATAGATCGACATTATGATCCATTTATTTATGTCATACTCAGGCCCTGATCCTCAATGAGAGAAGCTTAATTTAATAATTTATTTATTGTGAGTACTTGAAAATATTATAGCATACTATAGTGTATAAAAGTTTTTTGTAAATTTTTGGCTATTGAGTTTGATCTCATTTATTCGTACTTGGAATTTTAAAATTATTTAATTATTAATAAACTTAATATATTTTAATGATTGGTAATGATGGTTATTAGTTTAAATATGCTATATTTAGAAAAACTACAAATATATAATATATATATATATATATATATATATATATAAAGAGAGAGAGAGAGAGAGATTTATAGATAAAAATATTATATATTAATGTTCTACTGAATAATTTTATTTGAAACATATCTTTCATAATTAATTATTAATTAACATATTATTTGAAACATATCTTTCATAATTAATAATGAAGTTTAAGATAAGTCAAAACCAGAGAATTTTTTTTTTATATAAATTAGTTATTTCCTAAATACAACTTAATAAAGCAAATAAATAAGTAATAAATAAAATATATATTTTTTATATATTACCTTAAGTTTTCTACCAGTTAATCCTTTAATTTCTCCGTCTTTAACTTTGACAATAGTACTTGTATCCACATCCCCTGCTCCACTACAATCAAATCTTTCTATGACTTTCGTTTTTCCTTCGGTGGTTTTCTAAAAGAAAAATAAAGTGAGTGAAAATTAATAAAAAAAAAAAAAATACAAAAATGGATGAAGATTTTAACAAAAAATAAAATAAAAATAGAAAATTTATTTTAAGAAAAAGTTATCAGGAAAGATGACATAGCCAAAATGAAAGCTATATAACCTGTAAACCAGGAGCCCCAGGATCAACTCCTGAATCAAAAATAGCAATTACTATTCCTCGTCCATCATATTTTGGATTTTTATTTAGAAAAGAGATAACATTAGTTTCTTTTTTAGGTAAAAGACCCCAAACTGGAAAGTCTATATCAACTACTTCTGCCATTTTGGATTGAAAATCACGAAGACCAAGATAAGCAATCTACTATTGGATACTATGGACTATGAACGACTATGAACTGGCAGATTGAAATAAATATATATATATATATATATATATATATATAACTTTTTGATATTTTTTTCTTTAAAAAAATAAATTTTTTTTTTTACAATAATCATTTTTATTCAATAAGTAATAAGAAATGAATGAAGAATATTTAAAAAATAGAATTAATTTAAACAAAAAGATAATTTTTAAAAATAATTATTAAATTAAAAAAAATCCATTTAAAATGGATAGAAAACAATTTAGTATTATAATAGTTATATATTATATATTTATAACAGATGAATTGAGAATACATATATAAGTGTGTATATATAAGAGTTTCAAGACCTTTAGGAACCTCCCCCTCCTGAAGAATTTTTTTTTTTAATTTGGACAAACTGCGCTCAAAATTACATTTATATCGCTCTATTTTTGTGGAAGATCTTCAAAATATATCTTGCGTTATTTACATTACAAATTCCTCATCAATATAAAAATTAAAGAAATATATGAATTAATTGACCTTGAAGTCCCAACGTTTATAATATATATATATATTATTTGAATTTAAAACAATTTATATTATAGGTAAGATATATTTCTAATCCACTTTTTCGAAAATAGAAATTAAATATTATATTATTTGAAATTGAATAGAAATTTTTTCTCAGATTATATCCGTTTTTAAATTTATCATTATAAAATATATAATTATAAATAAATAATTGGGATATGTGGGTATTCTTTTACTTTAAAAATCAAATAAATATTTTAATATTTTATTCATCTTGATAATAATTTACACATTTACTTAAATATAATAATCTATCTTTGTAACTATTTTGGGCCGCAGCAACAACATTTCTTGAAATTTGCCTATCCTGAGCCACTTCCATCTACCTCCTATTTTCTCCCATATTTAATAAATATAATAATAACTAAACAATTACAACAATTTATCTTTGAATTCTTTTATTGTTTGTTTGTTATTTTTATTCAGTTTTTATGTGGTTATATTCTAATTTAAGTATTACGACTCAGTTGTTGCTCAACCATTTAGAAGAATGTTTGTTTTTTAATAGATATAAGTGGGAACACCCTAGTTTAGTGGTTCCCAAACTTATTTGGCCAAGCGCCCCCTTTCCAGAAAATAATTTACTCAGCGCCCTCTTGGAAATTAACTTTTTTTAATTTTAATAACAATTAAACAGAAAGATAAATGTATCTATTTGTAAAATATTATAAATAAAGGTGTAAATTAGAAACATTGAATTTATGTATCTATTTATTGATCTCAGAATAGAAAAGTAATATACAAGTAATTTTCCCTAAATGCACCTGTGGCCATCACCGCCCCCCTGGATTGCTCCAGTGCCCGCGAGGGGGCGGTAGCGCCCACTTTGAGAATTACTGCCCTAATTGGACTCCTAAATGGTAACAATTATAGAATATTGACCAAGTTAGGTAGATTTGGCATTCATGTTGAATGAATGAACTTCCGTCTGTTTGGAAGCGTGGGGCAACATTTCCTGATTGGCTTTTAACTACAGACAGGTTTCAACGTTTTTCACACCCAGTCAAAGGTCTCCACCCCCTGTACCCGCTTTAGCGTTATATATGAATATATATAAGTAATAATTAAAGTTGCATAAATGTGGTTGGTTAGGGATTTCGTTGTATTCGTATGACATTTATTAATTTAGTGATATTGGTAAAATAAAAAAAGGAAAGTTCAAAGACATTTGAATAATGTTTTTTTTTTGGAAATAAAAATAATTAGATAGTTGAGGATATCTTCAAATTTTGGGCAATTAATATATAATCAGCTATTAAATATGTAACCACTTCTCTATAACTTTATACTAATGTATATTTTATTGATTTTTTTTTATTGGTCTTATTCTCATTTTCATCATTGCTATCAATCGTGAATATTTCCGGAATCTGTTAAATAATCTCATAAAAAATACCACAGATTTGGATCGTATATCTAATCTTGGCTTGCTCCAGATTTTTCACTATTTAGGTACTAGCAATAGGAATATTATTGATTTTTTTTCTCTCTACTGTGTCATTTGAATAAATTTTGTGTAATAACTATAGTTTCCCAAGTCTTAGTGCACTATTTTTACAATTATTGCTTTTAACTTGCCATAGTGCCTGCCAGCTTTTCTAATTATTAATGATAGTTAATTCATTATTTAAAACATCATTTTTATTTTTTATAAAAAAAATATTTATTATTATCCATGCTTACTAATTAATATTTTTTTTAATATTTCATACTTGCTCAGAATTTCAATATAATATAGTTAATTATTTAATAATTATTATAATTCATCTTATAAGATTAATTGAGCCCAGCTGGAAGATAAAAAAATGTCAACATTGCCCTTATTTAATGTCTAGGTTCGTCCGATCAATTCATTACTTTATTGTGTGGTGAGCTTATAATTTTTTTATTTAATTAATTTTCTTTCTTATATTAAATATATTGTATGTTTAAAAGTGAAATAAATCAATTTAATATTTTATCAAAGAAATTTATTAAATATTTTATTGAAATCAAATTTTTTATCAAATTAGTTAAAATCATAAATTTTAAAATGATTTGAATACATTTCACTAGTTATTTAGAACAATTTTTAAAAATTATTTTGATCTCATGCGGTTTATTGTTATCTTTTGTATAGGTATCTGTATATTATATACGATATACGCCAAAAGACACTGTACTGAAACTCGCGCATGCATGATTGCGTTTATCGACGTTCTTAGAAGAAATTCACAGATGACAGATGTTCATTTTTTTTATTTCACTGCTGTATATTTTGGAGAATACTATATGATAGACAGTTATTAATAGTCATTGTAGAAATATAATAATAATAATTAGTATATTAGAGGAAAAATGTCCAAAGCCTTTTATAAGAGAAAAATAAAATATTATTTAATTAAAGAGATGATTTTTATCTTTAAAGATTTATTATTTTATATTAAAAATGACAAAAATAGCTTATTATATAACTTATTTTTTAATACACTTTACTTAACTCACACTGTCCGGTAGTTTGTCCGCGGCATTTTATAATCGATATTTCAACAACTTCCCGTCATTCAAACAACTTGAAATTTTGCATACACGCTTGCTCCTGCTAATAATACACGAATCAATTGAAAAATCCACTGAATTATTTATCTATTAGTGGTAATTAATTAACTAAACTTTCATATGCGGTTGTCTTATATATATATATGTAAATAAACAATAAACATACACATACATATTATATATATATATATATATATGTATGTAAATAAATTATATAAATAATAATAATAATATATATATATATATAAAAAATGAAAACCGAAACCGCAGCACAACGTAAAAGACGATTGGAGAAGAAAAGACAGAAGCGTGAGTCCCGCGTAAAAGCAACTGAAACACCACAACAGCGTGAGTTACGATTGAAACAACAACTACAACAAAAATCTCAAATTAGAGCAGCTGAAACACCAAAACAACGTGAGTTTCGATTGGAACAACATCGACAACGACAATCTCAAATTAGAGCAGCTGAAACATCACAACAGCGTGAGTTACGATTGGGACAAGAACGACAACGACGTGCCCAACTTCGAGAAAGATTGAATTCAGATGTGACAATATTCAATGCATCCATTAACACCTTCTGTGATAGCATTTGTCAAATATGTACCAAACGATGCTATCCGAAGCAAATCGCAACATATCGTCCAAGTAATCAAGCCCTCACATACCTGCCAAATGAATTGAAACAAAATCGAGTTCTCAAAGTTTGTTACAGATGTAGAAGTCACATTTCGAGTAATAAGAATATATCACCGCCTAAGGCTTTCTGGAATAATCTTTATCCAGGTGTGATTCCCGATGTTATTAGTAACCTTACTCAATCCGAATTGAGATTACTGGCAAGAGTTAATCCGTTCACCAAAGTCGTCAAATTCTCAGGTCTCTTTGGACAGTACGGTTTTCGTGGACAGGCAGTGCTCTTTGCTCAGGATATATTCGAAATAAGTGAAAAGCTACCAAAAATGTTGCCTAGATCTTCAAATGATGCAGCAATCGTTGTTGTCACTGAACATTTGGAAAATTTAGACATCATTCGAGAGTACACAATATCTCGTACCAGAATATATGATGCATTACGATGGTTGATTGCTAATAACTCACTGTATCGTGATGTGCAAATTGACTACAATGCAGTAATGGATGAGAGTGACATAATTAGAGTAGTACAACCGGAACAGAAGAATCAAATGGATGAAAATAGCAGTGCTTATTTGCGCATTGGAGATGTATCAAGAATCGTACGGGCTTCGTGGCACCAAGGAGATGAGAGCATATTCACCTCTGGACACGCAGGAGTTCAATGTTGTGCAATTGTTCTTGCGAATTTAGTTAAAGCTACCATCTTTTCACCTAAGAAATGGAGTACTCTAACATTAGATCAAAATATGGTAGAAGGTGATGGGATATATGAAACCGTACGAATTCTATCAAATGAAAATCCCGATGCATATTTCATTGACTCAAATGGATAGCACTGGGACGAGGCCGTGCAACAATGAAGCACTAGCCGAAATGAATAGACTGGGTGAATGAATGTGATTTGGTGTTTGGTGTGCTTGGTTTTATCATACAGACGAAGAACATAACATTATTTAAAAAAAAAATTGGTATAGTGTTTTCGGATCGCACTCTAAAAGGTAATGTACACTCCTTTTTTTTTCTAAAAAAAGTCAAACTATTCTGTGGTTGCAAAAAAATGTTACACATGTTATTAATAAGAAATATTTAAAATAACGACTACATTTATTTACGTTCGACTAAAAAGTATAAAATAAATTTAATTAAAAAGAAATCTTTTTAAAAAACACACTTTACTTAAAATTGCACTAAAAAGTAAAAAATAAAATCACTGTAAAGTGTGTGCGCTCAAATTATAATAACACCGTAAGACATTTGCTTCCACTGAAAAATCCACTGAATTATTTATCTGTTAGTGGTAATTAATTAACTAAACTTTCATATGCGGAATATGGAATAGTTCACTATTTCAATCATAGATGGCAATAGTAGTTTTAGAGGCGCTGAAGCCCTGTTTTAAACTAAAAGTTTTTGCAATACATATTATATTTACAAATGTCAAAACATCTCTAATTAACCACGTAATATTTCTTCTTCTAGCCGATTAGAAGTTCCAGGAATCGGTTGTCTTCTATATATATATATACATATAAATAAATAAATAAACATACACATACATATTATATATATGTACCAATAGTGGAAAATATATATATACACCGTAAAACATTAGCTTCCATTTGGTGTTATTATAATTTGAGCGCACACACTTTACAGTGATTTTATTTTTTACTTTTTAGTGCAATTTTAAGTAAAGTGTGTTTTTTAAAAAGATTTCTTTTTAATTAAATTTATTTTGGAAAGCAAAGAAAATTTTCTGAAAGTTTCCAGTATTATAAAATTCGAAATACTAAGTCTCAAGGGTTTGATATATTTAGAGTCGACTTTTAAAAACTGGAAATACAAATGTAACTATATGAGGATACATATTTACAATAATCAAATGTGCACGATTCATATTGCCATCGATCAGATTTTGCTCTCTAGGGATCGAGGTGGTACTTCATTTAATCAAATCACCCAAAAATGAAATACTTGGTTGTTGGGAGAAGAATTAACTTTGTGTTTGCCTGAAGCAGTTAGAAAAGTCCCCCAATTTAATTACCTGAAAATTATCCTAAGCAAGAAAAGGAAGAGCAGTGTTCTGAACAAATTTATACATTTAATTTAAAAGAAAATGTAATTTATGAATATTAAAAAATATAAATATATAATATAATTTTGTTTGCTTTAATCTGGTATGTCATAAAAAGATAGTAAACGTAAATAAATACCTTTCATCTTGATTTTTATCAATTCTAGAGATGAATATTTTTACATTTATTTATTTAGAGAATATATATAAATGAAATCAAATAAAGCTTATTTTACTAACAATGAATTTTATTTACAATTTGTGGTAAAAAAGTTATATAAGATCGGTTTCAAATTCAAAATTAAAGACATCTGTATTTCTATAGATTAACTATATCATAATTTTCTATTCTTCATCCGGTATATTTTCAAGACCCTGAAAAGTAAAATTATAGAAGTATTTAATATAATTAATGGTTCAGTGAATATTTTAAATAAGAGTACCACTAAATTATATGGGTTATTATTTCCAAGTTCGTTATCCCTGTTATAATAAAACCATTGTCTGTCTGTAATTCTTCGTCTCCAAAAGGGCTGAAATTTATAAATATATATAATATAATTGATAGTATTTAAATGATATTTAAAGATCAATATCTTACAGTGCCAGTTACAGCTTTATGCATAAAGTGTGTGGCATATATTGGAATTCCTATTCCAGCTACAATAATGCCAAATGTGGGAAGAATTTCATACCACATTTTAAAATATTTATATTTATATAATAAATAATTATAAAAGTAATTATTTTATATGTCAGAACAGAGTGTGAAGTTATCAGTGATATTAAATAAGTATTTCAACTGAATATAGAAACACTTGAAAATCAACAAATCTATTTATATTAACTATCATAAAAATTATAATATTCTAAAATTAAATTTTAAACTTATTTATTGTAATAATATAATTTAAATATTTCAATTTTAATAATAAATTATAGTATAGTAATACAATATTAATAAATACAATTTTTTAAATAGATAAATTAATATAAATTTAATCGGTTTTCCAGTAATTAAATATATATAATATATATATATATATTCTATTTAAATTTTTTAATTTTATTTTAATCAAGAGATCTTGTTAATTATATAATAAAATCATATATATATATATATTTAAAAAATATATAAAGTATATAGTATAAGTATAGAATTATACATATAGTAAACAAAATTAAAACTATGAATAATTGCTAAAAATGTTTTAATTTTAATTGCTTTTTTTAAAAGGTCAGGTATTATTGATAGGCAGGTGATAATCAGCATACAAGAGATTAGGGCACAACAGTTTGTCCCCAATCCCCCAATCACAAGTAACGCATGCGCTCCCGGTTGGTTTGTTATCATGTACGTTAGGGTGTGGATTTCATCAAATACTTCCTATGATCAATTATTAACAATTCGCGTATTCCAAAACAAGAATATGGACTAAGTTTATTCATTGATAAGTTCCCATGCCAAATGTTCAGGTGATTGCTGTTGACCACAATGAGATTGGATTTCCAGTCCCACAATGCGTCAACCCCAAAGTTGGCTTGATCCCGACCGCCTGACACCCAATTCGAATAACCATGGAAGAAAAACCTGCAATTGTTTCAAACGTTGTACAAAGTGTCAAAAGAAGTCGTAGTGGAGGCAGCTGCTTTTCAACCGACACAGAATATGAATCGGCTAATACACCTGGTATGAGCAATTTATAATTATTTTACTTCTTTGATTCTATCATAATTGGATAATTTATGAAAAAATAATTTCATTTTTTAATAAATATGTAATAATTGAATGTTTCATAACCTAAAATTGTCACCAATAAAATGTCAATTATAACATAAATATATAGAAAAATTAATTTGAAAATAAACTCTTATTTATCTTTTTTAACATTAAAATATTGATATTATTAAAATTATTAATTTTAAGAGATATTATTAAATTTTCTTAAAGAGACTCTCCTATCTCCTTTAGTGTATCTCTTATTAGAGTCGAGCGCCATTTTGATATATTTATCGAATAAAATTATTAAAATAACCTGAATATTGTAAAACAACTCAATGGAATTGGAACTATTTATATTAAATATTAAAAAATGTTTAGAAAGAAAATTTGTTCTTATTATTAAGGTAAATATAAATATTATCTATTAATGAAATAAAATATTTTTAAATTCCCCAGTTGGATGTTAAAGATCAATTTCGAATGTTTTCATCCTTTGACATCTCTTAAGGGTCAAATTTCAATAAAATATAAAAGCTCGAAATATGAAATTTATAACATTTTAACGTATATATATATATACCCATTAAAATTTCTATATATATAAATATAATAGATATAAATAATTAACGTTATCATTATTAATATATTTAATATAATATATATTTTACTATTAAAAATAAAAATTAAATATATAAATTATTCCCATTAACATATTATTTCACTTAATATATTTAAATCCTTTGATTCCATTCAAGGATTGTAAATAATATTGTATTTTATTTTACTTTTACTCAATCATAGATATTTTATAAATAAAATTAATTATATGTATTTAATTAAACTCACAAAAAAATGAAAACATCAAGATTTCAAAGTTATATATTATGGCATTGATAGATAAACAATAATGAAGAATTTTTATATTTATCTGAAAGTATTGTACATATTGAACATTGTAAAGAATATTTTGATATATCTCCTCAATGATATTGGTTTGTAACGTAGAATATTTGTTTATTAATTATATATATACTTTTTTAATTTTTTCTGAAAATATAAAAATTTATACCAAAATCTCGCAAAACTCAACTCTTAATTTAATTATTAATAACCCCTTGTTTTTTATATTTATTAAAAATTTTAAATATATCTAAAGGAACAAACTGGATGTTATTTCTGAATTTCATGATATAAATAAGTTTGCTAATTGAGTAAAATTGTCGATGACCATAAATGATTCAGGATCATGGTAAAATAGTCTAATTGGACCTTCTATTCTTCAATAATGAAAATTAAAAAAAAAAAAAATACCATTTTAATGTCATTTGTTTTATAAATAGTGTGAGTAAGAAGAAAAATTGTAAAATTCAAAATCATAATTACAAAATTTTAAATTAATAATTTCTTAACTATTATAACAGGAATTCCGTGAATAATGGCTGATAAAGAAACAACAAGTGAAGCATCTTCGGAGGAACTAGAAATTGAAAGCGATTCTGATTCTCAGGTACTAATATTATCTTAAATGAATCTTATTTTTTGCTAATTCGTTATGGTTCAGGAGATCATCGTTACCTCCGATATTGAAGAAAAAAATCAACAAATTGAAATAAGCGCCCCTCCATTGAATGTTACTCACCAAAAAAATAAAAAAATCCGAAAACACACTCATGATGAAGAAAATCCCAAACATGTACAAGAACGATTCGAAAAAGGCTGTGATTGCCAAGAAGAAAACTGTTTCCGGGGAATGAGTGCTGATTTTGTTTATCGACACCGACTCAACATTGCAGAATTAACTAAATCAGAACATGATATGTATTTAATGGGAGTTACTATGGCTGTGGTGACAAACTCAGAAGAAACAATGCGTCGTAAGGGACGACAGAGACTCCGAGCTCAATATTCCTTTCAGGGGCGTAGAGTATGTTTAGATGCATTTTTATATTTAGAAAATTGCTCTCATTACCAACTTAAACGAATTCGGAAACATGTCATGACGCATGGGGTAACGCCAAGAGTACACGGAAATCATGGAAAAAGACCACATAATACACTCTCTTTAGATATTTATCGTCATGCCACAGCTTTCCTTAAACAATATATTGAAATGCATGCTCTTGTTGATTATCCAAGTAAGAAGGCTTTTAATATTCCAAAAATTAAACAAAGATTACTAATGCCAGGAGATATCACACGAAAAACTATCCACAATGCCTATAAGGATTATTGTGAACATTTTGATCCTAATATAAAAATTATGGGCTATTCAACTTTTAGGCATTTTATGAAAGAACAATTTCCGAAATTAAGATTTCCTAGAAATGAACAAAAGTTAAGCAAACAAGATACAAAAGACACTTCAACTGTGAATATTTCTAAATCTTTAACAATACCAATTACAAAACTAGATAATGATGAATCTGAAGAAATCGATATTGAAGGAGATTCGGAGAATCCAGATCTTCATCATGCAATTATTATTGGACTTGATGGAGAATTAACGGAATTAAAATGATCCTTTCATTCTATAGTTGGTAACATTTGTATTATCATCATAGTCCAAATTATTTTTTTTTAATTTAGTGAATTAACTTAATGAAAAAAATTAGAATTTAATTAGAAGAATAATAAATTATATAATTAATGAGAATGTTATTTATTACGTTCTGTATTTAAAATATTTATTATATAAATCAATAACAATATTTACATTTATATATATATATATATATATTTATAAATTAGAACTTAAAATACATAAATTGTTTTACAATTTTTGACTATTTGTTACCATTTAAAAAAAAATAATAATAATGATTAATAAACTAAACTATTTTTAATTTTAAGACCAAAATATATACATTATTTTAAGGTATTCATTAAATAAAATATTAAAATATTTGTTAACTTAAAATCATTATCATCATCATTATTTGAAGTTATTATTTTACATCATCACAAAATCTTATATAATAAAATGTATTGATATACTTAAGAAAAATCAATTATTATACTTCTTTAAATATATTAAGGATTATTAAATTATGTTTTATATATATGTATTTTAATTTATTACATTTTCACTATTATTTATTTGTATTATACTTAAATTATTTGTTTTTCGGTTCATATTATAATCCTTTGTATAAATATTTTTAATAATTAATTTAAGATTATAAATTATAATCATAAGTACATATATTTTTATTTTTATTTTTATAAATTTTACTATAAGATTTAATATATTATATTTGATAAAAATATGTTATGTTTTATTAAAATATTATTTAATATTTATTTTAAAATGAAAAAATAACTATTTATATAAATAAATTATCCAATTATATAAAATATATTGTGTTCAAAAATATTTAATTTTATCTTGTCTTACTAGAGAGCTTTTTTTAATGCCTTTCCTATAATATATAATCTTTTTTATATTATTAATATAATTTTTTAATAAAATTAAAAATATATGAATATTTTATTCATAAAATAGTTAATATAAAAAGAAATTAATTATTATATAATTATATTTAAAAATCATAGATTAAAATTTAGCCAAAGTTTTATTATCCATGTTTTTGGAATTCAAAATAAATAAAAATATTGTTGCAACATTATTTTTGTTTCTTCTAAAAATATTATCCTAGTAACAAAAGAGAATCTAACTATTCAAACTTTATACTTATTATAATAACATTTAGCACTATTATGAAAATATATTTTAGTGAGTTTAAAAAAGGATGAAATAACAAAAGATAATAATTATTTAGTAGTATACAATAAAACCTCAATTATCCATGTGAAGGAGGGGGGTTAGGAAAAGTCATGATTCATTTACCAATTGAAAATAAATAATGTAATAATTAGTTATTAAATAAAAGCAAGAAATAATAAAAAAAAAAACAATTCTTAGATATTTTTGGAGAATTGAAAGAAAATCATTCAATTTTTTTTAAGTTCTCAGAGGAGCCAACAACTTGATTCTCTCCACACACCACAAACATAATTAAAGCTATTTGATTGACTTTCATCCTCGAAGTAGATATCTTGATTACACAATTTAATGCCGTGTCCCATAAATTAGAAAAAAAGCTACTTTGAATTAAAATTAATTTAAAAAATACCTACACTGTTTAGCATTGCAGGTGGGTGCTGTAGCAATCCAGAGGCGGTGATGGCCAGAGGTGCATTTAGTGACAATTACATTACATTTCTATTCTGAATTCACATACACACAAACACACAATAAATAGTTTCATAATTTTAAACAAAAAATTTTTTCTAATTTATACCTTTAGTAAATTTTACGAAAAAGGCAGAAACATGAATACATAATTATATCTTTCTGTTTAATTGCTATCAAAATTTATTAAAAAAAATTAATTTCTAAGTACGATTACTAATATTTTTTCTAAAAAGGGGGCGATAGCCTAAATAAGTTTGGGAACCCTTGGTGTATATTATACAAAATATGTATTTATAAATTACAAGTAAAAGGTTTTGGCAAAGATAAAATTCATACACCCAAATAAAAGTAACAAATAGAATTGAATAATAATTTGAACATATGGTTCTTAAAATAATTTCTTTATATTTATAATCTTTTATATTAATTATTATTTTAAAATATTTTATTTATATTAATTTTATAATAATAACATAATTATAACGAATAGAAATATTTAGGTTGTTTTTTTTATTAAAAATAAATAAATAAAATCACAAAGAGCCATATGTGTAAAAAAAAGTGAATTGATTTGTGGGTTACATCTTAAGTAATGGATAATTAAATATATCAATGCTTAACATCAACGACACACGTTTTAAATAAATTAATAAATATCTTTTTTCATATTTCATATTAAATAGAACTGTCTATGTAACATTAAATTATAAAGCCAAATATTTAAGATACCGCACTGAGGTATTATTTGAAGGGAGAAAAATCGAAATTTTATAGATTATAGCGGTGGTTCTAAAAGGTCATTGACCTATTTATAATATCCTATTATAATATTAAGGCTATCATCTCTTTAAACGAATAAAATAAATTTTTATACATGTGCATTTTTGGAGGCCTATTATTTATTTATATTCTCTTAGTAGAATAGAAAAGATATCATCTTAAATAAAAATAAAAACAAACCTCTGACTTTTTTACGTCCTACGCAAGGACAACGCCTATCAAGCCGGTTATATCAATGAGGTGTCCTATGATCAGTAGAACGGGTCCTCTCAACCTTTATCTTGATTTTTTTGCTCGGAGCCGCTATCAAGTAGCTTTTCCCCAATGTTGTTCCCGGAGGCTGGGTTGACTCCGTCCCATAGACCCCAACTAGGGAAATTCCCTTGCCAGGCCCTGGACTTGAACCCGGAACTATGTGAATGTGAGTCAGGTTCGCTAGCCACACACACCCAATGGCGCATTCAATATCTTAAATACATTAATGAAAAATAAAAGTATTTGAATTAAATAATTGTATTTAACATATAATAAAAAATTTAATTTTATTTAACATATAATATAAAAACATAATTATAGAATTATTTATTATTAATTATTTTTCATAGAGTAATTTTTCAAACCTTTTAATAATCAATACATTTTCCATTGGTATCAATTACTACTTGACATAAAGTCTTTGGTTTCCTTTAAAATCTCCAATTTACCGAATATTTCCCGTGAAACGGAATTGGGGTGGGGGTAGGGGCTCGCCATCCCGATTTAATTGACATTGCTTCCATTGCATAACTCTCATTCAATCATTCAACGCTGCGACGATCGCATTCGGGAACATTTAATATACATATGAACGGGTGTTCGCAATGTTTCGAGGTCTGTTGGATAGATTTCGTAGGCGATAATGTCAATTAACGATCTGGTATCATGGATAATAATGGAATATCATCTTACAGATGACCCGACAGTGGAAAGTACAGAAGAATTGGCTGTGAAAGATGTTGCTTCTTTACTTAAAGAACAATATGCAATCATAACAGGTAAAAAAATAAATATTTAAATAAATTATAAATATATTAATAATAATAATAATAAAATAAATTTTGATATTTTTATTTAAATTTTTTTTTTGTTTCATTATAATATTCATATTTATTTAATTTATATTTCTTCTTTTAATGAATATTTATTTCATTTTTTTTTTATATGCAAACAATAGACAATTGACAAAATGCTTAAACAACACTATATAATTTGACCTTATTAGAATATTTGTTATTAAACTATGACACACAAAATTTCTTTATAAATATGTATATATATAAATATATTCTATTATCATACACATATATTCTAAATCTAATATTTTTATTTTATGATTAACAAGATTAAAATATTTAAAAAAATCTATATATATTAATAATATTATTATTTTTTCACTCAATGATATTTTTTTTATTTTTTATACTTCATTTAAATTCATTCATTATAATAAAATCAATTAAATCGATGAGACAAATTTTATTGGATTTTTTGTCATTAAATTTTCAGAGATAAATACATAAATAAATACATTTTTTCTTATAAGTTATAATTAGAAATAATATATACCTAAATATCTGTAGTATTAGATTTGCTTATATAATGTATACATTAAAAAAAAATGTATTTCATATAAATTTCAATAAATTGCCTATATATTATATTTTATTGTTAAAGTAACATAACTCTTATAATTTTATTTACTAACTTTTAGATATTTTTCCTATTTCTTATCTAATCTCACTCTTTTCACAATTAATAAAAGAAGTATTGAATTGTGCATAGGAAAATATATAATAGGTATATATGTATTTATATATAACAGTTATCATTATTCGAAATTGTATTCATTATATCGCATAGGATATTATTATATAAATTTTTAATAAAATATACTTTATTTTGTTGATAAAAGTTAATTTCATTTGAACTTTGAAGTGAAAGATTTCGGAATAAATACAGGTTTGTACAGAAATCAGTCTTATTATTAATTAATATTATTAATTATTTTTTCATTTAATATATTTAATATATTAAAAATACTTTAAATTAAAAAAATATTTCCGTTTGAAAATATGATATATATATTTAAATCTTAGTTAGTCTCACTTTTGAAAGAAACCAGTAATATTCATTAAATTAGTTTAATAATGAAATTTATTTGACAAGTGTTGCTTTTTAATTAAATTGGGATTTGAAGATCAAAATTAGATTATTTAATAAATAAAATAGTTGATGTGATTTCAAAATAAATAGGTTTACTAGAATATTTTGAATTTATAAAGAGATGTCATTTTGAAGCAATTGATTAATGTCATAATTCATCGTATCATGCAATGTCAAATATAGGGTGTAGATGAAGTACAAAGAAATTTTTTAACAGGATGTTATTTTTAATAAATTTTAGAATAATATAAAATATATTTTTTAGTTAACTTTTTAAAATTATCTATATTTAGTTTTATTTTGATAATACAAGTAATTTAATATTTTTTTTATATTTTATTTGATTTTAACAAATATTTATTTACTTTATTTCTATAATTTCGGTTTGAGGGAGTAACTTTTTTTATGTCCAATTCTCTAATTAAATTAATCTCATTTCAAATTATATTTCCAACAATTAAACAAATTTTCTATCTATTTATTTTTATATCGTATATTATATAAAATGCATTACATTTTTAATTTAAAGGTGGCAAATCTAAAGAAGGGTGTCCTATAATCACATTTCCTGACTTTGGTAATTTTGGAAATCTACTGGATACAGAATATCAACGACTTATGGTTTATTTAACTTCAGTTCCTTCGTAAGTTTTACCCTTTAGTTTTTAAATATTATATCATCATAATAATAATTATTATTATTATTATAATAACCTTCAATTGATTTTTTTTTAGAATGCAGGAAGCTGATTTAGGCTTTGTTCTAGTGATTGATAGACGCAATGATAAATGGAATTCTGTTAAAAACGTCCTTTTAAAAATATCTGTAAGTTAATATTGATTCTAAATCAGATAGAAATTAATCAATATCTTCAATATAGATGAATTCAGAGATGACAGCAAAAGAATTTATCTCTATATTTAATTTTTTAAAAATTAAATAAATATGAATTTATATTATATTATAACTATTTTCGCTATAAATAAAATGATCAAATGATTATAATAATTAAATAACTAATATATATATATATATATATATATATCTGCTGTTGATAATAAGAACCACATCCTCGAAGCTATAATAATAATAATAATAATAATAATATAATAATCATTTATTTTCACAAATGAAGATATATTTAATTTATCTGTAATTTATAATTATAAAAAAAATCACTTCCTAACAATTCAAATAATTTTAAAGAAAATTATATAGTTAAATTGTATTAATAATTTTACATTATTTAAATTCAACATATTATACTGGTCCTAAAACATTATTTTTAAAATACTTATTCATTATTTGTAATATTAATAATATTTAATATAGGTAATGAATCAAATTAATTTTCAGATATTCTTCCCTGGATTAATACATGTCGCTTATGTTTTAAGACCTTCCGGATTTTTACAAAAAGCTATTTCTGAAGTTAGTAGTAAAATTTTTAAAGAAGAATTTAAATTTCGGGTATTTAAAATATTTCAAATGATTTATTTAATTTTTAATTTTAAATATACTTCTTCAATTTATGACATTTTTAGGTGGTTGTATGCAGTTGCCTTGAAGAATTACACGAATATATTGAACCTAATCAATTAACTTCTGCTTTTGAAGGCACACTTACTTACAGCCATGAAGAGTGGATTCAACAACGTTTAGCATTAGAAAAATTTTCAAATTCGACAAAAGAGGTTTCAATGGCTCTAGACAATTTTACGCGTATTCTTCAATTGACTGAATTTCCTAATGATGTTGAAGCAACACAAGAACTTCTACAATCTCAAGTAATACCAATACAAGAAAATTAAATTTGAATTTCTATTTACTTAATATTCATTTTCTTTATTTACTTTTAGGGTGACGAATACAATGATCTTAAAGAACATATTTTGGAAGCAGCTAGACATGGAGAAACATTACTAGAAACTATTCGAGGTCGTCCTGGTGGATTATCTTCCGATGATGAAGCTAACAATGGTAATCAATGTAGCTCAAATCATACTGATCCACTAGGACATACCACCGCAGTGGAACGTCTTCTTGTTCAATTAGAAGAGACAGAACGAACTTTTGATGAATTTTGGCAACAACATTCGGCAAAACTAAGACAATGCCTCGAATTGAGGCGTTTCGAACAAGAATTTAAAAATTTACAGGTATATTAATTAATATTTTTTAAACTACAATAAGAACAAATAACATAAATCATTCACATATCTTTGAATTAAACCTTAATTATACACTCTTAAAAATTATTAATAGATATATTGAATTTCTGAAATTTTTAAATATAGGCATTCTATAAAATTTCAAAATTATTTTTCTTAATTAGTTTAGTTTTTATTCAATAAAGTACCAAAATAACAGGCAATCTTTTATATCAAATGTATATATGAATATTTAAAATATTTTCGGTAAAATTAATTATTATTATTAAATTATAATGAATAAAACTATTGGTTTCAGGGCAAATTGGATAATGCTCTTAAAATTGCATGTGATATGACTGAAGTTGGTGATTCTGTAGCAAGAGTTGATTCCTTAATTGAAGAATTAGACAATTTTGACGCCACCTGCGCTGTAAGTATTAAAATTAGAAAAATACTATTAACAAATGCTAAATTATTATTTTTTTTGCCCAGCCCGATGTTGTAAGAGCTGAAGAATTAATTGCATCTGGGCTCCAATTACTTGCAACCCGGCATTATTGCCCTTTAGAATGTGTCCAGCCTAAATGCAGTGAATTACAACGCGTATGCACTTTGTTAAGAGAAAGACTGGAGAGTCGTCGTCAAACATTAGCTAAATGTCGACATTTACAAGAACAAGTAGATCGGGTAATTTAAACAAATAATAATGACATAAATAATAATTTACATATTACTAATTAATTTTTATATATTTTAGGCAAATAAATGGTGTGCGTCTGGTGTAGAACTTCTTGGTTCGCAACGAATCGAAAAATGTTCTACTTCACCAGAAATCGCTGAACAAAGTTTAAATGAATTAAAAAATTTTTTAGATAGTGCCAGTCAATTTAGCTTAAATAGTCCAAAAGAATTCCGATCACTTTTTCAGGACTCAATCACACCGGAAACAAAAGCACTTGTAACTCAAGTAAGAAATTTTTATTATAATAATATTGAAATATATTTAACAATATTTCCATATATATATATATTTCATAATTTAATAATCATTTCTTTTCTTTTATTTTTTTATTAAATTTCAAAATCAACATATACTTATTGTTAGATTTTTAATACAATATATTTTCCTTTATTTCATAATTTTACCATTTACATTTTTATTTACAATTTAATATTAATAATATGATATTCAAATAATGTTTTTTTATGAAAAGGTTGTTCAACGTATTGAGGATGTAACAACTATGTGCGAGAAACGAATGCATAATTTGAAAACATTAACTTTGCGACCTACTCGAACAGCACAAACAGCAAACCCGGAACCAGATGTGGTGCCTTTGCAACCTCCAGTTGGAGCACCTTCTCTTTCAAATCCGGCAAAACAATTTAGAAAAGCACACACCAGCCCAAAAGTATGAACATTAATTTTTTTATTAACATGCCAAATTTATTCTTAACAAAACACTATGTTAATGAGATAAATATTAATAATTAAATAATTATTAAATTTATTTGAGAAAAAGTGATTACTTTAAATAAAAATCTATTAACAAATCTTGCAAATGTTTGACAATATAGAAATATAAGAAAGTTCTGTTGTTTTTTTTATTAAAATTAATTTTTAGATAAAAAATTGAAATTATTATATTATATTTAATATTATTTAATTTCATTATTTTAAATATAATGAAATCGTTTAAAGAAGTTAAATTATTCTCAGATCGACATTCCTGGGTCGGGTCGACCAGATAGCATTGGCAGTCTTGATGCCAGTGGATCTTCCCCGGAAGACGATGCATCAAGAGTAAAAAGAGGCCATGTTTTAGCAGAACTTCTTGAAACAGAACGCATTTATGTTACTGAACTTGGTTCTATTTTAAAGGTATTTTAATAATTGAACATAATAAAATAATTTTATTTTTTAATATACTTCGTATTTATTCAAAATATTTTTTTTAAACTTGGTAGTTTTAATCACTAAATTCGGCTAACTTCAAATAGATCACACATGTTTTTGTTATTTTTAGGGTTACAAACAAGAACTACTTTCAGCTAATATGCAAAGTTTAATTCCTGCAGCTCTTGTGGGTAAGGCGGATATTCTTTTTGGCAATTTGGAAGAATTACTAGCATTTCATGGAGATCTCTTCTTAAAAGATTTGGAAAATTGTATTGGGAATACTGAACTGGTCGCACTTTGTTTCACACAAAGAGTAAGAAAATAATTATTAATAATATTTAAAATAATACACAATTTCAAATTATAGTTCTTCAAGTTTTTAAATGCTATACTTTATACAATTTAATGGATAATTTTAATTATTATTATTGGAAGTTTAAAATTTTTGTACATATTAAGTATCATATACTTTGGCCAAAATTGTATAAAATAACATTAACTTATTCCTTTATTTATAATAATCTTATTAAAACCTAAGAATTTTTGGGTCTTAAGCTTAAGCAATCTGGGAGAGAGGAGAAAACAATTTAATAACTAATTCGCATAAATAAAAATTCATTTTTTGTTTATATATTAAAAAAATATTATAAAAATTATTTAATTAGAATATAATATTTAATTGAATTTTATTTATTTCTTTATTTTATTTATTTATTTATGGGCACAGTACAATATTTATATTATTTATTACAAAAAAAAAAATTTCCTTCATTTCTAAATGTAATTCATTTATTGATATTTTAAAAATTCAAAAATATTGTTCAAATCATCTAAATATTTAAAATAGAGAATTGATAAAAATATTTTAGTATTTACTAAAGAAAAAATGTAAAATTAGTAAAACTACTATATTTTATTTAGATTTTTAAAAAAAAAAATACATTTTAAGACAATAACTTTATAATTCTTTCCATAATTATATTATAGTGGTCTCTCTTCTACAGATTAAATGTAAACACTTAACAGCATCTTATGAAGAGAGATTTCCTATTTTCATTCTATCGCACAATCTAATTAAATACACTGGAACATGAATAGGATTGAAAGGATCCTTCAGGACTGTGTTCCTCAGCGGTAATCCGCTTCAGGTTCCGTCCCACCATATGTTGATTAAACAACAATTTTTTGAAATGCCTATATGTCTATTATTATTTAGATAACTTAATAACAACAAAAAAATCATTTATTCTAATGCTTTTTCTTTGTTATCTCAGGCATCGCATGATTGTTTCTATATAAAAATAAAAACTAATCACATGTAGATACAAATTTATAAATAATAACTCAATGTAAAATTGAAGAATAAAATTTTAACTTGTTGTGAATGCCCATCTATAATAAAATATTATTTAATTTTATCAAAATATATTATCAAAATCAAAATTTAATTCTTTTTGATGTTTCTTTTAATATAGGTAATTGTTTTTGCTTTTATAAACTAAAAGACTTTATGTATTAAATTATCCATATTTATGTTAATCTATTCAAACTTAGTTCTTATCTTTTATTTGATTGAAGTTTTTGCAAGAATGACAATAACAATAAATCTTAAGTTTTTATTATTAAATTTAATTGCAATCGAACTGATATATAAATATTTGAATATAATTAAATTTATTTTTTTAGAGAGAATCTTTTCACCGCTTATATACTTATTATTGTCAAAATATGTCAAGATCTGAACAATTACGGGAATTAATAGGAGAGAAGAATCTTTTTTTTCAAGCCTGTCAACTGAAATTAGGCCATAAATTGCCTTTGGCAGCATATTTGCTCAAACCTGTTCAACGTATTACTAAATATCAATTACTTCTTAAGGTAATTTAAATGATTCTTTTAAATCTATTAATTATATTCAACTAAACTTCTTTAACAAATTATTTCTAGGATCTTATACGCTACAGCGATGAACGTAAATTGTGTTCTCAATTGCAAGAGGCCCTAGATTCAATGCTTGTAGTTTTAAAAAGCGTTAATGATAGTATGCATCAAATTGCAATCACAGGGTTTTGGGTAATTATTTTATTATTTATATATATATGTTGGTTTAGATTTCCGTGAATGTTATTGTTATTATTACTATCAGATTTATCAGGGATATAATCACGTATTTTTGTGAGATTGTTTTCTCGACGTTTCGGCGCCATTTTCAAGAGATTATTTAGGTGGGAATATCTTTGGGATAACAAATTATTTCTGGGATTTTGGGTTGATAGGTTGGGTGGTTTTGTACTCACTGCGTTGCTGAGGAGCTCCGAAAAATCCTGGCCAATCCTGAGATTGGCACACGTCCGCACTGGACAACAGCCCGAGGCCACCCGAGACTGACTAAAACCCAGAATCCCAAAAATATTCCCACCTAAATAATCTCTTGAAAATGGCGCCAAAATGGGTGCCGAAACGTCGAGAAAACAATCTCACAAAAATACGGGATTATATCCCTGATAAATCTGATAGTAATAATATATATATAAATTTATATATATATATCTATTTTATTTTTCAGGGAGAACTTTTAGAACAAGGAGAACTTTTGCGACAAGGTTCCTTCTCGGTGTGGACGGAAAGTAAAAAGGATCGTCTTCGAGAACTTCGGCTTAAGCCTATGCAAAGGCATATATTTCTATATCAAAAAGCAATGCTCTTTTGTAAACGTGCTTCCAAAGAGTCCTATAATAAAGCTACCTATCATTTTAAGAGATATCTAAAGGTATAAATATGTTAATATTCTTTGTAAAACTGAAATCAACTTTCTAATGAATTTTCTTTTCATATTCAAAAGGAATTATTTGTTTTTTCTCGTTTACTCTAAACAAATAAAATTAAGAAATATCTTCAAAATAATTATAATAAATTATAAAATAATTTCAGCTTTGATAAATATTCTTTTTTAATTATAACTAATGATTTAATAATTATTTATTTGCTTATAGATGTCGCAAATTGGTTTAACTGAATCAGTAAAAGGAGATCCACGTAAATTCGAAGTATGGTTACAAGGACGCCAAGAAGTGCATACAATTCAAGCATCCAATATCGCTGAGAAAGATGCCTGGGTTTGCGATATCAAACGTGTTCTTTTAGAGCAATTAAACGAGCTTAAGGGAGAGAAAATTAGACAGTATTCCAATTGTAAACCACCGCACAAGTTAAGAAAGTTTCTCTATACTTTCTCTCGTTGAATTAGTAGATAACTTAATAGGAAATTTTTCTAGACCACTTCGGCAGACCACATCTTGGGATTGTCATAAACAAAGTAGTGGAGAAGGGATGTTAGGGCACTCTTCGCATCGGCAAGCAAGTGTTCCCGAAACTGGGGGTGCTATCGCTGAGGAGGAGTCGCTTGAGGCTGGTGCCTGGTCCTCTGACTATAGCATCAGTGAGGACGAGGACACTTCGCTTGAGCCTTACGCGGTCTGTACTTACTCAATGCCAAACAAAACTTCTCACTAGACTTGAATATTTATTGTGATAAGTGATGAATCTTTTTGAACTTCTATTATTTTAAGTTAAATTATTGAATCTCATTAAAAATGGAACATTTTTATTTTTATTTATTTTTGTATTTTAATAGAAAATAGAAGTTCATAGCATGTTTTTCATCTAAGCAACATGAAGAAAGATTCGCATGTGATATAAAGAGACTTTTCATTTGTTATGCATTTATTAATGACTACTTACTTTTCAAGGATCTTTATAATTTTAGTTTTTTTTTAATAGTTAAACTAATTTTCCAAAAAAAAAGAATTGGTTAAGATTTAATATTGAAGTGAGCGGATATATATTAAGTTTCAATTTGGGAAAAAGTTTTAAAAATTAATTTGTTTTAAAAAAACCTGTCTAATATAATAATTACAAAAGACTGATTAATAATGATAATACATTTTTTCATAAATTAATAATAAAAACTTCAATGTTTACTTGTTAAATATTTATTAATTTATTATATATTTATTTATTATAAATTTAATTGGTAAAGATGTGTTCAGTTCCTTTATTAATTATAATTTATCATTTAATCGATTGTTTATTTTTTTAAGTTTTTAATAAAATGTTATTACCCTTATTTTTTTTATTTATTTAAATGTTATTCCTGGTAATTAGAATTCTATACATCAATATCATCATGTAGCGAGCAATAATCTATTATTAATAAATTAGTTTATTGATGGCGTTAATGGTGCAATTATGACAGGCTTAAATTGTTAATTAAAGAATCACTTATTTCAAAAAAAACAAACAATTATATATTAAATTAATTAAAATTTTAACTTTTAAGTATTTTATTCGATATTATTAAGGGCCAGAGGCCTATAATTAATAAATAATAAAGTTTTACAGTAACGTCATCTATAAACTAACAAAATAACTAATAGTTAGATTATAGATTACATGAATTCCCTTGTATATATTTATATATATACAAATATTTACAAGAATAAATATAATGATTTAATTTGGTTTATTTTTTCAATAATAAAATATAATATATCATTCTATTAAATAATAAGTAAAAATATTTGTTTGTAATTTTTTTTTAAACTTGATATTTATATTGGCATTTCACTTATAAAATAATCCATTTATTTTACCTGTTAAACAGGAAGATTTATATTGTTTATGTAGAAAATTAATATTTATTTCATTTCAAATGTAGTAGCATGTTATGTGATGCAGTAACTATTATCTTTAATGTGATTACTTTTTCTATTCTCCCATAATTTAATTTAGCTATCCTTTCTTTTGATTAATTATAAAAAAAAAATTTTTGGATGAAATTTATAATTATTAGAAAATTATTAGTATTACTAAATATTCCTTGGACGGGTAAAACTTTTCTTTTCCAAGATCTTCATTTATTTATATGATTATATCTATATGAATATCATCTTTGGGTCAATTAACATAATTCTTAAAATGAAAAGTTATCAAATTAAAAAAATCATCATTTTGAAGTGTAAATAAAGAAAGGAAATATTTAAAAAAATAAAATTTTCAATTTATTTTTATCTTTTCATAGAATTATTCCTATATATAGGAAGAAATACCGGAACAAATATTCTTAAATAATATCGAAATATAAATATAAATATTATTAAATAATATCGAAAAATAATATAGATGAGTAAATAATCCTTAGAAGAAATAGATGTGGTCCATCACTAATAAATTATTTTTTTTATTATTATTATAATGATTTTATTATATTCGCTTTTATATCTCTTACAAATTTAAATTATAACCTAACCATAAATTTGAAAAAATTAATTCTTTATTTTTTTCTATAATAAAACTAAAATTTAACTTTACTTTATAAAACTAAATAAGAATAATTTTTAATTAAACATATTGAAGAGACAAGTTTATTGATATATTTGCTTTATACACATTTCGGTTGTTACACCATCATCTGAAGCAGCGGTTTCCAATCTGTGGGGCGCGACCCCCTTGGGGGACGCGAGTCTGTTGCAAGGGGAGAGCGAAGACAATTCAAGTGCCCTCATACTTTTGAAAATTTTCAATTTTTTTCAATGATTTTGTAGCAGCCAAATTTTAGAACATTTTCGATTTTTTTCAATTTTTTTCAGTATGGGTCTAAAAAAAAGGTCATATGATTTTGAGATGCTCAGAACCATGGCCCACCCTTGGTTATATCATTTCAGAAATGTGCCCAACTATTGAAAAAGGAAATTAGATTAATACAAAAATTAAGGGGTCGCAAGAATTTTCTTATTAAGGCTTATATTTCTAAATTTAATTTTAGTTTATATAAAAATGTTTATAATTAAATCTATAAATGTCATAATTAATATTTTCAAAAATTGTAAATTTTGAATAATAATCATATAAATAAATATATGTTAGATTTATTTAAAATTAAAAATTATTGAAGTAAAGAAAATTTTACTATCTTATTTTTATTCGGGAATCGAAAAATATTTTAATAGATTATTTATTAAAAATGAAATCGAATCTTTATTACCTAATAGGTCGTTAGTGCATTCTCTATTCATTTTGAACTTAAAGTTTTAGGTGGTTGGAGGGTGCGAGATAGGCGAGGGCGTACGCTGGCTAGCACTCGCCGACTATTGCGCCGTGGGACGAGGTGAGGTAACCATGCGTGAGGGGGATGGGGTCGAGCTGCTTAAAGTGGGCTGTGCGGGATGGTGGTATGTCAAGATTCCAGGTAAACTTTCTAATACTTATTCTTCAATATAATATAATTAATAAACTAATATGTTTATATCAATATTATTAAAAACATTTTTATTAATTTTTAATTAATCGATTTTATTATTTTAGCGACACAAAATGAAGGATGGGCGCCTTCTGCCTATTTAGAACCATTCAACCGCAAGAGTTCTCGCAGTTCATGAAACTATTTCGCATTCTTACTTCCCGATAAAAAAAAACCTTATTTTATATTTTCTAGTCAAAACTAATCATCTTAAGAATTGCTTTGGTGGTTCTTTTTGAGATTTCTAAATATATATATATATATATATATATAGATCAAAGAAAAAAGAATGATATATTTAAAATATCAAAAATTTGGGTTCTAATTTCCAAATAATTAAAGGCAAAACCAAATATTACCATTGTATTAATTAAATAGATGCTTCATATTTAAAAATAAATCAGGAGAAATTTAAATTTTATAATATGAAATGATGGATTAAAAAGAAAAAAATGAAAAAGGGGTTTTTATTTATATTAAAAAGTGGGTTGGGTGAATTAAAAATAAAATTATTTTTTCTTTTGGACAATCTTTTTAGTAGGAAAATCTATAAATATATTATGAAAATCTTGTTGCGGAACAAATAATTTATCAAAAGAAAAAAATTTTGGGCTTCCCATATCGATGTAAAAATATGCTGGTCATATATGTTAATGATGATGTCTAGCAAGTATTTCCTTGCTTATTTTCTCATTTAGAGACAAACTTACAGAGACAATAAGACAATTCAATTAAATACATTTTTTGCTATTAATGATGTATTAAAACCTATCGTAATAGAATACTGTTATCCCCCAATATTTACAAAAAAATAAACAAATTTCTTTTGATACACAAATTGAAATTTGGGTGGATTAATTTCCATTTTAATTTTAGAAACCCAGAATCCATTTGTGTGTGCAATTTGTACCGTAACAGTGATTATTGTTGTCACTTTATCTCAAACCAAATAAAATGGACCAAGTCTCCCAGCCCTCTTAGCATTCCCAATGTTGTTATAGATCTTTGAAAAATTTATTTATTTATTTTATCTGAAGATTAAAGAACTAATTAAGAGGAATGCTCAAAATTCAATATTTATGGAAAAATGTTAAAATTTGTTTTGGGGAGGGACTAAGTCCATTTAGAAAAGTTTTATGTGAGAATTTTGTATTAAAATAATTTATTGAATATATATACATATATAAATATATATACATTTATATATACATAAATGTCCGCTGTGCGGCTTTTCCAATAAATTATATTCTGCAAACTCTAGATAATTCTTTAAAAATGTCTAGAGTTCTACAAGTCATTAAATAATGTTATAAAAAAAAAAAAAAATAAATCAAAAAACATAAAAATCAATTTGTTTACATTTTTATAAACACATGTGCAATACTTAAGATTTCTGATGAAAAATTTCAAAATATGAATAAAAAAATAAGTTAAAAAAATTGTTTTGATTATTTATTTATTTATTTATTATTATTATGGATTATGTTGTTTAAAATCCCAGAGAAAACCTATGGATTTTTAATAAAGTTGACTATTTTCCCATATATAAAACCGATAGAATGGTTATTTTTTTACATGAATAATAAATATGTCAAAAAAATCATAAAATCTTTTGATATTATAATAACACAGATTATGTAGCGATAGTACCATAAATTTTACCATTTTTATTTACCCTCGGCCCACCGTGAAAAATTGTGCGGCCCGCCAGTTAACTTTATATTTCTTTTGTAACTTTCATTTCAAAAACAGAGAATATAATTGAAATAATTATAATTAATTCATTTTTTTATTTAAAATATGCCCTACAATTTTTAAACTACATATTTGATTCCATAAATAGGAAGAAAAAAGTTAGAAATACTAGTAATTAATAGAGAATATATTTTTTTATTTTCAATAATTATTATTTTTATTTAAAAAAAAAGTAGCCGAAAAATAATAAATAAAAACATTAAACATTAAGCATCAAGAAAGTATTAAAAGTGTTTTTTAATATATTGTAAAGTTTAAATTCGTTTCAATAAAATGCGGCCCCTGTAGCATCGATCCTAATCAAAGAGGCCCTGGAGTCATTTGGGTTGGCCAGGCCTGGTCTAGTCAAAATAAATTAACAAAATAAAAATCTATCTTTAACCCGCTCTTTACGTAATTTATTAAGCTTATATTTATTTTAATTTGTTATTTAGCTATAAAAGTTTAATTTAATTATTGTAATAAAGTAGTATATACTTTCATTTTTTGTTACCTTAATAATAATATTAATATTTAAATGTTAAAAAAACTTTTAATAATTCATTTATCTTTAATTCAAATTTTAAATAACACATTCTCATTTCCATTTTTTTATTTTATTTTAAGCGTTAACATTAAAATATGTTTAAAATTATTGGGAAATAAGCTTTAAATTATTTTTTTAAAAGTTCTATTAGAAGTCATAATATAAGAATCATATGGGAGGATCTGTAATGATCAAACCAGATCAAACATTTCTGATAATAAATATTATTATTTATAATATGGGCAATGATAAAAATAATCTAAGATTATAAAAAAAATTATTTATTATTATTTAAATATTGAATATAATTTTATATATAGTAAATAGATAAATTTAAAAAGAATATCTATACAGTATTTGAAAATAAAATAATTATGAATTAATTTTTTATAGCCATTTAAGAATTATGAATTCAAAAATAGCGGTTTTATTTATTGGAATTTTAATGACATAATATATTTGATTTTTTTATATTTATAACAACTTTGCAAGCTTCCATAAAAGTTGCATTATATTTCATTAGTTATTATTAATTTTATTCAATTAAATATAATGATAAATTTCAATGCATAAATTTTAACGAATACAAACTGATATCCAGATATGATTGTTAAAAATTTAAACCTACAACCTTACCATCTGTCAAATTGACTTTTCAATTACAATTAATAACAATTTAAGATTATATTTATTATAATTATTAATTTTATTTTCAAAATACATAATCTGGATGGCATATCAAGTAAGTAGTTTAAATATTTCGTCTTCTTATTTAAAAATTAAATTAAATTAATTAATAGTTTAAATTGAATCAATTGGTTATTTTAATGTTAATGTTTTTAATGAAAGGGTCAAGCCAATTATCCTGGGATTCAAGTTAATCCTGACGTGCAGAGATGGTTTGCTGCAGTGGACAGAGATCGATCAGGGAAAATAAACGCCAAGGAATTACAAGCCGCCCTTGTAAATGGACAAGGAAGAAATTTCAGTGACATTGCTTGCAAACTTATGATAGGTATATTATTATGAAGATAAACAAAATGGAAATTATCCCTTCGATTCTCAGCTTTGTTTCAAAATTCATTCACATTTATCATTTTTTTCTTACTATTTTTTCTTGATTAGAATTAATTTTTATTAAAAAATTTATTCTTTTGAAAATTAAATTGAATTAAAGTTTTTTTATCAAAATATATAAAATTTTTTTATAAAGTTAAAACTATTTAATGGTTTGATATTTTTTAATTTTAATTAATTCGTAAAAATAATTTATTTTCAAAATTATTAAAATTCTTTTTAAAAGGGTGTGAGGCTCAAGCGTACAGAATGGTAAACTATTCCTTCACAAAATGAACAATTGAAAAAATTATACTAATGGAGAATCATTAATAATATTCTTGGTGATTAACTTTTAAAAGACGATTTGATTTTATTTAAATTATTTTATTATAGGTCTATTTGATCATGATAAAAGTGGAACTATTGAATTAAGGGAATTTGAACAATTATATAATTATATAAATCAGTGGCTTGCAACATTTAAAACATATGATAGAGATGGATCAGGTTTTATTGAAGAAAGTGAATTAAGTCAAGGTGATTAAATTCAATTTCAAAATATTTCTTTCATATTAAATATTTAACATATTTTAATATTTATTTTAATATTACTATTTTTTAGCTTTCACTCAAATGGGATTTCGTTTTTCACCACAATTTATAAATTTTTTAATAACAAGAAGTGACAATCAATCAAAAATATCAGTTGATCAGTTTATCGTTATTTGTGTTCAGATTCAAAAGTTTACAGGTACATATTTAAATCTACTAGCATAATATATATTATATCATATCATATAAATATTGATATATGAAAATACTTTCTTTTTCAGAGGCTTTTAGAGTAAGAGATACAGAACTTAAAGGAGTTATTACAATTGCTTATGAAGATTTTTTAAACCTAGCTTTAAGTTGTTCAGTTTAAAAAATGCTAATAACTGACCATGTAAAAAATATCGGAGATTAATTATGGACAAATATTTTAAAAAATAGTACTTTCTTTTATTTATAAAAAAAAAATATTTATTTTTCTCATTCTTAGGATATTTTCTTACAAATTTAAATTTGCAATCTTTTTGAAAAAGGTTATTTCAACAATACAAAAAATAAAGGTCATTGACTTTTGAATATGATCCCTTGGAAAAAGTATTATTTATTAAAAATAAAATATATGTTGCTAATATAAACTTAAAAATAAATCAGTAGCAAAGTTATTGGCTTAAATAATGAATGATAAGTAATTTTTGTAAAAACTGTGCTTCTAGATATAAATAATAAGCAACAGGTTCGCATTTGAAATTTTTAAAGATTGAGTAAAAGGGCTAGTTATAAATTTTTTTCAAAAAAGTACCATTTAATGCCTAATCAAATAAAAATTTAATTTAAACATTTCAATATATATATATACTAAAATTCTGATTAACTCATTCAAAATTTGAATTATAAGCAGTAAATTCTAAATCAAGAAAAAATATCCATTCCAATTTTTATAAATATATAATTTAAAATATATATTGTTATATTGTTTTTTTAACATTTTTTCGTATCTCTTAATAAATTAATATAAAATACATGAAATTGAGGTCTTCGTTAATTTTATATCAGTTTACAAAATACATGAAATTGAGGTCTTCGTTAATTTTATATTAAATCAAGAAAAAATATCCATTCCAATTTTTATAAATATATAATTTAAAATATATATTGTTATATTGTTTTTTTAACATTTTTTCGTATCTCTTAATAAATTAATATAAAATACATGAAATTGAGGTCTTCGTTAATTTTATATCAGTTTACAAATTATGGCTCGAATAATTCAAGTCCTGACAACACTAATTCTATTTTCTTATCGAAGTGATTTAGCTTTATAACTATATATATTTTAAAAAAGATATTCTTTAAACATATAAAGATATGCTTTAAACATATAAATATATTTGTTTTAAACTATTACTATTATGGGTAATTGTAAAAATAAATAGTATTTTTATATTTTTTAATAATTATTTTTAATAAAAGCTTTCCATTCATTTTTATTATTAAGTCAACAAATATAGGTTATTAGTTAAATTAAATATGTTTCTGTTATCTAAAACTGACCTTAGATAAGACCAAAAATAAAAATACAATGTATTAAATATAGTTTGTAACGGATGTATATTTATTATATATATATGACAAAGTCACCCCAGGCGCTGTTGCATGACTGAATGGCAACGTCTAGGGGATTCCGACGACGGTTGGTGACTTGGCATTATATAGCCAGTATGATCTCCACGTTCTTTGTGTAAAGACGTGTTTTGATGATCCTCCATGTTGGATGGATCCTTTGTGACTCCCATGGTGGAGAAGTAATATAATATTTCTTATAATTATACATTTTCTTTGACTCCCATGGTGGAGAAGTAATATAATATTTCTTATAATTATACATTTTCTTTGACTCCCATGGTGGAGAAGTAATATAATATTTCTTATAATTATACATTTTCTTTTAAACAACCGTTTTTCAATTTAACTTAAACTACATCCTTATTGACCAGTCTCATTAAATCTGCTTTACCCCTGAGTATAGCATGGCGCCCAAGTAATCTCATCTCTGCTGGACCATTGGAGGAAAGGTAGTTTGTTCTCTGCAGCTGCGGGTAATATTTTCCCCCTTCAAGAAGATATCCACCTGCCTACCTGTGGAGACCTTAAACTCTTTTTTTCCCTCTCCACATAAGATCCATTTTTCCCTCTCCCATTTCCCCTCTTCTCTCTTCTATCACATTTTCCCTCCCTTCTCTCCCCCTTCTTCCCTCCTCCTTGTAAGGGGCCTGTTGGCATCCACTGTGGGCCTCCCCCCTTACAAATTGACGCCCAACGTCGGGGCTCTGTTTTCCCCACCCCCTCCCCTTACAAATTGGCGCCCAACGTGGGGCCTGTTTTCCCCACCCCTGTGAAGGCAATAAGTGATATTAGTGCAAATAATTTGTGAATATTAATCAACCATATGGTGACACTCGCCCTAAGGAACAACCACACTTAAGTACATTTATATATATTTTTTTTTTTTTCCTTTTGGTTTTAAAACCTATGATTTTTTTTTATTTTTCTTTCTATTATTTATACTTTGTTTGAGAATTGAATTTTTTTTTCTCTCTTTCTCAGTTACATTGACATTGTATTATTATTATTATTATTTTTTATTTTTACTTTCATTGTATTTATTTATTATTTAGTTATTAGGATTTATTTAATTTAATATTCAATTTATATATTTTTATTTTTATATTATAGTTTTTACATACAATTAATTAATTATTATAATTAGTAGTAAAATATAGTATATAATTTATTGTTAAGAGATGGCTTTCCTCACTAGAGCACGTAAGGAGGATTTAATAGTTTTGGCTGATGAATTGGGCATTGAAATTAATAATTCAATGAAAATTATTCAAATTAAAGATGCTATATTAGCACATGATGATTTTGATGATGAGATAGCTCAGGGTATCCTCAATTCTATTATAGAACAGAGAGTTGAAAGGCTAGAGTTAGAAAAAATTAGACTTAACTCACCTCATCAAAACCCTCCACCTGTAGGAGCCCCCTTTCCCCAAATAGATTTAGCCAATCGCCTCCCAAAACTTAATAAAAATGATGATATTAATTCATACTTAATGGTCTTTGAAAGACAGATGAATTTTTTTAAAATACCTCAAGAAAATTGGGTATCTTATTTATCTACAACCCTCCCTTTAGACCTAGTAAGGTTGTTATATAGAGAATCGGATAAAAATTTAATGGATTTTAATTATATTAAAACCCTTTTGATGCAAAGATTTAAAATCACTAAAGAAAAGATGCGTCAATTATTTTACAACAGTAAAAAATGTCCCACTCACACGTGGACTGATTTCTATCATAGCTTATTGGTTCATTTTGAATCATGGATAAAGGAATTGAATATCAATAACTTCGAGGCATTAAAGGATTTAATTATTACAAATCAATTAAAAACTCACGTGTCATCACAATGTCGTGAGCACTTTTTAGATGAATGGGAAACATTAAATAAGCCTCTTGAATTAATAAAAAAACTTGAAAATTATGACAACCTCCGAAATACGGATGGCAAAATTGTAAATAAAGTAGCCCCCCGTGGCACTGATACCGTTTCTATGGAGAAACCTTTTAAAAATGTAAAAAAATGTTATGGATGTGGGAAAATAGGTACTATTAAGCCCAAATGCATTGATTGCAATCTCCAATTAAAAACTAATAAAGTAGATCCTACTTTTAATTTTACTAATACTATTAAAATATCTTCAAATGAACAAAAAGGATTTCTCCCTCTCCTCCCCATTCAAATAGGCGATGCCACGGGTACGGCATGTGCTGACTCTGGTGCCTCTCATTCCATAGGGAGTGAAAAATTATATAATATTTTAAAAAATAAAAACGTTACATTTTATAATAAATCAGTAACTATTAGTTTAGCTGATGGCTCTAGCCAAGAGCATCAAGTAGATTTAATTGAATTACCTATAAATATTAAAAATAAAATAGTGCCCACCAGGCTGATGTTTTTTCAAAATCAAAAAATCCCGAGAACTTTATTGGGAAATGATTTTTTAAAACAGGCAAGATTAATTATTGATCTTTGCTCTAACCAGTGGTATTTTAATAATGGAAAGAAATTAAAATACCCCTTTGAGAAAGAGGAACCACTTATCGCCTCTGAACCTCACAAAATTAATTATTTATCGGATATTTTAAGTAATAACAAGATTTTAAACGTCTCTCAAAGGCAAAAATTGAATTCTCTATTAAACGAATTCAATGATATCTTTACTGCAGGGGGAGAGCCTACACCCTTTGGTGAGCACCGAATTAACATAGGTGATAATGCCCCAGTGGCTGGACCGCCATATAGAATCTCTCCTGTCAAAAAAGAAATTTTACGTAAAGAACTAAATAAATTACTCGCTGATGGAGTAATAGAGGAGTGTGAGTCACCATTCGCATCTCCCGTTGTCCTTGTAGAAAAATCCAATGGAGATCCTCGACTTTGTGTCGATTATAGGAAATTGAATGCCATTACTGTATCGGACACTTACCCGTTACCTAGGCTTGAGGACCTATTGCATGAGGCTGGAAATTTCCCTTATATGACAACTTTGGATTTGAAGGCTGGATATCATCAGGTATCAGTTCATCCTGATGACAGGCACAAAACTGCCTTCGTGTGTACATTCGGTACTTATCTTTTTAATCGAATGCCCTTCGGATTGAAAAACGCTCCGGCTACTTTCCAGCGTCTTATGGATAGATTCAAAAGGAGCCTCCCAGATATTAGATTGTTGGTTTACTTAGATGACCTTATAATCCTTTCCTCTACATTTGAAGATCATCTAGAAGATCTAAAAAGGGTGTTTGCAGCCCTTGGAAAATATAAACTAAAGGTAAATCCTCACAAGTGTAAAATTGCTTGTGAGAAAGTAAAATATTTAGGCCATTGGTTAACACCAAATGGGATTGAAATTGATGCTGATAAGGTATCGGCTATTAATAATTTGCCGTCACCTAGAAATCTTAAACAATTGCAATCTTTTATACAAACTTGCTCTTGGTATAGGAGATATATTCCTAAATTTTCTGGAATTGCTTTGCCGTTAACTCGTCTAACAAAAAAGAATGTTCGATGGCAATGGGGTGAAGATGAGAATAATTCCTTCTTAACCTTAAAGAAATGTCTCACCTCTGCACCTATTTTAGTATCAGCGGATCATACTAAACCATTTATTATCAAGACGGATGCGAGCAACTACGCTTTAGGAGCAGTTTTACTTCAAGGAGAAAAGGAAAATGAGCACCCTATTGAATTCGCCAGTAGAACCCTTCTTCCGGCCGAAATAAATTATACCACTACTGAGAAAGAAGCTCTTGCAGTAGTATGGGCCTTAAAAAAATTTCGAGGGTATATTGAAAACTCTGAAATTATTGTTTGTACTGACCATCAGCCTCTACGCTGGTTAATGAATTTAAAAGCTCCAACTGGACGTCTTGCTCGATGGGCTTTAGAAATTCAGGCTTATAAAATAAAAATAAATTATATCCCTGGCCGTACAAATGCTGTTGCGGACCTACTTTCGCGTTCTACTAATGATATAAATAATCATATTGATTCATTCCAATATAATCACATTTATGTGGAGTTCCCTCACTCCACCCCTCAAGAAATCAGGGAAGCACAGTTAAAGGATAATGAATTATTAACTATTATTAATGAACTGGAAGCTACCGACAAAGGTGTTAATTATGTTAATTGGTCTGATAAAGGCTATTTGATGGACCAAGGCATCCTCTATAGGTATTCGCCCTCCTCTGATGGAGAAGAGGCGCAATTGGTCATCCCTATAGAAGAAAGGGATAATATATTAAAAGAATTTCATGATGCTCCTACAGCTGGTCATTATGGAGCTGAAGGTACATATTCAAAAATATCCCAAAGATATTATTGGAATAATATGCGTGGATATATTGCCAAATATATAAAGAATTGTGTTGACTGTCAACGCTATAAAGCTTCAAACCAAAAGCCTTCTGGTTTACTTAGGACACCTGTACAGTCACAACGTTATGAATCACTAGCTATTGATCTTTTTGGTCCATTACCGGAATCTCAAAAAGGGAACCGATGGATTCTCATAGTGGAAGATTTAACCACCAAATGGGTTGAACTATTTCCTTTGAAAACGGCCAATGCTAAAGATTGTGCCATTATCTTAATGGAAGAGATTATTCTCAGATATGGTATCCCTAGGCGTATAATTTCCGATAATGGAACCCAGTTCATAAGTGCTGTAATGCAACAGCTGTGTGGATTATTAGACATATCACAAAATTTTACCCCCCTATATCATCCACAGGCGAATCCGGTGGAACGGAAAAATCGGGATCTAAAAACTCGTTTGGCAATCTTAGTAAAAGATAGACATAATATGTGGGATGAAAAACTCCCCATGATCCGTTTTGCCATGAATAGCACCAAAAACGATACGACCGGATATACAGCTGCATTCCTACAGTTTGGCAGGGAGATGAGAACACCGCTAGATATAAAAAAGGACATTAGACAGGTGATTTACAATGACAACTTCGTCCCAGAAATCACCCCTTATCTAAAGAGATTCGCAAATAATTTGAAATTTATAAATGAAAGAATCGAATCTAAGCAATTAAAAAATAAGAATTACAATGATAAAAAACACCAACAAGGTCCTATTTATAAATTAAATGACAAAGTATGGGTTAATACTCATTATTTGAGTGATAAGAAAAAAGGCATCACTGCCAAATTTGCTCCTAAGAGAGATGGGCCCTATAAAATAATAAAAATTGTTTCTCCCGTATCATACACTGTGGCAGCACTAGATGATCCTAATACCCCTTTAGGTACCTATCATACTTCTATGTTGACCCCATGTCGTTTAGATAATATAAACCCAATTAGAACAATTAAAAAGAGAGGTCGACCTCGAAAGGGTGACTCTAATTAATTATTAAGATTATTGTATATTTTTCTTTGATTTTTGTGAACTTTTTTTATATTATTAATTGTTTAATTAATTATTAAGATTATTGTATATTTTTCTTTGATTTTTGTGAACTTTTTTATATTATTAATTGTTTAATTAATTATTAAGATTATTGTATATTTTTCTTTGATTTTTGTGAACTTTTTATATTATTAATTGTTTAATTAATTATTAAGATTATTGTATATTTTTCTTTGATTTTTGTGAACTTTTTTTTTTATATTATTAATTGTTTAGTTAAGTATTAAGAATTATTATATCCTTTTCTTTAATCTTTATGAATTATTTTTTTTTTTTTTTTTTGTATTATTAAATATTGTTTTTCGCTTTTCTCTTTTTCTGACTCCTTCGTTGGGACTTCTTCAGGAGTCAGAGGGGGAGGATGTAACGGATGTATATTTATTATATATATATGACAAAGTCACCCCAGGCGCTGTTGCATGACTGAATGGCAACGTCTAGGGGATTCCGACGACGGTTGGTGACTTGGCATTATATAGCCAGTATGATCTCCACGTTCTTTGTGTAAAGACGTGTTTTGATGATCCTCCATGTTGGATGGATCCTTTGTGACTCCCATGGTGGAGAAGTAATATAATATTTCTTATAATTATACATTTTCTTTGACTCCCATGGTGGAGAAGTAATATAATATTTCTTATAATTATACATTTTCTTTGACTCCCATGGTGGAGAAGTAATATAATATTTCTTATAATTATACATTTTCTTTTAAACAACCGTTTTTCAATTTAACTTAAACTACATCCTTATTGACCAGTCTCATTAAATCTGCTTTACCCCTGAGTATAGCATGGCGCCCAAGTAATCTCATCTCTGCTGGACCATTGGAGGAAAGGTAGTTTGTTCTCTGCAGCTGCGGGTAATATTTTCCCCCTTCAAGAAGATATCCACCTGCCTACCTGTGGAGACCTTAAACTCTTTTTTTCCCTCTCCACATAAGATCCATTTTTCCCTCTCCCATTTCCCCTCTTCTCTCTTCTATCACATTTTCCCTCCCTTCTCTCCCCCTTCTTCCCTCCTCCTTGTAAGGGGCCTGTTGGCATCCACTGTGGGCCTCCCCCCTTACAAATTGACGCCCAACGTCGGGGCTCTGTTTTCCCCACCCCCTCCCCTTACAAGTTTTATTTAAAAAAAAATGAACAAAATTAGTAAATTAGTAAAAAAATTTAAATTTATTTTATTTTAATTAAATAGTGAATGTTTTAAAAAACTATTAGTATGATATAGCTATTAATGATTACTGATTCTTAATTTATCTTACACAAGTTACCATTCTAAAATTTTAAATATAAACGGAACTTCAATCTAAATTGTTATCTAATAGTTATTCTTCCAATTAATAAAGCACATTTTTCGTATCTCTTAATATATTAATACAAAATACATGAAATTGAGGTCTTCGTTAATTTTATATTAATATTAAGAACTATTTAAAATGAAAAATAAATTTATAAATAAATCACCACTTATTTTATAAGTTTAACGTTCTCTTTTACACATTTTATTACCCAATACTCTAGAGCTCCAAGTTCCATTATTACTGAGCAATATTTGTTTTTACAATCTTATGAAATATTTTTAAGTAGTATTGAAAGTGTCTAGCTAGATTCATTATTATCAATTCGAAATTATAATCGACATTACTTGAACCTTCTTAAAATTAAATTTGCTATTATAAAATTTCTATACTATGTTAATGAGTTCCTGTTCTTATGCGCCTATACTAAGTTAACTCCATCTAATTCCCAAATTCTTTAAAAATTTAAATAATTTTTTATTTTGGTTTTTAACTTTCAATTTTATATTTATTTTATATATTTGTATCGTCACGCATTAACTCGTCTATTTTGTTATCCACATATGTATGGATTTAAAAGAGAAAGGGTTCTTGAAACATGTACTTCGAGTTTATGTATTTTTTGCAACCAATATAAATAAATTATATATATTTTAATTCAATTTATTCAAGACAAATATATATACATATATCATAAATTATTCTTATTTATACAATTTATACATTTTTTATAAATTAATATAAATATTTTTTAAAGTTTTTTTCCTATAAATTTATAATTAAAAAATAATTTGTTAATTAATGAAATAAAAACAAACATTTTTTTTATAATATTATAGTATTGTTCTTCATTAGAGAATAGGTCTGTCCAGTCCACCTAATTGGCCATATGAAAGGAAATCGTGGGTGGTTGTATAAGGTAGAGTTAGTACAAGAAAGAGACAGAGTGAGAGTAATATAAGTGGGGTACGGAGGAGAGGAATGGAGAGAGAGAGAGAATGCCGCGAACTCCAATGTTGGACTCTTCTCGTCAGTTGTGGTCGAATGTCCGTCTTTAAAACATCGTGCTCTTTAAAACAACATAATCCAAAACGACGACTATAACACGGTAAGTTACCATCTGATTTTTGGCATTAAAGTTTCCGGTGACACACTAAGAAACACACAACGACCTACTTGAATTCCCCATTGACTATTAGTACAAATTTTCCTACCTTTTGTGAATTTAATCGAAAGGGACAACTCTCAAATCAAAATTTAATCTAAACCTAATTTAAATCTAAAAATTAAAGTATATTATTATTTTCTTTATTATATATCCTATTATATTATATTATAAATAAATTCTCTCTCTTATATATGACCTAATTATTAAAAACATTTATTATATATATAATAATAAATCATTTGTAATTTCCAAAGTTCTTTTAATATAATTTATTAATTATATATATATTATAACTATTTAAAAACTACAGCCACTGAGATAGATAGATTTAGGTTTAAAAACTACAAATAGAGAATAAAATGTAAATTCAAAATAAATTTTTAATCAACAAAATAAAAATTTCTTAATTTTATTAAATGCCCGTAGAGCATCATCTATACATTCCACATGAATATCTAATATAATCTGAAGTCATTATCATATTTTAATCAACAAAAAGTAAACATCCAAGATTATAGAATTTTCAAAATAGCTTTTGAAGATAAGTTGAGTAACTAATTCTTATTTCTGGAATTCTTTTAATTCATATAAATATCATAATAATAAAAAATTCTTTGAGTTTTTTTTTATATTCTTTGATCTCGTTTTAGTTCATAAGAATAAATAAAAAATTAAAGATATAATAATGAAAAATGTTTGAATGTAATTTTTTTAAATTTCAAATACATATAAAGATTTATTTATTCTATATCACGTATACTATTCATTAATTTTATATATTTATTTATTTTATATTCATTTATAGTATTTATTTATGTACATACAAAGATATATAATACAAATATGTACTTATTGTGTTTAAAGAAATAAAATATCAAAATCAAAATTATGATAAATACGAAATTTTAAAGTTTTTTTTTATTTAACTTTATGAAAACATAATATAAATAATTTTAGTAATTTATCATATTCTTACTCATAAACATTGTTCTATTAGAGTGTCATTAAAAGATTGATTAAAATTATTTTCTATTGAATTTATGAAATTCTTATTCAAAAAACAATTAATTTCAATAATTTAATTGAAACCTGATAGACTATTATAAATTATACAAAAAAACAAATCCAATTCAAGTTTTTTTATTCTTTGATAATTAAAAACATAAAAAAAATTTACAATCATATATTTATAGTATTACAAAATTTTTCTATATATAAAATTTAATTATAAATTGTATTCTTTTCCATAAAATAAAGGAATAATTTACGTAATCCAACATTCCAGGTCTTTATCAATGTCATTCAACGAAAACAATAAATCGGAAAAAAATGAATTTTTTTATTGTTTTCATATTAAGCCAAATTATATAGTATTTATTCATTCATTTCTTATATAATATCAATGAAATTATCATGATAATGAAATAAAATTCTTACATTTTATGTTTAAAAAATAATAATAATAAATATTAAATAAATAAATTTTTTAGAAAGATTTCAAATATTTACTCTCATCTATATAAACAAAATTAGAAATATGTATTATTATATTGTATAATTAGTACAAGAATATTAAAATATTTAATACAACATATTTATTTTTGTATAATTTTGTATGAGCAAATCTAAGAATAGTCGACCTACTTAAATTAGTTTCAATTTATATTTTGATCTATTATCTCTGTTTATTTATTATCAATTATTTAATTTGTTATATATTTATTCATTAATAATTTTATTTTTTTTTAAATATATTTAAATTATGAAAAAATAATTTATATTAATTTAGAAAATAAATTGTAAACATTTCTAATTTTTCTTGTCATCGAAACATTTAATAAACCTACATGTATGTTTCATCAATATAATTGATTAAATTATAGAAATCATTAAAATAATTAAGTATATATTAGAATTCATAGAATGATTTATAAGAATAAGTTAGAAAAAATCTTAAGGAAGCTGAATTTATATAATATATGTAATATTGAATTTTTAATAAATTGCTTTACTAATTTCCGTTAAATATTCATAAAAATCAACAAAGAATAAATTTTCTAGATCTAGGCTAGAGAAAAATATCTAGGTCGAATTTTGAACTTCAATTTGATATCAATAATTTTATTAAGGATCATCTTATAAAATCTTTAAAAAAAATATTTTGAAAAAGTGTGATAATTTTATTTTAATTAAGTTATTAATGATTATATCATTTTTATATATAATTATTTTTTTTATTCAAGTAATTATATTTTTAAAATTTTTTTTATAAGTATTTATTATCAAATATTCATTCTTATTAAAAATACAGCTTAATTTATTCATTCATATTCCAAATTGATTTGATATTTATTGAGGGAGAAGAAGAATAATTAAATAGGAAATAAATATTATATTTATAATTTCCGATGAGACCCCCCAGGAGCTCTTCCGATGTTTCCTATAAAGATGTCCCGTTAATCCATGGAAGCAACTTTTACTCTTTTCTTACAGTCTAGGTCAAAATACGGTAAAAAAAATATTCAAATTAAGTAAAACATTAATTAATAAGAATAATTATTATTTTTATTTAATAAAACAACAAAAAAATATACCTAAATACATTTTAATATTATTAAATATGATGATTTATCACAAATTATAAAACTAAAACAATTACCTTATTATAACTATATGTATAATAAAAAATTTAATTTTATTATTATATTAAAAAACTTTGAATAAAATTATATTATTATATTGAAAAAATTGTCTAAATAAAAACAAAATAAAATTTTCATGTTTAACAATACATAACTATAACCACTAACAATGATATTACGACAATGGAGTTTGAATTTCAAATATTAAAAAAAGACTTCTTTTGAAAAAATAAAAATTAAATGTTAAACATATTTTGTTAACATATTATGCCCACTATAATTAATTGAAATAATATTAAATGATGATAAAATCTTGGAAATAATAGACATTTTGATATATTAATTTGCAGCAGAAGATGCTTATTTATTTTTAAAAACTAAAATTGCATAATTTATCCTTCTTTGATAATCTTGATTGAAATAATCATCATATTTTTTTTACTTTTGATTTTATATTCTTCATATTATTTGTTTTATTTACAAATTTTCTAGTTTACTATTTAATTTTATAAATCTTTTATTATATACTAACCTCGAAATTTAAAAAAAAAAAAATATCACCAAATCGTTTTTAATGAGCTGAGTGTTAATGTGAATGTATATTTTGCAATGAGTTCATGGTTACATGTAGCCTCGTGGCTTAATGGAAAACATATTACATTTTTGAATTAACAAAAGATTATTAAACATAATAATATAATAAAAAGATTGATTTCGATTGACATATTATAAATTTACTAAATACTTAGAGTTATTAAATAATATATAAAATATTATAAAAATTATAAAAATCACTAGATACATGAAAGTAAATATTTTATTTCATGTTTATCAATATCAAAAATTGCTTTAACAATTTTAAATAAATTCTATTTCATATGTAAATTATTATTTTATTAAAATAATTTTATTTTCATATGCAATTTAATTACATTTTTTAAACCTTGTTTATTATTTATTATGATAGTTAACGGGTGGAAGACCTTTAGATCCCCCACTCTTTATATAGTCATGATCTCGGTCATTGATGATTACTAAGCCATTCACTTCTTAAAAGTCGGAAAGAAAATGATTTCATTAAATTGAAAAATAATTTAAAAAGAAGATTAAAAGAGAGATATATTTTATATTTTTATTTATATGTTTATTTTGATATTTACAATATTTCAATTAATCCTATTGGCCATTTTAACTTATTAACTTATTTAACACACCTGAAAACATTAACATTGTTACTACATTTTCTCTTTTAATTTTTAAGATTATATGTACACGTTTTGATTCATCAGTGCAAAGAATACAATAAAAAGAATGTCTACATATCAAATTTTAAATAATTAATTTCTGCGGTTATTGATTAGATATTAATAAAATGTATAGCACGGACGGACAGACATCATGCTAAAAATACTTTTTTCTGTTAAGAAAATGTATGAAATCTCCATATGTAAAATTTGGTGTGAAAACAATACCTCCCTTACTATCGTCGGTCGGTAATAATATAATACTATATATGTAAGCAATAACAATATTAATAACTTAAATAGTATATTATTAACAAAATTCAAATTTTAATTTTTTTACAGTAAAATTTAATGTATCTATTATATTTTATTTATCATAAAGAAATTTTAATGGGGGAATTTAGTGTAGTTAATGTTGACTACCTACCAGGAGCTTAAACAAAATATAATAAATATATACCTACGCTCCTACAAATTGGATACATCAAACCAAAATCACCTCCAAAACCAAAAGTTTAGATATTTATCCTTCTATTCTATTTCTAATGTAATACATATTCTTTCCCGAAACAACTTGATCCACTTTCATCCAAATCGAATTCTTCTCTAATTCTTTGCAAATTAATTTAACATTTATTATCTTCCCACCAGATTCTTGATCAACCCACTGGTGTTTTTCTAATTAGTTTTGCCATAGGGTTCATTATACTAGTTTTTATTATTATATAATTTCTCATAGATATGTAAGCAACATTTAAATGAAAATATTAATTTTATTTTTTACTTTTTATAGTTTTTTATTCACTTATTTCTGAAAATCGTACTTTGAAATTAGTTTAAAATTATGGAGAAAGGTAATATTTTAATAAAAAAATATTTTATTTGTAAGGTCAAGTTGTAATAATATTGCAAATAATTTACAAGCAGTGTGTCAATAACAGTGTCAACAACATTTCTGAATTGGATGATGTCCTTCTGTTTGAATCAGCATCATCTACCAGTTCTCAAGGGGATATCCTTACTCCTTACCATTTTTAATGATTGAAGATAGTGGACTAACCCCACTTCCTCTTTTTAACCTTTCCAACATCACTTGAAATGAAACAAATTGCAAGATTATTTTCATATTAAAGAGATTTTAATTGGCATTTATCTTCTAAAACTTCCATTTAAAAAATGAACTCTATAACTTTTATCGGTATTATTTATATTATATTTATAATGATTGTTTATAAAGTTTGTTATTAAATAAAAAATAGTTCGTTTAGGGGTGTAAGAGAAATTATTAATTAGTTAAAAGTAAAAGTGTATAACTATTAATTCTTTTTCAAATAAAAAATTTATATATATATATAATGTAGGCCAGGGGTTTACAACCTTGGAGGGCGCGAGTCTGTTGCAAGGGGGGCGCGAAGGCAATTCAACTGCACGCAAACTTTTGAAAATTTTAGATTTTTTAAAATTTTTTTCAGTATGGTTATAAAAAAAAAGGTCAGATGATTATGCGATGCTCTGAACCTTGGCCCATTTCAGAAATGTGTAAGGGGGTGCAAGAATTTTTTTAGAAAAAAGGGGGCGCCGGTACAGAAAGGTTGGAAACCACTGATGTAGGCAGTTAGAAGTCAGCAAATTGATAAATAAATATATAATATAGATATAGATATACCATATATATAGTATATATAAACCTAAATATAATATATATTAGATATATAGATAGCAAGAATTAAAATTGAAACCATATTGCATTGATTATGTAACATTTGAAAGAAGTCGGAAGTTTAGATAAAAAGCGAAAGGGAAATAATTACAGATACTTTGACTAGAATAGTATCCTCAAATTTATATAAAAAAAATCAAGCTGAATAATACTAATTTATTAGTAATATAACATTATTTATCTTATATATTATATATTGTGATTAAATATTTTGATAATAACCCACTGTAAATTATAATATATATATAATATATATAGGCAATCAAATATATTTATTCAAATAGATCAGGGATTGTATTTTATTTTCTACATAACAACAGTTAGTAGTAACATAGTATATATTGTCTCTTTATAGTATTTCACATGTTAATTCCTTTAAATTATTTTATTTTTTTTTTAATATAAATTAAAATAACTAATAATGAATATTTTTTCTACTATTTGTTTTGTTCTTTAATATTATACTTTATTAATGTATATTAAATAGGAAAAGAAACTTAAATATTTTATAAAATATGTTAATCAGGTTTAAAAGATAAGAAAAAAATATTAATTTGAAATAATAATTTTATAAATTTATTCTTGTCATGATTACCAATAAAATATTTAAGATAATTTATGAACAATTGTAAATGAATTGAAATATTAATTGAGAATTTCAAGAATAATTAATATAATTTATTTATTCAGTTTAATTACAAAAATCACAAAAAAAAAACAATCAAATTTTTTAAACGTTAAATAAATAATGATAATCTTATTGAAAATATATAATATAAATGAATTTTCAAATTTTCAAATTGAACAGAAAAATATTTTGAAATGATCTATCTCTCTCTCTCTCTATATATATAAAGGTTTTTGTCTGCACATTGCTCAGAATTTAAAATTTTTTGCATATCTTCGCGTTTCATGATCTCTAGAATCCAAAAGTGACTTTAAAATTTTTCATGTCTGTCTGTCTGTCTGTCCGGAACTTCTCAAGTTATAGACTCAAATTACATCACAATACATATCTCTATATAGATGTGTACAGCTTGAACGGCTCAACGGATTTTGATAAAATTTGGTATATTTACTTAATGCATCAGTATGATGAATTGATCAACTTTTGGTGTATATCCAGAAACCGGAAGTGGTAGTATTATTGATCGATGATAGGAAGGAAAGGGTTATTTTCACACCAAATTTCTCATAAGGAGAATTTTTACATATCACCACGAATCATGCACGTTGTATTGGTTTTATCCTCGAGAAAAATCATCTTTATTAGATTTTTCTTAATTTAAAAATATATGACGTCACAGCCAGCGCATCCTTATATATTATAAATAAAATAAAATTAAAAATATTTATGTTCTATCCATATCTGTTTTTCATTGCATTAATAGATACATTTAAATTATTTGCAATTGTTTCTGTAGCTGAAAATTAATTTATTTCAAACCGTCGGTCGGTTCTGCGCCTGGCCACTGGTCAACTTATTATATTTTATAGTATATTTGTTCCTTTTATACGTATATTAGATTGTCACAAAAAATATTTAACGAAACTTTTTGAATTCTAAATTATTTGATCTCAACTATAATTATATCTTTAGTAATTTTATATTAAATTTGTTTAGAAAGAAAAAATATTTCTATCCCATTTTTTCCTATAATATATATATACCTATACAACAACAAGTAGACAATTAAGTAGAATTAATTATATTGAAATAATAAACTTTCATGTAGAAAAGGAAAGTCATCTATTGATATTATAAAAAGAAAATAAGATTTCACTACGCATTAAATAGTCTTTATCAAGAAAATAATATTTATTTTATTTGTTTAATATTAAATATGTAATAAAAATAAATTATTTTTGGTTTGTTTGTACTAGATATATATATATATTAATTAAAATAAAAACAATATTAGTAGTGTTGTTTTTTTTTGTATTTATCTAGTATAGATATACATTACCTTGCGAGAATACTACTTATCGTTTCCTTATTTATACATTTTACTAGATATTATTTCAAATGGATTATGTGCAATTCGGAACATTTTTCACTAAATAAACTATTTGACTCCCTTTGTTATGTAGTGCTTTATAGGTGACGCCCGTCCTGTCTTTAACATGGTTTACATGCTTTCACAATTCACAAACAAATTAAATGAAAAATGAATATATATATATAAATTATATAATATCTTCTGTATAAAACAATATATATATTTATATATATATATATATATATATATATATAATATGGATTGTAGTCAATTTGAAAAATAAAATTCGTTAAATAAGGAGAAACAAGACATTAAAATTATTTTTTCTTTTAAAAATCTCATTATTTATCTTAACAAAAATATAATGCAGTGGTTTCCAACCTTTCTGCACCAGCGCCTCCCTTTTGTTAAAAAAAATTCTTGCGCCCCCCTTAATTTTTTTAATAATCTAATTTCCTTTTTTAATTTTTGTGTCTTTTATTCAGACGGTGACTGAAAACTTCTCTATTTACACATCTTCAATAGAAAAGGAATTACTTTCATATACCGCGCATTTAGAAATGTTTAGACCAGCGATTCTCAACCTTTTTTTTAACGCGGCACACTTTTAACGGTTTAAAAAGTTAGCAATATTGAAAAAAAAAGTGAAAAATTTAAAAAGTTTAAGAAAAAAGTCGCAAATGTTTAAGAGCTTCATAATCTCGCGGCAGACTAAAGTGCCGCGGCATAGTGGTTTAGACAGATATATTAGTCTTATTATACGATATTAAATGTACAAGTGTCAACTACTGGTACACTGTCAACCCTATATCATTAATTTTTAATTATTATTTAATAATGTACTAAATAATATGTAGTATATATTTTTACTATCTCGCCAGAGATAGTATTACGATCACGAAAATTTTCGTTGTTGAGATTTGATGTTTTTATACGTTTGAAAGTTCCTGAATCATTTTCACTAAGGTTGAGAAAAATGTGTGTGTGTGTGTGTGTATGTATTTAACCAAGATTACGCAAAAACTGTTTGAGCTAGAATGATGAAATTTGGTACATAGGCATTATTCAAAATTCATAGTTTTCTATCAACTTTTGAGAAATGTAGCTTAACCGGAAGAGGGTCATGACTTGCAACGTTTTGATTTTTTTTTCCTCTAAAGTGACCGTAAAAATAATTATATATGTTTGATAATTTTTCACATGATTAAAAATTGTATACAACTGCTATATATAGAATTTCAGCTTGATTGAATCGCTGAAAGTACCGGAATTAATTTTTTAATACTGCAAATCACGCGCCAACACGTGACGTGGTGCCATCAACAAAGAGTCAAACATGCGCTGATTTAAAAATATTATTTATTAAATAATTAATTAAATTTAATTTAAATATAATATATGTTTTAATTAAGCCAATTATAATTTGCGAGATAGTCGAGTGGAGACAATCCAGATTTTTTAGAATTAGATAAATTCAAAATTTATTATTGATTTTTTTTTCTTATATATATATAACATAATCACTACATATATTATGTACAAATATAATAAATAATGGATAATCCTATATTTATATGAAATGAATATTAAATGGTTAATTAAGATGGAAAATCAGATTCTGAATTGCATGCGAATAAATTCAATTAATGTTTTTTATAATGTTTATATTTATGATGAAAATTTCCAATCACGTATAAAATATCTTGGATCATTTTAGAATTTTTTTACATAAATAAAACTTTTTCTTTGTACAAATAATTTCTTTAAAACAATTTTGAAATAAGTTTCTAATAATAACTAAGAATAAAATTCATTAGATAACATCATCTTTAAACTTCTTTTATAAGTATTATAACTGTAATTAAAATAAGTAATATATCTGTTTTATTAATTAAAAGAAAATGAGAAAAAGAAAAATTTTATAAGAGAGGTTAATATTATCTATCTATATTGCTCTATGAATCTCAAAAAATTCTTCACACCAACAACCACATTTCTCTATCCTGAGTTTCTTCCATCCAATTCTTATTCTCTCCTAAATCCCTCATATCTCTCCATAATTAAATTGTCTGCCCTCGGCTTGATATACCAATCAGTCTTCTCACAACCATGTTTCTCTTCATTTTGTATCCCTTATTTTAGTCACATATCTCATTCATAAATAACTTCTCAATCTTAACTATCTCTTGCAATTCCTCATTATGCAGTTTCCGCCATTCCCCGTGAATTTCATCCTTCTTCGGCCCATAAATGCTACCAAGAATTTTCTATTTTAAAAATCTAATGATCTATTTAATCTTATTAGAGTTACACAAAAATTGTATCCTTCTGCTCTCGAAAAAGAAGAAAATTGTTAGTAATTATAATTTATTTATTGAACTATAATAAAAAATTATCCTGATTAGTTCTGTTTTATTTTTGTCTTAATTTAACTAATCATAGAGTATCAATAAATAACTATGGAGACTAAAAATTAATTTCTTGATTTTTAAATAATATTGATTATATAAAATATGGATATATTAACATAAAATGATAATACAACCATAGAGTTTATAGCATCGGAATAAAAACATTTCTTAAACATTTGAAAAATATTTAAAATTATTTATTTGAATTCTTCAGTGTAACATAAATATCTTTATAGGTAAACAATCTTAAATTCTAAAGCAATACACAAACAAAATCATCTCTCTCGCTCTCTCTCTCTCTATAATATATAGACCGAGCCTCCGCTCGGTAATTAAATTAAAAAAAAAATGATTCATATTGGTAATATTAATACCTGATTCACCGAATCGCCATTCAAATAATAACATACAAACAGAAAAGTAGACCTGTTGATATAAAATATATACCTGGGACACCGAGCTATCGCTCGACCCTTTAACAAATTTATACAATTTATTTTTATTTACTTTAAAAATTTTACAATTTTTTAATTATTTATTACAATTGGGTTTGGCTGGTAATATTAATACCTGATTCACCGAATCGCCATTCAAATAATTTAAAAGAACATAAATTAAAAAATAAATAGTCATAAAATATACACCCCTTAAACGTATAGACTCAAAATTGGCTAAACTGATTTCAATGATATTACATCACAATATTCTTACATATCTCTATTTTTATCAATAAATATTCAATAACCGCAGAAATTAAGTCTTTCTGTAGGGAAATTATTAATTTTTTAAAATTTGATATCTAAATTATACATATATATATATATATATATATATATATATACAATTTTAGCTAGCCTAATAAGATTATATATATAGAAAAAAGTATATATATTAAAGTATCTAGTGGCTTCTGGGTTAATCAGGTGTTGATTATTATCTAGTATTATTCTTGTTTATATTGAAAAAGAACACAAATTTTGAGAAACTGTTTCTCAGGAATTAGAAACAAGTTTTTTTTTTAAATTGTTGATATAAATATTCTTTATATTTGTATATTAATTACTATTATTGAAATTACTGAATTCTTAAAATTAATCGAGATTGATTAAAAAAGATTAATTTCTATGTATATAATTCAAAATTATAGACTTTATGTTCTCATAAATGGGTAACTCTTTATTTACTATAATTTCTTTAAAAAATAATGAACTTAATAATTTAGGCCGTTTAGGAAGTTATGTTATAAAGCATATGCGCGTTAATTACTAATTATCCTTTAAAATTTTAATTTTCCCTTGGGGAACAATGCTTTGAGATTTTGAGACATTTTTTATAGGATATTACAGAAAATGTGTCCTCTTCGCTTTATAAATATTATATTATAACATATTTAATAATTAATATATCCGATTATTCTAAATATAACAAGTTTCTTAGAAAATATAAAATTATATAATACAGATAACCAGGTTAATTTTTTTTTTTTTTTGCTAAAGTTTCATTTAATAAATAATAAGGTAATCGTTATAAATTGACATATTCAATTACTTTATTTATTTTATAAAAAAAGTTTAAAATAATGGTTTCTTATATTTTATATCATATCTAATCTTTATATATATTTTATATACAAAATAATTAAAAATTTTCCTCACAATGAAATCACAAAATTAAATTTAAATCAATATCAACTAGTAATTCATTTCATAAATATTCTGATAAGAGTCACAAACAAGGATGGGGATTCCCCCAAATTTACAATTATTTATTTTATTTATTTATTTATTTGAATCATCTCTTCCCTTATTTGGGTTTATGGCTATAACAACATATACAAAATTTACAAAATAAAAAAAATGGACAGATTGGTAATAATAAAAAAATAAATTTTATTTTTTTAGGATTATAAAAAATTAAAATTAAAAAAAAATTATAATAATAATAATACATTATATTAAATGATTATGTTTTACATTATAAATTCAGTGAAAATACAATTCAATATATTAAGTAAACTATTAAAAAAAATATATGAAAAAAAAAACAAACTGTTATGCTGTAAGGATTATTTTTTGTTGTTTTTTCTCATCCAAGCATATCTCTACTTTCGCTTTTATTATGAACTCTTTCTTGAGATTTATTACTCAAGATTTATTATATTACAATATTCACTGAGGTAAAGAAAAAGAGATTTTGTATAATTTGATAGATTGATCTATCAAATTGTTTATTTCGTTTAATTGACTAACAAAAACTATGAAAGCATGAACATAACTTACTGTGAAATGGAAATATTCCTAGGCAATTGAACAAATTTATAGCAAATTGGAAATGGTTTCATTTATATTTGTTTCTTTTTTTTTTATTTTTCTTATTTTAGTGGTTTTAAATAAAACTTCTGAATTTTGTGACTCAAAATATTTACTTATAGCTTTTTGTATAAAAACCTTTGACCTTCCCGATAGGATTACCAAATATGCGTAGGTGAGAAGCATATAAGCAAAATAATTCAATTAACTCAATTATAATAATAATATTTAAAATAAGGTGCTTATTCATCATTTTCTTAATTTAATTTTATATTATTATTAATATAATATAAATAAATACTTATTTAATTTTGTTTATATTTATAATAATTTAAATAAACTTTATTTTTTTCCATTGTATACATTTTGACAACTCATTTTGTAAAATAATTCTTTTGATTTCTAAATATGTAGGTATATGTATTTAAATGACAATATAATTAAAAGGACCTGTTCACAATAGGATGTAGTATTTTTAGTTTAATTATATATGTAGATATAGAATTCATAAAGAGTAATATTTTGTTTCATGTTTCTTCATCAATGCCAACGGTGGGCAAATGCATTTTTGCATTAAATTATCAGTGACCTCCAGTGAATTTTTATTTTTATTATTATTATATTATAACGATTTTCTGAACTTCATTTGGCGTCTGTCTCTCTGTCTGTCTGTCTGTTAGCTCTTTTGACGAATTGAAACGGATTTTTCATCATCTTAATTTGAAAATTTTTATAGATATTTCAATGGATCTCTAGAAGGTATAGAAGAAATATAATTGAATTATAATTAATTAATTGTAATTAATTAACGATTAATTACTTTTAGTAACTAACTCCTTTTAATTTTTTTTCCACGGATTCTGAAGCAGAAATATTGATTTCAGGATAGATTTTCATTTTGAACGTATTTAAAAAAATTGTATAGCATTAAAATTAATGATGAATTCTTATTAATCAGTTGTATCGCCAATGAAGAGGGGTTTCTTCCCCTCAAATGGCATTGAGAAAAGATCTTTTTTATATATATCCCCTAGAGAAAAAAACAACAAAAGAGAATGACCTTTTTTTAATGAAGACAATATATATACTTATAAATTTATAAAATATACATTTATATATATATATATATACATTTATAAAATCTCATATTAATAAAAATTATTTATTTATATATATAATATAATAATTATTATTCAATAATAACATTTTCTTAACTTAAATGCATAAAATCAATTTTGGAAGATTAATATATTTTTTTGTTTTATTCAATTTGTAAATTTTCGTATAACTTCATCTTTTCTATTTCTCTTGTTATATTAAATAAACTTATCCAATTAAAGTTGCAGTAAAAAGAATAAAATAATATAATATAAAAAAATATTATAAAATAACGTTTTTCCAATGGACAAAAAAAAAATAAAATAATTTTTCTATAAGCCTGGTCAAGTTTATGGATAAATTGCTTCATATTCAACTAAAAACGTTGGGCGCTTTTAGATTTCATTTGATTTATTATTTTATTATTTTTAGTCCATTGGAAAAACGTTATTTTATAATATTTTTTTATATTTATATTATTTTTTTTTTTTTTGTTTGAAATTACATTTCAGTATTTTTTTCACTAAATCTCCTTCAATTTACTAATTAACTAATGATATTTTGCTACAATTCTATTAACTTTAAATAAAAATTTTATTTTAATGAATTATTTTTTCATATATGTATAAGAATAACCCTTATAACATGTCTGCAATATGTAATCAAATTTGAATTTATTTTTCTTACTATTTTAATTACAAATAACCAGAATAAGGCTCTCATTAATAATTTATATAAATATTATTATTATTATTATTATTATTATTATTATATTTATAATAAGAAAATCTCTTTAACTTTTCTATCATAATTAATAAAACTTTAATAGTAGTCACTATAATAATAATTTATTTACTTACAATACAGGAATAATATAATCTGTAAGACTTGATTCAATCATTTTTTTAATTTTTGTGTATATCCTAGTATTTAATTATTTATTTTAAATAAATACAAATTTATACATATATAATATAAAGAGTTGTTTAAAAAAAATTAATTTTCTTTATAGTTGATTTATTATTACTAATATATTATCTTTTATCTTTGAATATCTTACATATAAATATATTATTTAATATGTGATATTCTTATATAAATAATTTGCCTTATATTTTAAATTTTTAAAGTTAAAATAGTTAAAGGAGGCGAAATAGGATTGAATTCGAAGATAAACGTCAATCTTTCAATAACGTCGTTAATATTTTATAAGTCTTGTGAGTATTATTATTATGATGATTATTATGAAAATAATAATGGATAGTTCATAAAAGTAATTAACTATATAATACAATATAATAACTATTTTTTATAATAGCGATATTGATATAGTGCAAATAAAAAAAAAATATATAAAATTTTCAATTTGTTTATTCTACAAACGTTAATATAATAAATGATAGAAGTTAATGTGGTAAATATTAATGTACAGTATAAAAGTAAGAGATGGACAGAGCACCTATTACTATTATAATTTTTTTTCATAGTGATTCATCGGGAATAATAATTGCATTACGAACAGGATAGAAAACATCTGAGCTTGTCTGAAAATATGTTAATGAATGTCAAGGAGAATCTTTATCTTCAATTTTACAGTAACAGAGACAAGAAAGGCAGTCTTTTTTAACTATCTCGCCAGAGATAGTATTGCGATCACGAAAATTTTCGATGTTGAGATTTTGATGTTTTTATATGTTTTGAAGGTTCCTGAATCATTTTCACTAAAGTTAAGAAAAATGTCTGTGTGTGTATGTGTATATGTATGTAACCAAGATTACACAAAAACGGTTTGAGCTAGAATCATGAAATTTGGTGTACGGGCATTATTCAAAATTCATAGTTTTCTATCAACTTTTGAGAAATGTAGCTCAACCGGAAGAGGGTCATGACTTATAACGTTTTGATTTTTTTTCCTCTAAAGTGACCGTAAAAATAAAAATATGTTTAATAATTTTTCACATGATTAAAAATTATATAAAACTGCTATATATAGAATTTCAGCTTGATTGAATCTCTGAAAGTACCGGAATTAATTTTTTAACACTGCAAATCACGCGCCTACACGTGACGTGGTACCTGTTAGAGCCAAACATGCGCTGATTTAATAAATATTATTTATTAATTTTAATTTATAGTTTATAATTAATTAAATTTTAATTTAAATATAATATATGTTAATTAAGCCAATTCTAATTGCGAGATAGTCGAGTGGAGACACTCCAGCTTATTTTTCTTTTCATTTTATTATTTTATTTTCAATTTACTTCATACGTAGGTATATCTAATAAGCAATCAATATAAATTTGTAGGCCTCAACTCTTGTATCTCTTTGTTTAAATTATATATTTTACTTTCAGTATTTATTGACATACCTCTTAGTTAAGTAAAACGATAATTATTGTAGGTATTATATTATATATTCATAATAAAACTCGTTAATTAAAGCTTAAAAATTAATTTTTATAATAAAAAAAGATTATAAAATATTTAAATTTAATTCATTTATATATATATATTTAATAAAATATATTTTAAATTATAATTAAAGTGATTTGTGTGAAAGATTAAGTTGCTTGGAAAATTTTACTTTTGAAAAATATCTAATTTAAGAATGCAATCAGTCATTTTAGTTTGAGTTCTTTAAAAAGGCATTTTTTTTTTGTTTATATTAAAGGTAATTTAATTAATACTTACACCTGTAGTTCTTTTTTTCAAATTTTATTTTAATTCTTCTTCTTGCAAGCGGGGCCCCATGGATTATGGTGTTTACTTTTTTGCAACTTCGACGGACTGATAAATAATCTAATTAATGATGTTTGAGTAAAATTGACAGTTGACAAAATCACAATGAATTTTATTTAAATTTTCCTTAGTAAATTTTAACAAAATTATATCACTTCTTTAATTTTATTGATAAGGGACTCGTTGTGAAAAAAAACCCTGAAATTTCAGTTCATTCAATTTCAAAACTACAAAAAAAATTTATTTTAAAACTATTAAATTAACAGTTGAATAGTTAAATTAAAAGTATCAATAGATTTTCTTTTCAATATTGATTGATATTTGTCAGTTAGGTATAATTTATTATTGGAATAGAATAGTTACTTAATTTTGTATATTACTAACAGTTTAATAGTTCAATCAAATCAATTTCAAATTGTGCATCATTCTCTTTAGAAAACATAAAAGTCAAGGATTTTTTTCTTTCAAATTTGAATGTGAATTAATACGATTGTGTTGAAATTAGCAATTTGCTAACGTAAACAATTTGAATTAATGTAAAATATTACAAAATTTACAAGAGAAATGCATTTTTTTTTGTAAAACATATTAAATAATCATTTGTTTGTTTACTTTTTAAGTATTAAATAAAATATTATTAACATGAATAGAATCTTCATTTTCTGAAGAAGAAAAACCATTAGTAAACCATTCGATCATTTTTAAGGTCGTAAATATTATGCATCAAACATTGCATTATTATTGAAAAAAAAAGTATAGTAGAAGGTCAATAAATTAATTTAATTGTAATTATAGTGTGTTCTAAAAAAGTGTATAATTCTTCAAAATAAAAAGAGTTGAATCAATATAAAATAAATAAATATGTTTTACAATAATAATTAATTTAAAATAACGAATTGAAATTTTTTTTATTTAAAATTTAAATAACATATCTGCTTTTTGTCATTACTATTATTAATATTTTTATGGTAACGTATAACGTTAATGTTAACTGTGTTGTTGAAGATGAAACCAAGATTCTCATTTCGATTATTTTAAAAATATTTAAAAAAAAAAACTCTGACTTTGTTCGTCTTACGCAAGGACAACGCCTATCAAGTCGGTTATATCAATGAGGTGCCAATGATCAGTTGAACGGGTCCTCTCAACCTTTATCTTGATTTTCTTGATCGGAGGCACTATCAATTAGCTTTTCCCCAATGTTGTTCCCGGAGGCTGGGTTGACTCCGTCCCATAGACCCCTGTAAGGGAAATTCCCTTGCCAGGCCCGGGACTTGAACCCGGAACCATGTGAATGTGAGGCAGGTTCGTTACCCACACACCCAAAGGCGCCTCTTTAAAAATATTTATTTATTGTAATTATTATATATATATAGTGTTAAAATATAGCATTCACATAGCTATATACAAATAGCTAAAATCTAATTTTAATTAGATTCAAGATGAATTAATTATAAAATACACATATGTTTATCAGAATTTTAATAAAATATTTTTATTAAATTTTTTTTTGGATTGTAAAATTTTATTAAATATTCTATAAATTGATATGCAATACCTAACCTTTGTGAAAATTGAATTTTTCCTATATTATTTCAATTCTTACTTATTTATATTTAAATGTAATTTCAAAGATTACATAATTGATCAATGAAAACAAAATGCAGTAAATTATTTTTCAATTATTTATTGAACGTTGTTTGATCAATGAATCCGACCAATCATTAAAGAAGAAAAAACATCATTTCACGTTTTTCGTGATTTGCACCACCTTTACCCCCCACCCCACCCCGTACCGATAACTTTGAATCGATCTTCTATGTTTTTTATTAATATATAATAAAGTCCCTATCAATGTGTTTTACATAAACAACATAATTAGCATTTTTTGTCTATAATTAAATCTACCTGTGGAATGAAAAGTAAAATAAATAATCAAAGACTTGACTGCACGTCTTGAATAGGAAAAGAGTGAACGTCCTTCAATGTGATGATTTCCAATACAGAGAAGAGAGATAAAGGATGAATGATTAAATAAGTATTGTGACAGAGATAGAAATTTATTCCTTTTTAATTTTTCATTACGGTAAATTTTCATTTCAATTTCAAAAAAATTAATTATTGAAGAAATCAAAACTTAATTTTATCAACACACAAATTTTTACTATCTTGCCAGAGATAGGATTGCGATCACGAAAATTTTCGTAGTCGAGATTTTGATGTTTTTATACGTTTTAAAGGTTCCTGAATCATTTTCACTAAGGTTAAGAAACAAGTCTATCTGTGTGTATGTAGACAAGATTACGCAAAACGGTTTGAGCTAGAATCATGAAATTTGGTATACGGGCATTATTCAAAATACGTAGTTTTCTATCAACTTTTGAGAAATGTAGCTCAACCTGAAGAGGGTCATTACCTACAACGTTTTGATTTTTTTTCCTCTAAAGTGACCGTAAAAATAAAGATATATGTTGGATAATTTTTCACATGATTAAAATTTGTATAAAACTGCTATATATAGAATTTCAGCTTGATTGAATCGCTGAAAGTACCAGAATTAATTTTGTAACACTGCAAATCACGCGCCAACACGTGACGTGGTGCCATCAACAAAGAGCGAAACATGCACTGGTTTAATAAATATTATTTATAAATTTTAATTTATAATTTATAATTATTAATTATATTTAATTTAAATCACAAATATACGTTATTTAATCCAATTCCAATTGCGAGATAGTCGAGTGGAGACACTCCAGCTTATTTTGTTATTATTAAACAAAACTAATAAAATATAGAATACAAATAAATTTATTTCAAAATTCTAAGATTACTATAGAAACTAAAAAAATATTTATTTTAATATCTAGTTGAACTATTTACAATTATATTATTATAGTATAAGTATATCAATGTATTAATAATTTTCTATTATTGTTATTGTCTAAAGTTAAGCGTTTATATTTTTCTCTTATTATTTTTATTATCTTGAGAAATATAAAAGAGATGTATGTTAGTTAGATGGATGGATGATTGGTTCGTTGAGAGTCCACTTAATGGAATAATAGCTGCAAAATTATTTAACTACTAGTTATGGTTGCATAAGAGAGATAACGAAGGTATATTTAAAGCCAGATAGCTTTAAACATGTTTTCAATTCATTGAAAAATAAACCAAAAAGTTTTTTTTTTTGTTTTTTAAAATATTGTTTTCTTCTTTATAATTATTATTATTATTATTTTTTTGAATAAAAAAACATAATAAACCATAATTTAGTGATTTTTACTATCTCGCCAGAGATAGTATTGTGATCACGAAAATTTTCGATGTCGAGATTTTGATGTTTTTATACGTTTTGAAGGTTCCTGAATCATTTTCACTAATATTGAGAAAAATGTCGGTGTGGGTGTATGTAGACAAGATTACGCAAAAAGATTTGAGTTAGAATAATGAAATTTGGTATACGGGCATTATTCAAAATTCGTAGTTTTCTATCAACTTTTGAGAAATGTCGCTCAACCGGAAGAGGGTCATGACTTACAACGTTTTGATTTTTTTTTCCTCTAAAGTGATCGTAAAAATAAAGATATATGTTTGATAGTTTTTCACATGATTAAAAATTGTATAAAACTGCTATATATAGAATTTCAGCTTGATTGAATCGCTGAAAGTACCGGAAATATTTCTTTTAATTTTTTAACACGTTGACTACCAATCACGTGCCAGTACGTGACGTGGGCCATGAAGAACCAAACACGCGCTGGTTTAATTAATATTATTTATTAATTTTTTATTAATTACGGGAAAAATCATGTTCATTAGTTTTTTCTTAATTTAAAATTATATGACTTCACACAGCCCTTCAAGATGCCAGCGCCTCCTTATATATTATAAATAAAATTAAATTAAAAATATTTTTGTTATATCCATATCTGTTTTTTATTGAATTAATAGATATATTAAAATTATTTGAAATTGTTTCTGTAGCTGGAAATTTAATTTATTTCAAACCGTTGGTCGATTCTGCGCCTGGCCACAGGTCAACTTCTTTTATTATTAAAATTCCTATTTTAAATTTAGAGTTAACTAAGATGATTTTTCCGGAAGCTGAAACCAATACAGATCGATTTTTCTTTATAAAAAAATCCTTGAGCGGTTTAATATTTCAAAAATACAAATACATATATATATACAAATTTTGCTAGTATATTAAGATAAGATATAGGATATATAGTTAGCTTAATGGTGGATTATGTACATAAGTACATTCAAATTTTTTCTAGAAAAAAAAGATTCAATACAATATAAAAAAATGTGTTAAAATAAATTCTCATTTAGTTTTTCAATAAATTCATTAAAATAAACAGTTATAAAATTCTATACAAATAAAGAAAATCTCTCATTATAACATTTAAAGTGATACACATTTTTCAACTTCAGAAGTTTGAATGAAAAAAGACTAATAAGACATGAGAATAAAAAAAAGTTAATGAAATAATTAATACTATTATAAGTTTTTCCAAGTAAATTATTTAAATATAAACACAATCTCATTATAATAATTTTATATATTATAGATAAACTAGATTTTAAATTTTTAAATATTTGGGACGTAGTTTTTTTTTTTCATTTTTTCATGATAATTAGCTGATTATTAAATAAATTAATATGTTCTAAATGAATTTTGACGTTTGATAATTAAATATAATGTACTCTTTATTCAGTTTCTCAAAAGTAGATTAGTAGAAAATTTTTATAATATAAATTATTGACTAAAAAATAATTATTATTATTAAGAATATAATTTATAAATAAATATTAAAATTTTTTTTATATGAATTTATTATTTATTATATAATAGAAATTTATTATAATTATTAATCAAGATTTCAAGACATCAATATTATTGACGTAAAGTCACATCATTAGGTATTCAATAAACGATCAACCGTTACGTATTTTGATGATAATGATGATGATGATAATAATTATGATGCTCTTCGAAGTTCACGCAAAATTGTGATAAACATTAAAAGTATACATCGATATACTTGATCACGCTACTTCGTCATTTATTTTCTATTTAATAAGCTTAAATTAAATCTTAATTTGCAAACCTTGACTTAAAAAAAAAACAAACAAATTCTTATAAATAAGTTGACCTGTGGCCAGGCGCAGAACCGACCGACGGTTTGAAATAAATTAAATTTCCATCTACAGAAACAATTTCAAATAATTTAAATGTATCTATTAATGCAATAAAAAACAGTATGGATATCAAATAAATATTTTTAATTTTATTTTATTTATAATATATAAGGAGGCGCTGGCATCATGAAGGGGTGGATGACGTCATAGAATTTTAAATTAAGAAAAAACTAATGAAGATGATTTTTCCCGAGGATAAAGCAAATACAAAGTGCATGATTCGTGGAGATATGTAAAAAATCTCCTCATGTGAAATTTGGTGTGAAAACAATACCTCCCTTACTATTGTCGGTGGGTAAAATAGTACATCCTGATCAGTAACAGTAATTTTTGCTATTTATCTCTTTGGTTAAATTTCTTTATTGATATTATGACTCAATCAATTTGTTTTTAAACTTTCACAATGAATTATATAATATATATTATAATTAGTGTAAATAGGTATATCATCATCTATTTATTAAATTTATTAAAAGAAGGAAATATCATAAATTTTAAAAATAAAATATTTGCAAAAAAAAAAAATAATGAAAAAAGTAAATATTTCTGTCATTTTCATCATATATAGATATAATAACTAAATAAGTAATATAAAATATAATTTTAAGCACAGAATGAATTGCACTGCACCTGTAATAAACTTTATTTTGTTTTTGTAATATATAAAAAATATATTCTCTAGAATATTTAATTACAGATCAGGGAAAAAGTAATTTTAGAAATTTTTCTACCCTATTCTTTGCCTGGTATACGAGGGTGGGGTGAAAAGTTTCCGGCCTAGCCAAGAAAAACGTTGTTTTTAAATTTTTTTTTTTTTGCTTTATTTTTCAACATTCAAGATAGATGAGACCTGTACGATGTCAGCTGAACGTGTGCGAAATATTTTGCACAACCATTTGAACATGGAAAGCTGTGTGCAACGTGGGTGCCGCGTTTGCTAACGTTAGAACTGCTTCAAAAAATCATTTCTACCGACAAGGCGAAGCGAATTTTTTTCGTCGATTCACAACTGTTGATAAGACTTAAATTAAATTAAAAGAATTAATTAATTAATTAAATTAATTAGAACACCGTTATGAGAAATGTATCAGTTATAATTTTGAAAAATATAGCAAAAAAAAAAAAAAAAAATTTAAAAACATCGTTTTTCTTGGTCAGGCCGGAAACTTTTCACCTCACCCTCGTATAACTACTAAAGATCTATTCCATAATAATATTATAAATGGCAATTGATTTCAATAAAAGTCAAATTCAAATTAAGAAAAAAATTAAATATTTTTTATTTTTATTATCAAATATTTCATTTCATTTACTTAAATCGATGAATTAAATTAAATCCTGAATTATTCGTTATAATCAGTAATTTCCTTATTTTATTGAATATTTAAAATAATTTCTCATTTAATAAGATTAAAATCTGAACTTATTATAATAAAAAAATGATTCATTATAATACAATTTGATCAAAGTTAAAAAAAAAAAAATTAGCAATTAGGAAATGAACCAGGAACCTGAATATTTAAATAAACTAGTAATACTAATAATAATAAAATACTTTTACAAATAATAAAAAATTGATGTTTGTTTTAAAAGCAAACGTTGTTTTGAACTTTTCATATCAGGATGTTGACTTATGTTAATTTTTAATCAACATCATTTTCTTTCTTCATTATAATTTAATAAAACAACATAAAAATGATAGAAAAATTTTATAGAATTTTTATTCAAACAAACATAAAAAATAAAGGTGAAATTATTTATTTATCTTAATCATTATTAAGTTTAAATTATTTACAGATGATCCTTTAATAAATACATCATGATTAATTAATTAATTCACTTAATTTATACGTTTTTTTTAAATAAAACTACATTTTACTTTTGTTTATTACAAAAATTGAAAGAAATACATATAATTGAGGAACTTCTCTCCCTTAAGGAATTTAGTATCAGTAAGCTCTAATAAATGGTTCACAAACATATTAATGCATTAAGTTGAGTGTTACCTAACAAGGAAAAATGATTGAAGAATATAAAAAAAATATAAATGAGTTCAGAACAAATAAAAACTTAGAATGAAATTAAGATACATTCGAATATTGCATAAGAATTAAATTATAGTAGGGGCCCAAATGGATTCTGAGAAATAAGACAGTGATTTTGTAAAAAATAATAATAATTGTAATTTATACGTAATATTTGCCCAGTATTTTCTCGATTAATCATGATAATAAATTATAAATGCAAGATTATTTTAGAAAACCTAGTAAAGAAATATAGAAGAGTGGGATGTAATTTTCATATATAAAACAATACATTTTATTGGTATATATACGAGGTCTGTTCAAGAAGAGGTGAATTTTGAATCTTCACGGGTTGTGTACATTCGATTATCGAATTTTTTTTTGATATGTTGGTAGACATGTTTCTCATATGTTGACATTATCAGCCATTTTGGATTAGTAGTTTGTTTTTGACAACTGAGAAAGTTAGTCACGTTTTTGTGTGTTCTTCGATTTTTTACTTAAGAAAAGAATCCGTATTAAAAATGCGTTAAAAGTGATCCAACGCACTTCAAATGTTGATTGTGGCATTCGGCGAGTCTACTTTGTCTCAAAAAAATGTTTATAAGTGGTACTGGCCTTTTACAGAAGGCCCAAAAAAGCACGCCAAGTTCTATCAAATGTGAAGGTTTTGTTCACTGTTACAATGGCGTGGTACATCATGAGTTCTTGCCAATAGGTCGTACTGTTAATAAGGAGTACTTGTAGTAACAAGGAAGTTATGCAATGTTTACGTGAAGCAATACGGCTCAAACGATCGGAATTGTGGAAAAACAAATAATGAATTCTGCACCAGCTCACACACATCATTGCTTGTTCGTGATTTTTTGGCCAAAATCATGCCACAACCACCGTATTCACCAGATTTGGCTCCCTGCGACTTTTTCCTATTCCTAAATCTGAAGAGACCAATGAATGGAAAGCGTTTTGTCACAATTGATGAGATCAAGTCGGAGTCGAAGAACTTCGAGCTGATGGCCATACCGAAAGAAGTGCTTCAACGATTGGAAGAAGACCTTTACTTTGAAGGGGACAAAACAGATATTGATAAATAAATAAATACTTTTAGAAATAATTCAAAACTCAATTTTTCTTTTGAAAATAAATATTATACACATATTATATATACCTACTATCATCATTATTGTTGTTGGTATATGATAAATCATTAATCTATAGGTATTTTAGATGGGTGTTTCCTTTCAGGACATTGAATTGTTGGATTATTTCACTCAGGAAGTGAAAATCCAATTTCATTCATATTCATTCATTCATTCATTCAATCCACCCGATTATTCTTGTTAGAAAAAGAAAATACAAAATTCAAGTATATAAATATAAAAACCGTTTATAGCTATTATTTGTTTTATATATATATGTATATAATTATTTGTATATTTGTATATAATTATTTGTATAATATAAGAGTTATCAATATTTTAGAATATGATAGAGAAATATGGATAAATATATAACTCCAAGTCTATTTACATAAATTTATTAATTGAAAAAGCAATATTGATTATTTTTCTTTTAAAATTTATTATAATAATAAATTAAATTTTACATAAACTTAATCTAATATTAATTATTCTAATATTGTTTTTCTTAAAATATTTTTTTAAAATTATGTAAAGATAAAAATAGAAAAATGTAAATATTCATAGTATCGTTAAGTAAAATATGAAGAACAGGTTTAATATTTAATTTAGTTTATATTTGAAATATAATAAGTATATATATATATATATTATTTATTCATTATTCTTATTCATAAGTAATTAATTTGGAAATAGAATGTACAAGGAGGAGGGGGAGGAAGGAATAGCAAAAAGTGAACCACTTTAAGATTTGGCGATTTTTTTTTTCAATATCTTCTTCTTCTTCTTTTTCTCCATCATCTTCTTCTTCTCACGTTTTCTTTCCAAGAAAGTTTGCAGTCTAAATTTTAAACATTTTCTATGAAACCTCCACCCTTCCCCCATCCTTAATTATTATCTCTATAATAATTAACAAATATTGGAAATTATGAATTTCACATATCAAAACATTTTTTTTTTGCTATCTTTGATTTTAAATTTCCTAAAAAATTTTCAATTTTTCTTTAATATGTAATATAGTTCCATTAAATATACAAGGGTGGGGTGAAAAGTTTCCTGCCTGGCCAAGAAAAACGATGTTTTAAAATTTTTTTTTTGCTTTATTTTTCAACATTCAAGATACCTGATGTACGATGTCAGCTGAACGTGTGCGAAATATTTTGCACAACCATTTGAATATGGAAAGCTGTGTGCAACGTGGGTGCCGCGTTTGCTAACGTTAAACCAAAAAGTGCTTCGAAAAACCATTTCTACCAACAATTTGGCGCTGTATAGGCGTAATCCAAACGAATTTTTGCGTCGATTCATAACTGTTGATGAGACTTAAATTAAATTAAATTAATTAATTAAATAATCAATTAATTAATTAAATTAATTAGAAAACCGTTATGAGACATGTATCAGAGTTGATGGAGATAATGAAACTTTTCACCCCACCCTCGTTATTTAAATGATAAAAATTTCCACAATTTCATAGAAAATCAATATAAAAATTAAATTTTAATATTCATTATAAAAATAAAGAAAAGTTTTATTTCCTTGTGATAAAAATATTATATTGTATTGATAACATTATTTTCATTTTATTATACATAGATTTAATGTTGATTGTAAGTGAAATTTGTATCGTCATTTTATTACTTTCCAATTACAAGACTCGCTTTTTATTTGTTCAATTGATGAATGTAAAAATCGCATAATTACCAAGCATAACATTGTAATGATAGTATCTAAACAAAAAATTTTAACAAGGACACCTTCTGCAGTACTCTTTCCGGAATGTAAAATCCTTCTTTCTCTCTCTCTTCTGGCATCTCAATTTTCATCATGAGAATTGTATTCAACGATTGAATTTCAATTTACTTTCATTTTCTCTATAATCATTAGACAATTTCCCATTCTTTCTGATTGAATGTAAGTCTATAATTATTTCTAAATTTTCATATATATAAATTATTTTTATTATTACTATCTCGCCAAATTTTTTAACACGTTGACTGCCAATCACGCGCCAGCACGTGACGTGGTACCATCAACAAAGTGCCAAACACGCGCTGGTTTAATTAATATTGTTTATTAATTTTAATTTATAATTTAATTAATTAAATTTAATTTAAATATAATATATGTCATTTAATCCAATTCGAATTGTGAGATAGTTTAGTGGAGACACACCAGCTTATTTTTATTTTAAGATCAAATAAGTTTTTCTTAAATTTACTATACTAAAGAATATGATAAAGTGATATTCAATACTTTAATTAATATTATAAAACAGTGATTCTCAACCACTGTGCCGCGAGATAATCAAAATGTGGCGCCAAATTATTACAAATGTAAAGGTGCTCTTAAACATTTCCGACTTTTTTTTCTAAATTTTTTTCCTTTTGGTTTAAAAAAAATTAGCTAGAATGTCTCCCCACTCGACTATCTCACAATTTGAATTGGATTAAATAACATAATATATTATATTTAAATTAAATTTAATTAATTATATAATATAAATTAAAATTAATAAATAATATTTATTAAACCAGCGCATGTTTTGCTCTTTGTTGATGGCACCACGTCACGGGTTGGAGCGTGTGATTTGCAGTGTTAAACAATTAATTCCGGTACTTTCAGCGATTCAATCAAACTGAAATTCTATATATAGCAGTTTTATACAATTTTTAATCATGTGAAAAATTATCAAACATATATCTTTATTTTTACGGTCACTTTAGAGGAAAAAAATCAAAACGTTGTAGGTAATGACTCTCTTCCGGTTGAGCTACATTTCTCAAAAGTTGATAGAAAACTACGAATTTTGAATAATGCCCGTATACCAAAATTCATGATTCTAGCTCAAACCGTTTTTGCGTAATCTTTTTTACTTACATACACACACACACACAGACATTTTTCTCAACCTTAGTGAAAATGATTCAGGAACCTTCAAAACGTATAAAACATTAAAATCTCAACATCGAAAATTTTCGTGATCGTAAGATGGAGAGATAGTAAAAAGTAATAAAACGTTTAATAAAATTTTTAAAAGTGTGCCGCGGTAAATAAAAAAAAGGTTGAGAATTCATGCTATAAAATAATAAAAATTTTCAGTCTTTAAATTAGAAGATATTTGCAATTATATTCTTCTTATACTACTAACAATTAGTAAAGGATAATGTTGAGTTACTCTTCCGTGTTCTTAATAATTATGGTAGAATTTTACTTGATTGTTTTTTAATTTTAATATCAATGAATGACTTGAATGAAATTATAATTAATATTTCAGATATTTAAACTCATCACATATTTTATTAGTTAGTACCTATTGGAACACCCAAATGACCTTTAATGAATCAAGGCTAACTAATATAATTACTTTTATATACGAAAAAACTTAAATTAAATTCTATCTATCATTGCATAATTGCATAACGAATTTAAAATTTTGAAGGTTTGATTTTTATATTATATATTATGTCTATGGAAGGCACCTTTTTAGTGATTCCCCCCTGACCTTGTATTCTCTTTCACTAAATGTTCTACTATATTAAAGATCTCCGTCTTATTTAAATGAGTCATAATTTCTTTCGGTGACCACACCACAGACCATGGATCAGACTTGTTTTATTTTAATAGTACCCGATGCAAAATAATCTGAGATAATCGAATCTTTTCATTTTTATAAATACTTACTTACCTAAATCAATTAGATTTTTTAGTAAGTAATAGACTTTATTCAATTAACCCCGTCGAAAATTTATTTATTTTCAAATTAAATATTGATAATTTTAGTCTTTAAATACAAATAATAATTATAATATAATATAATAATTTTTTTTTAATAATTTAACACACACACACATTTTAAGTTTAAATTAGATTTTTAATAACTAAAATTAATTATTAAAAGAATATACATAAATGATTTTCTATTGAAGAATCAATCGAGTCAAGAGGGCCGTCCTAAGATTTTCAGCGCCCGTGGGCTCCTAAAATTTTGCGCCCCTTTTCATAAGAAATCACACAGAATGGTTAGTAAAAATATATAAACCAATAAAAAATGCCGCCCCCAGAAGGCTTGCGCCCTAGGGCTATAGCCAAATTAGCCCTGTGGTTAGGGCGGGCCTGCGAGTCAACTTACACCAATGCTTGACAATTAGCACTACAAATTACAAAAGAAAAAAAAAAGGTTAATTTAATCTTAAATATAATTTTTTTTATAACACATCTTATTATACTATCAAAAATTGTATATATATATATATATACATATAGTATATATATTTGTATTATTCAAAGATTAAACAGCTCGAAGGTTTTTTGGAAATTCACACCATAGATAATTTTTAAAAAGAAAAACCGATCTGTATTGGTTTCAGCCTCAGGAAAATCATCTTTATTAGTTTTTTCTTAATTTAAAATTGGAAAATTAAATGACGTCAGCAACTACAGTGCTTTCTTAAATACAAAATATTATAAATATAAATAAAATCAAATTACGCGAAATATATATTATGTTATATCCACAGGCCATACTTTTCTGTCTTTCAGTGCATTAATATGTACGTTTAAGGGCTGTATCTTTTATGCCTTTTTTTTTAAATAATCCTATTTTAAATTATTTGAATGGCGGCTCGGTGAACCAGGTATTAATATTGCCAACCAAACCCGATAATAAGGAATCATTTTTTTTAATGACGGATTTATAAAATATTAGAAAAATTATGGTAATTTTGAAAAAGGTTTTGAACACATTTTCTTTAAACCTTTAAGTTAGTTTATACATAAAGGATATTTTTGAACATATTTTCTTAAAAAAATATTTATTATTATTAGGTCGAGTCATAAATAACTTCCGCCTAAGTAGTGTGCTTCTTTTGGTATTGTTTGTACATAATGAGATTCCCCTTGATAAGGGATTTTTGTTTTCGCTTAGCAAGTATAAACTGGTCAGTCTCTAGACAACCTCGTTTCGGTGCGCACGTAAATATTTTTTTATTTATACCTTTAAAATGGATAATCAAAAAATACACTTTCGACATGTGATGCTTTGGGAATTTAAACAAGGCAATAGTGCTACGGCTCGAAAACTTTGCAGTGTATATGGTGAAGGAGTGATAACTGATCGGGCAGTAAGAAATTGGTTTGTAAAATTCCGTTCTGGAGACATGACCTTAAAAGACGAGCCAAGGATGGGTCGTCCTTCTGACTTTGATGACGATGTTTTGAAGTCAGTTTTGGAAGAAAATCCACGCCAGTCAACTAGAGAGTTATCACAGAAGCTCAATACATCCCAATCAACTGTTAGAATACATTTTAGATTAATTTTTATTTGTTTTTGTGTTATCGAAAAATAAATGTATGAATAACAAACGGAAGTTATTTATGACTCGACCTAATATTAAAATATTTATTTTTACAATATATAAATACATATTATTTTATGAATACTAATTTTATTAATAATTTAATAGGTGAAATATTATAGATAGATAAATTAATTGATTATATTTTATAACTATAACACAGAAAAAATATTTTAAAAAAATGTCCATTTACTAACTATAAATGTTTTTATTTCTTTAATCTTTTATTCCTAACTCAATTCATTTAACAGTCCAACTCCAATTTCCTTGTAATGTATGATTAGTTACCATTTATCTCATTAAGCCCACAATCCATTAAGTCCCTTTATTTAAAATTATTTACCCGTGGCAAAAATTAACCATTGCAAAAAATTAATGACCTGCAAAATTCATTTAATATTATACTTTTTCTAAATAAAAAAAAATTCCAACTAGCTTTTCTAATGATACTCTCTCTTATAATTAATAAATTATTATAATTAATTAATTAATTAATTAATATCACATAATTATTTTCCATATATTCATTTCAAAGTTATGATTTAAAATGAAATATATGTATAATTGGAATTATATAATTATAGATTAATTTATATATGTACTCGTAAAATAATATTATTTTAAAGATCAATATTTTGTAAAAGTAGTATAAAGTATTATTTTAAAAATATAGTATTTATTTATTGAATTTGAGTGTTATTTATTTTTTTCAAAGTTATTATTTCTAATTATTTAAATAAACAATCTTCTTCTTAAGGTGGCGTCTCCCTTTCAGTGTTTGGCTATCATCATGACTAGGATAGTCTTAGAAGCGGCCTAGCCATGATGATTTTTCTTGGGAATGTTAATGCCGTTGCGTTCCGCATGTATAGAATCAGGAACTGATAGTTCCTGGAGCCGGAGGCAGCTGATGTTAAATTTAATTTTATTAGAAAATTTTGATCTTAGTTGGAATCGAACGCCGACTTCTTGTGTAGAAAATTGCTACGCTACACTCTCGGCTAGCGCTGCCTCCTAAATAAACAATATACTTACCAAAATTATCAAAAATGGAGGCAGAATTTGGTGCTGGGAAATAAATCTTAAACTATAAAATAAAAGAACCTTTAATTTTTCCTCTATATTAGAAATTATTATTATTCTTAAAAACCTAATAAATAGTTATTATTCTTAAAAACATAATAGAATTTTAATTATTAAGAGAATTTTTATTAAAGGACCACATTATTTGTATAAAATTATTTATTAAATTAAAATAATTGTACAACGTTTCAACTGCTTATTCTGCAGTCGTTTTCAAGTAACCGTACGCTTGCTCCGATTCAAGCGGACTGATGCATGTCGGGACACGTCACCTCTTATATAGGCAGTGATATTGGCGCCAATTTTTGGCTCCAATTTTTACCGCCAATTCTTAATCTCAACATGAAGTCAGCAGCAATTGTCAAAGCAAGCGTTTACAATCAAGAAGTATGATAGTGCACTATGTCTCTAAAATGAAGATACTAAATTATTTCCATAATCAAGATATATACACAAATACACATTAGATTAATTATATTTAATTTAATCTGACAAATTTTACTCATCCAACACTATGTTCCACATCTTATTAAGTCTATATCCATCCTCTTTGTTAATATTATTGGGATGATTATCAATTTCTATAGATTCTTTTATTTTTCTTTTCCACCAATTATTTTCAATATGAAGTGTTTCTACATTATCTAAATTTATTTTATGTCCTGTTGTTAAGGCATGTTCTGCAATTGCTGATTGATTTGGATGTTTCAATCTAATGGCTCTCTCATGTTCAGACAGTCTTGTAGAAATCTTTCTACTTGTTTCACCAATGTATACTTTTTTGCATTCACAAGTTACCTTATAAACTCCATTATTTTCGTTTTTAATTTTGTCTTTTATATTTGAGGTGAGAGAAGACATTTGTTTATGAGGTTTATATGTTACTCTGATGTTGTGTTTCCTCAATTTTGACGCTATTTTTTCTGTTGTTCCTTTTATATAAGGTAATGTTATTTGTGATCTGTATATTGGTTTTTCATTTTCATTTTTGATTTCTGTCTTTTTTGTTTTACTGAATTTTCTAATTTCATATTCTGAGAAGCCATTGTTTATGAAAGCTTCCTTCAATCGTTGTTTTTCTTTTTTAATGTTTTCATTTGAGCATATCTCTTCGGCTCTTTTGTGCAGTGTTTTTATCACTCCATATTTTTGTGATGGATGGTGGTGGGAATCTGCGTGGATATATCTGTTGGTGTGAGTTGTTTTCCTGAAAATATCAAACCTTAATCTATTCTGTTTCTTTTTAATTAATACATCAAGAAACGGTAACTCTTCATTTATTTCCCATTCAACGCTTAGTTTTATATTTTTATGTAAATTATTTGCTGCTTCTACAAATTTAACTAAAGAATCCTTACCATGAGGCCAAATCATCAAAATATCATCCACATATCTAAGAAACAGTTTTGGTTTCTTTATTGCATTATTGACCAATTTTGATTCAAATTCTTCCATGAATATGTTAGCGAATACTGGGCTTAGTGGACTACCCATAGCACATCCTTCTTTTTGCTTATAAATCTTTTTATCATAAATAAAGTATGTAGATTTTTGGCAAAATTCTATTAATTCGAGAGTATTTTTATCTAATGTAATGTTTGATTTTATAATCTCAATGGTCTCGTCAATAGGAACATTTGTGTACAAGGAGTCCACATCCAGACTCACCAATATATCATTTTTTGTAATTTCTACTTTTGATAACATTTCTACTAAGTGGGTGGAATTTTTAACGTATGAAAAATTAGTACCTGTAAATGGTTTTAACAAATGTGCTAGATATTTTGATGAGTTGTAAGTCACTGAATTGATTTGACTAACTATTGGTCTTAAAGGTTTGTTGGTTTTATGGATTTTGGGATTACCGTATATTTTTGGTATTTGTGGATCTTTCGGTTTTAATTTATCTTTATCTTTTTCCTCAATAGGTAGATTCTTTATTATTGATTTTAGTTTTCTACAGAATTTATCCGTTGGATCTTTTTTCTGTATTTCGTAGGTAGAAGAATTCAAAATATTTTCCATTTTTTGTTTATAATCCACTGTATTCATTACAACAGTGGCGTTACCTTTGTCGGCAGGGATAATCTTTAGAGAGTCATCGTTTCTAATTTCCTTCAGAGCACGCATCTCAGATTTGGTCAAATTTGGTTTGGGTGGTTTAGCATTTTTCAGTATGTTAATCGTATCAAATCTAATTTCCTCTGCAATGTTGTTTGGTAAGTTATATAAGGATGATTCAATTGAACTAACTATCTCAATTTTTGGAATTTTATTCGGTGCTATGGAGAACTTTGGTCCTTTTGCTAACACTGAGATGGTATTTTTGTCAAGACTTTTATTTGATAGATTGACTACTAATTTGTTATTATCAAAATTCTGAATAGATGTTTTAGTCTTATTGAATGAAAGTTTATCAAATTTTGATTTTTGAATATCGGTTTGTTTTTTATGTGTAAATTTAAAGTGTGTCTGGGATACGTGCTGCAAATAAGAAATTTCTTCCTGGGTTAAAACAGATTTTAGATTATTATATATATTGAATAAATCAGTGTCTAATGTAAATAAAACTTGCCTGATATTTGTGATGCGTTCTCGTAACAGAGCCAAACTAGCATTATTATATATGCTAGTCGCTCTTTTTGTGTATACAACTTGCTTAATATAAAAGCCTTTTGGTATAATATCTTGATCACGACATCTTTTTAAGAAATTCAAAGAACTTAATAATTTTGCTTTTTTAACAATTAATCCATCATAATCCTTACCTGCTTTTGAATTTTTAGGTTATATTTCTCATAAATGTATTTATTAAAGCTTTTGTGGTTATTTTGATAATTATTAAGAGAATTTTTATTAAAGGACCACATTATTTGTATAAAATTATTTATTAAATTAAAATAATTGTACAACGTTTTCTTGATGTATTAATTAAAAAGAAACAGAATAGATTAAGGTTTGATATTTTCAGGAAAACAACTCACACCAACAGATATATCCACGCAGATTCCCACCACCATCCATCACAAAAATATGGAGTGATAAAAACACTGCACAAAAGAGCCGAAGAGATATGCTCAAATGAAAACATTAAAAAAGAAAAACAACGATTGAAGGAAGCTTTCATAAACAATGGCTTCTCAGAATATGAAATTAGAAAATTCAGTAAAACAAAAAAGACAGAAATCAAAAATGAAAATGAAAAACCAATATACAGATCACAAATAACATTACCTTATATAAAAGGAACAACAGAAAAAATAGCGTCAAAATTGAGGAAACACAACATCAGAGTAACATATAAACCTCATAAACAAATGTCTTCTCTCACCTCAAATATAAAAGACAAAATTAAAAACGAAAATAATGGAGTTTATAAGGTAACTTGTGAATGCAAAAAAGTATACATTGGTGAAACAAGTAGAAAGATTTCTACAAGACTGTCTGAACATGAGAGAGCCATTAGATTGAAACATCCAAATCAATCAGCAATTGCAGAACATGCCTTAACAACAGGACATAAAATAAATTTAGATAATGTAGAAACACTTCATATTGAAAATAATTGGTGGAAAAGAAAAATAAAAGAATCTATAGAAATTGATAATCATCCCAATAATATTAACAAAGAGGATGGATATAGACTTAATAAGATGTGGAACATAGTGTTGGATGAGTAAAATTTGTCAGATTAAATTAAATATAATTAATCTAATGTGTATTTGTGTATATATCTTGATTATGGAAATAATTTAGTATCTTCATTTTAGAGACATAGTGCACTATCATACTTCTTGATTGTAAACGCTTGCTTTGACAATTGCTGCTGACTTCATGTTGAGATTAAGAATTGGCGGTAAAAATTGGAGCCAAAAATTGGCGCCAATATCACTGCCTATATAAGAGGTGACGTGTCCCGACATGCATCAGTCCGCTTGAATCGGAGCAAGCGTACGGTTACTTGAAAACGACTGCAGAATAAGCAGTTGAAACGTTGTACAATTATTTTAATTTAATAAATAATTTTATACAAATAATGTGGTCCTTTAATAAAAATTCTCTTAATAATTATCAAAATAACCACAAAAGCTTTAATAAATACATTTATGAGAAATATAACCTAAAAATTCAAAAGCAGGTAAGGATTATGATGGATTAATTGTTAAAAAAGCAAAATTATTAAGTTCTTTGAATTTCTTAAAAAGATGTCGTGATCAAGATATTATACCAAAAGGCTTTTATATTAAGCAAGTTGTATACACAAAAAGAGCGACTAGCATATATAATAATGCTAGTTTGGCTCTGTTACGAGAACGCATCACAAATATCAGGCAAGTTTTATTTACATTAGACACTGATTTATTCAATATATATAATAATCTAAAATCTGTTTTAACCCAGGAAGAAATTTCTTATTTGCAGCACGTATCCCAGACACACTTTAAATTTACACATAAAAAACAAACCGATATTCAAAAATCAAAATTTGATAAACTTTCATTCAATAAGACTAAAACATCTATTCAGAATTTTGATAATAACAAATTAGTAGTCAATCTATCAAATAAAAGTCTTGACAAAAATACCATCTCAGTGTTAGCAAAAGGACCAAAGTTCTCCATAGCACCGAATAAAATTCCAAAAATTGAGATAGTTAGTTCAATTGAATCATCCTTATATAACTTACCAAACAACATTGCAGAGGAAATTAGATTTGATACGATTAACATACTGAAAAATGCTAAACCACCCAAACCAAATTTGACCAAATCTGAGATGCGTGCTCTGAAGGAAATTAGAAACGATGACTCTCTAAAGATTATCCCTGCCGACAAAGGTAACGCCACTGTTGTAATGAATACAGTGGATTATAAACAAAAAATGGAAAATATTTTGAATTCTTCTACCTACGAAATACAGAAAAAAGATCCAACGGATAAATTCTGTAGAAAACTAAAATCAATAATAAAGAATCTACCTATTGAGGAAAAAGATAAAGATAAATTAAAACCGAAAGATCCACAAATACCAAAAATATACGGTAATCCCAAAATCCATAAAACCAACAAACCTTTAAGACCAATAGTTAGTCAAATCAATTCAGTGACTTACAACTCATCAAAATATCTAGCACATTTGTTAAAACCATTTACAGGTACTAATTTTTCATACGTTAAAAATTCCACCCACTTAGTAGAAATGTTATCAAAAGTAGAAATTACAAAAAATGATATATTGGTGAGTCTGGATGTGGACTCCTTGTACACAAATGTTCCTATTGACGAGACCATTGAGATTATAAAATCAAACATTACATTAGATAAAAATACTCTCGAATTAATAGAATTTTGCCAAAAATCTACATACTTTATTTATGATAAAAAGATTTATAAGCAAAAAGAAGGATGTGCTATGGGTAGTCCACTAAGCCCAGTATTCGCTAACATATTCATGGAAGAATTTGAATCAAAATTGGTCAATAATGCAATAAAGAAACCAAAACTGTTTCTTAGATATGTGGATGATATTTTGATGATTTGGCCTCATGGTAAGGATTCTTTAGTTAAATTTGTAGAAGCAGCAAATAATTTACATAAAAATATAAAACTAAGCGTTGAATGGGAAATAAATGAAGAGTTACCGTTTCTTGATGTATTAATTAAAAAGAAACAGAATAGATTAAGGTTTGATATTTTCAGGAAAACAACTCACACCAACAGATATATCCACGCAGATTCCCACCACCATCCATCACAAAAATATGGAGTGATAAAAACACTGCACAAAAGAGCCGAAGAGATATGCTCAAATGAAAACATTAAAAAAGAAAAACAACGATTGAAGGAAGCTTTCATAAACAATGGCTTCTCAGAATATGAAATTAGAAAATTCAGTAAAACAAAAAAGACAGAAATCAAAAATGAAATTGAAAAACCAATATACAGATCACAAATAACATTACCTTATATAAAAGGAACAACAGAAAAAATAGCGTCAAAATTGAGGAAACACAACATCAGAGTAACATATAAACCTCATAAACAAATGTCTTCTCTCACCTCAAATATAAAAGACAAAATTAAAAACGAAAATAATGGAGTTTATAAGGTAACTTGTGAATGCAAAAAAGTATACATTGGTGAAACAAGTAGAAAGATTTCTACAAGACTGTCTGAACATGAGAGAGCCATTAGATTGAAACATCCAAATCAATCAGCAATTGCAGAACATGCCTTAACAACAGGACATAAAATAAATTTAGATAATGTAGAAACACTTCATATTGAAAATAATTGGTGGAAAAGAAAAATAAAAGAATCTATAGAAATTGATAATCATCCCAATAATATTAACAAAGAGGATGGATATAGACTTAATAAGATGTGGAACATAGTGTTGGATGAGTAAAATTTGTCAGATTAAATTAAATATAATTAATCTAATGTGTATTTGTGTATATATCTTGATTATGGAAATAATTTAGTATCTTCATTTTAGAGACATAGTGCACTATCATACTTCTTGATTGTAAACGCTTGCTTTGACAATTGCTGCTGACTTCATGTTGAGATTAAGAATTGGCGGTAAAAATTGGAGCCAAAAATTGGCGCCAATATCACTGCCTATATAAGAGGTGACGTGTCCCGACATGCATCAGTCCGCTTGAATCGGAGCAAGCGTACGGTTACTTGAAAACGACTGCAGAATAAGCAGTTGAAACGTTGTACAATTATTTTAATTTAATAAATAATTTTATACAAATAATGTGGTCCTTTAATAAAAATTCTCTTAATAATTATCAAAATAACCACAAAAGCTTTAATAAATACATAATAGAATTTTATTATAGTTATATAATCAAACAACATATTATTATTTAATACTATTTACTTTATAATAAAATAATATTTTTGTTTTGTGTGTTTTTTGTTATAGATTAATTAATTACCACGAACATGTCAACACGTGAATTATATATTTAATTTAATTTTGAAAAATTACAAACGGAAATATCAGCAAAAATGTTTATGGAAAAGATTTATCGACGAATCGTGGACGATTTCAAACAAAAAGAACTTCTTTCAGTAAAAATATTGTTTTTTGTTCATACCTCAAGTAAGTAAAAATAAATAAATAAATAAATAAATAAAAAAATAAGGAAAAAAATAAAAAAACTTGACTGAGAGCTGATATTTGTTAAATTGTTGAAATTGATTTTTTAGCACTCTATGTTCTTTATCCTTATCTTACGATTCATATGCGAGAGCTGGGAATCAATGTCGAGGAAACAGCAATCATGTCGGCTGTCACCCCAATTGTCACAATCATCATGCCACCCCTGGCTGGGATGGTTGCCGACCGAATAGGAAATTTTAAAGTAAATAAATTTTATCATCTTAATTCTATAAAAAAATATTCTATATCTACTACCATGAAGAGATTTTATATTGAGCCTGATTGAGCTAAGGGCCTAAGCCCCTTACTCTATTTTGCTATCACCTTCACATAGTATATGTTTATTGCCTCTGACGGATCCCTGATCCCAGATCCTTTTCAAGTCATCATATAAATAAAAAACTGTCAATCATTTAAAATTAAATTGGTATTAATAATTAATTTCTTTAATTTTGATTCACATATTAATTATAAAAATAACAATATTTTATTCATTAAAAAAAAAAACAAATCAAAAAAAAAAAAATGAAATGTGGCCAGGCACAGATCCGACCGACGATTTGAAATAATTTAATTTCCAAACAATATTACATATATATATATAAAGTATTAAAAAAAAATATTTTTAAAACTTGAATTAAAATGACTAAATTATATCTTATCTTGGTTTTTATTTTGAGCTTAATTACTCAATTATCAATTACTACTATATATTAAGTGAAAAATTTCCGACAATGAATATAAAATTAATAATTTATAAATTACCACTTCCGGTTTCCGGATATACACCAAAAGTTGATGAATTCATGTTACTGATGTATTAAGTCAGTGATTCCCAACCACTGTGCCTCGGCACTTTAGTCTGCCGAGATTATGAGGCTCTTAAACTTTTTTTTCTAATTTTTTTTTTTTTTTTGGGTTCTAAAGAAAAAAAAAGATAAAACGTTTTTGGGACTAGGTTCTTAAACATTTCCGACTTTTTTTTCTAAATTTTTTCAATTTGGTTCTTAAAAAAAAAAAAGGTAAACCGTTTTTGGGACCACTTTTTTCAATATGGTAAACATTTACACTTATCTTTTTCTTTATGTGCCGCATATACTATATTTTAATTAAAAAATATCCGACAATGAATATAAAATTAATACTTTGTAAACTACCACTTCCGTATATACACCAAAAGTTGATGAATTCATGCTACTGATGCATTAAGTCAGTGATTCACAACCACTCTGCAGCGGTACTTTAGTGTGCCGCGAGATTACGAGGCTCTAAAATTTTTTTTTTTTGTGTTCTAAAAAAGAAAAAAAAGGTAAACCGTTTTTGGGACCACTTTTTTCAATATGGTAAACATTTACACTTATCTTTTTCTTTGTGTGCCGCCAAATTTTTAAACCGTTAAAAAAAAAAGTTGAGAATCACTGCATTAAGTAAATATGCCAAATTTTATCTAAACCCACTGAGCCGTTCATATATGTCTATACGGACACACAATGGACAGACATCATGCTAAAAATACTTTTTATGTTAACAAAATGCATGATTCGTGGAGATATGTAAAAATCTCCATATGTGAAATAAAAAATAATGTAAGTTTTATCTTATATAATTTGAAATAATTTTAATAAATGTTGGATTTAACTCGGATGATATATTTTCATTTCCAAGTAAAGACCTTGCAGTATTTACATACCCATAGTCCGTCCTATTCATATAAATAGTCTACATTAATTAATTAAATTTAAAATATATACTTTATATTTAATCAATATCTATTAAGTATAATTTACACGAAAAATTATAATTAATGCCATGCTAAATAAACATATTTTAATTAATTTAATTGTTATTTTAGGTATTATTGGCAATATTTTCTGCCCTGGGCGGTGGAGCAGCTCTCCTTTTATTATTAGTTCCTGTAGGCCGAGTGCACATTTCGTATCCAGATCAGACTTTCGTCGGGGTGCATTGCTTGGGCCATGTCTCTAATATGTCGATACCTGTTAGTCAGGAATGCACACCCCTTAAGAATGCAACTCTCCAGGTAATTGTCTTAATAAATTTTATCATTTATATTTATCATACTAAATATAATCTCATATGCCTCATTGAAGATTTGATTTGATTTGGATTTTGATTTTTAAGTTTGAACATCAATTGGCTACTTGCGGTTATGTGTGTTTTGCGTCTTCCGAATTCGAAAAACAACATCTACCAACATCCTATACGATTATTCATGCCGACTTTAATCACACGTACGTTGCTTTCAACGATTACCTATATTATTTTTAAATTTATTGCTCTTTTTATACTATTTATATTATTAATTTCATTAAATACATAAATAATTCTTTCAATTTTGTATACATTTCTTTCATGTTTTTACTATCTCGCCATTTTAAGATCACGAAAATTTTTGATTTCGGGATTTTGATGTTAAAATACGTTTTGAAGGTTCCTGAATCATTTTCACTAAGGATGAGAAAAATGTCTGTGTGTGTGTGTGTTTGTATGTGTGTATTTGGTGTACGGGCATTATTCAAAATTCGTAGTTTTCTATAAACTTTTGAGAAATGTAGCTCAACCGGAAGAGGGTCATGACTTACAACGTTTTGATTTTTTTTCCTCTAAAGTGACCGTAAAAATAAAGATATAATGTTTGATAGTTTTCCCATGATTAAAAATTGTAGAAAACTGCTATATATAGAATTTCAGCTTGATTGAATCGCTGAAAGTACCGGAATTAATTTTTTAACACTGCAAATCACGCGCCAACACGTGACGTGGTGCCATCAACAAAGAGCCAAACATGGGTTGATTTAATAAATATTATTTATTAATTTTAATTTATAATTAAATAAATTTAATTTAAATATTATATATGTTAATTAATCCAATTCAAATTTCCGAGATAGTCGAGTGGAGACACTCCAGCTTATTTTAAAAACAAAGTTTTTAGCTATTTCTATATTTTTAAAAATGTTGAAAAAGAAATTCATAAAAATACCAATATTTTTTTAATTTTGCATTAGATCTTACATACAATTTTTGCAGATATATATATACATATATATATCGTATTATTTTTTTGTCAAAACATTTATTTATATAACTATTTATCCTAATTAAGTAATTAATTTTATGTTAGGTTGATTGAATCGCTCAAAGTACTGGAATTAATTTTTAACACTGCAGAACACGCTCCAGCACGTGACGTGGTGCCATCAACAAAGACCCAAACACGCGCTCCATAATTTGTCTATTTATTTTATGTGGCGGCATAAGCCACCGGTGGTACATGCTGGCGGGAAAGTGTTTATAAAATTATTTATTAATTTTAATTTATAATTTATAATTACTTAAATTTAATTTAAATATAATATATGTGTTAATTAATCCAATTCAATAGTAGTATGTTTTTAAATAATCACGGAACAGTTTCTAATGTCCACTATTAATATCACACTGTATTTTTTTGTCCTGTAATAATATTATTAGTTTTTAATAATAATATCTATTAAGGGAAGAAGAGTAAATCCTTTAAGTTGAGCTCAAAAAATTATTAAAAAAATTATTTTAATATTATAATTAAAATTAATATAAAAAAGTTGGCTTAGAAAAAATATTTTTTTTTTCCAAATTATTATAATTTTATAAAATTACCTAACATATAAACAAAAAATTACCTGTTACATAAAAGTAAATTAAATTAAATTAATAATAATAATAATTATATAATATAAATGTAAAATAATAAATTAATTTATGTTTTAGATTGGCATTTAGAATGCCTCGGGAACCACATGAGTCTCAAATTTTAGACCACGAAAAAAAGCGTTCGATGCCACCAGAAGAAAATCTTCCAGTGCTTGTACGGCGTTTGGGACCAGAACGACTCTATTTTCCAGGCCCGGCAAGTGTTGCACCTGAAGGCAAACATCGCCCTTTGAATTGGTTAAAAACAGACGGTTTTAGAAATGAATCATGGCTTAAATACTCTTTGGAATTTCCAAGAATTGAATCTTGCACTCAGGTGAGAGGACATAGACAAATATTTTTTTTTTTATCCATATGTTAACAAACAGTACCGGGACCCCGAGCCTCGGCTCGGTACTTAAGTTAAAAAAAATGATTCATTATTATTGGATTTGGCTGGTAATATTAATACCTGGGACACCGAGCTCTCGCTCTACCCTTTAAAAAATATTGATACACAATTCTTTAATTATTTATTACAATTATTAAATGTTACACATTTGCATCAATCTGATTAAAATTAATGAACTTGTGCTCCTCAATAATACATAAATATATAATATATAGGTACATATATTTTTTTTCTATAGTGTTTTTTTGAAAAACTGTTTAGCGTCCCAAGTGGTTATAAAACAAACTAAAGACAAAAAAACGTGCTTTGCAGCTTTTCGGAATTAAAAAAGCAAAATTGGCAGTCGTGGGACTGGCCGACAGAAGTGAAAACTTCTGCGTAAGAAATTTTAAAACAGACGAAATTCGCGCTATTTCACGAGAAAGATGAATTTCATATGCATGTATATATATATAACTTATATATTATTTTAAACATATATTTTAAACAAATTTGTAACTTATATTTATATATATATAAATACACAACTTTGTTTAAAATATTGCAATACGAACTGTTTTATAATTCTTATCTCTAACATAAAATATATATTTATTATGTGAAGTTCATTTCGTATAATTTTGATTATATATGTATATATGAAATGAACTTTACATAATAAATATATATTTATATGTTAGAGATAATTTATAAAACAGTTCTAATGACAATTCAAATTTCGCGCTCTGTTATAAGAAATTTGAAAGCAGATGGTTTCATGGTGTTGGTCACGATCACGCGAGTTCTATACTTTTTCCCCATCCCGCAAAAGTGCTCAACGCCGCTAAAGAAGTTTTCACTTCAAAAATTATTTAATATTTGGAAATATATCTGACTTATAGAAAAAATGAATATTAATTAAAGAAAGAAATAGTTTTTAAAATATCCTGAATAATATGTAACAATTTTCAAGATAGAAATTTATTACAATATTACAATTATTAACTGTTGCATCATTGCATCAATCTGATTAAAATGAATGGAACTTCGGGTACTCAATAATAATAAATAAAATAATATTAATAAATATATTGAATAATATTTTATTGAAAAAATATTAAAACTTATAAAACTATCTAAAACTTTATTAATAAAAGAACAATGAATAAATAAATATAGAATAGTAATTTATTAAAAAGTAAACAATAGATAAAAAGAAAAAAAAATAACAAAATCATTATTTTCATTTTTAAATAACGATTCACCCGGCGAGTTTCGAACCGACGAAATCCACTCGTTAAAACATCAGTCCAACCGCTGGACTATATGTATTTAGATAAAAAATTGTCATTTTTTTACTGTCTTAGCAGGCAGTATTAAAAATTTTGACGTTTTCCATATATAATTTTCAATTAAGAAATTAATAATGAAGCTGTATGTTTCAAGAGATATCATCAATAAAACTTAATTTTTCTTTATAAATACTATATCTAGTGTGAATTTGAAAAAAATCGTTAGAGCGGTTTTTGAGAACCAATATATATAGATAAATACATATATACAATTTTAGCTAGCATAATAAGATAAGATATTGATGCTTAAATTCAAATATGGTAGATTAATAAGTAAGTGATTAAACAAACTATTACTATTATTATTAATTAATAATAATAATAGGACGCCACAGGGTGTGATTGCTAGCGTCGCTGACTCACATTCTCGTGGTCCCGGGTTCAAGTCCCGGGCCTGGCAAGGGAATTTCTTTTCCTGCGGTCTATGGGACGGAGTCAACCCAGCCTCCGGGATCAACATTAGGAAGCTACTTGATAAAAAGTAGCGTTTCCGATCAAGAAGATCAAGGTAAAGGTTGATAGGACCCGTTCTACTGATCATAGGACATCTCATTGATATAACCGACTTGATAGGCGTTGTCCTTGCGTAGGACGTACAAAAGTCAGAGGTTTTTTTTATTAATAATAATAATAAATGTGAAATGCATTTATATTCTTTCAGTTGGGTTTGGCTTATGAAGATTTACCAATTGCTGGAGATGTTGCTACAGTTCGAACCGGTGCTGTTACCTTTGAAGAATGTCAACCATTATGTCTTGCCACCGTCAAAAGGAAATCACTTTGCTCGAATACTTATGTGGAAATTGAAAGGGATGTTTCCCTCACTTTCTGGCTTTATCTCGTCATTCGTGTATTTATTGGAATTATTGGTGGTACAGCATTTGCCATGTTTGAGGGTAATTATTTAAAATAAAAACTAAATTTCTCTTACAATAGTGTAAAATATACATACCTAATCTTTAGTTTTCTTTTTTAATTAAAAATTTATAATTTATGAAATAAGAACAAGAAAAAAGAAAAAAGAAATTCCTAATTAACTTTTCTAATATTTTCCATCCAAATGTGAATTTAAAAAGTTTTTGTCTGCACATTGCTCAGAATTTAAAACTTTTTTGCATATCTTCACGTTTCATGATCTCTAGAATCCAAAAGTAACTTTAAAATTTTTCATGTCTGTCTGTCTGTCCGGAACTTCTCAAGATATAGACTCAAAATTGGCTGAACAGATTTCGAAGAAATTACATCACAATATACTCTTGCATATCTCTATTTGAACAAAGGCTATAAATTTTATCAATATCTAATCAATAAGAATGTTTATAATATTTTTATTGTTCTTATACATACAATATTTCAATTGATCATATTGGTCTTTTTAAATTATTTAACACAGTGAATACATTTCGACTATATTACCTCTTTTAATTTTTAAGATTATATGAATAAATACTTTTAAATTTGATCTCATAATTGAATTTTCACGTAAGTTTTTAATATGGGTGGACAATGTAGGAAGGGACGTGAGAGAGATGGGACAGGGTAGGAGTTCGATGGTTATTTCTCTGGATAGGGACACTTGGAGAAAAGTGGTTGTTGCGGCCAAGAACTTTCGAATATTGTGGAGCCACAGAGATAGGTAGATAGATAGATGTAACATATACAATAATAATATATGATTAATTTATTGATTAAATTAAAATATATTTTAAATAAGAACACAAAAAACAAATGAATGTTTTATGTAATATACTGATTGAAACAAACTGGATGAAAACCTTTTACATATAAACTTTCAACCAAATACTATGTTTTACTTCGGGGTATAGGGGGCAGGTGTGGAGAACAATGAAGGCGGTCTGAGCAGCTAGTATATATATATATACTTATTAAAAAAATTTAGCCATCAATCTCACTCAAATTTAATTAAATATTGTAAATTTTTTTTTTCAGGTGCTGTAATTGCAATTTTGAGAGAGCATAACGGAGATTACGGACTGCAAAGAATATACGCCACAATTGGTGGAATGATAAGCTCTCCTCTTTCTGGATTACTAATTGATTATGCCAGTGAAGGATTAGGATATACAGATTTTAGGTATTAAATAGTTTGATTTTTATTTAAATAAAATTAGGATATCTTTAGAATAGCAATAAAGTAGAATATTTGAGATTTTATTTTTTTACTTCAACAGAAATAAAACATGCTTAAAAAAACTTTTTAATAAATTTTAAATGCCATTGAGTGTGCGGGTAGCGAACCTGCCTCACATTCACATGGTCCCGGGTTCAAGTCCCGGGCCTGGCAAGGGAATTTCCCTAGCTGGGGTATATGGGACGGAGTCAACCCAGCCTCCGGGAACAACATTGGGGAAAAGCTACTTGATAGCGCCTTCGATCAAGAAAATCAAGGTAAAGGTTGAGAGGACCCGTTCTATTGATCATAGGACACCTCATTCATATAACCGGCTTGATAGGCGTTGTCCTTGTGTATGACGTACAAAGTCAGTGATTAAAAAATAAATGTTCTGTTGGAAAATATTAAATTTAAAAAATAATACTTGAAACCCAATTAAGGAATTATTTTTAATTTAAACACTGAAATTTCAATTTGATAGAAGTTAATTAATTGATATGCAGTTCATCTGAAACTTTTTTTCTTGACACAATTCAAATTGAGGTATTTTTACAAACTCTGAATTTTATGTATCTCTATGATGTAATATAATTTTAATCAAACGCATTAAAATAAAATTTATTTGATTATGAAAATTAACAAATAATAATTAAGATAAAAGATGATAGATATTATGACAATATTAGTTAAAAAATAAATTAGAACAGTTACTATCAAAAAAAAAAAATTTTTTATAAATTTTATAAATAAAAAAAAAAATTATTTCATTGTAACATTTTTAGATTTTGTGTACTTATTTATATCTTTTTTGTTGTATGTACACAAACTAATACTAAATATAATATTATATTGCAGATTTATTTGTATAATATTTATAGTCAGTGGCGTCAGGCCGGGGGGGGGGCACGGCCCCCCCCAAACATTGTGCAAAAAATAAATTTAAAAGTTTGTAACTGAGAACCCAAAATTATAAAAACATCTTTAAATTATGTATAAGTATAGTCTAAACGTTATGAATAAATAAATAATTTATTTTGGCAAAATTTGTTCCGGGGATGTCCCCCGGGCCCCTCCACCCTGCCCCCTCCCAACATAATAGATCACGCTACGCCACTGTTTATAATTATGTAAATATAATTAATTAATGTAAAAATGAATTTATATTTTTTTAAGGCCTGCGTTTTATTTGTACGCTGCTCTCAAATTAATCTCTGGATTGATCATGTTAACGATTAATCTTGAATTCAAGTCCCCTGCCAAAGATGTTGTTCAAGATGTGATTAGCGTAATTCGAAATTTTGAGCTTTGTGCTCTTTTTATAGTCTGTTTTGTCCTAGGTAAGAAAATTATCTTATGAAATAATCATTTAAAATTTTAAACCTATTTGTTCATCTCATTGTCAGTATAATTCAGTGATTCTCAACCACTGTGCCTCGGCACTTTTGTGTGCCGCGAGATTTTCAAAATGAGCCGCCAAATTTTACAAATGTAAAGTTCAAATTAAGAAAAAGTACTTATTTATTTTATATGTTTGTAAAAAAAAGGTAAAATGTTTTTGTGATCAGGCTCTTAAACATTTTCGATTTTTCAACATGGCTCTAAGTATCACCAAGTGTGCCCACCCATGTTATATTATTTCAGAAATGTGCTCTACTATTGAAAAAGGTTATTATGATTATTATCATAAATTATATAACAGTCTAATATAATTAAGTCTAATATAGGTAAGCAAATAACTTTTACACTTATCTTTTTCTTTCTGTTTTAAACCGTTAAAAATGTGCCGCGGTAAAAAAAAGGTTGAGAATCACTGATATAATTCAATAAGAGTTCACTAAGAATTTTGAAATTCTAATCATAATAATAATTGTTTTCTTGATTTCTTTTATTTATATTCACCAACTCTACATTTCAGGTTCTTCCTGGGGATTTATTGAGAGTTTCCTATTCTGGCTTTTACAAGATTTAGGCGCGTCCAGATCATTAATGGGTATTACAATAACTGTTGGTGGAATTGCCGGTATACCTCTTCTTATTCTCTCTGGACCAATTATTGATCGTATTGGTCATGCTAATGTATTATTTATTGGATTTATTTTCTACGGAATTCGATTAATTGGTAAAATTTATTAATTAATAATTATTATATTTTTCTTTGAACAATTTAATTAAATTTGCTGATTTTTCTTCTTAAGGTTACTCCATGATTTACAATCCATGGCATTGTTTATTTTTCGAAGCAATGGAATCGGTTACCTCTTCACTATCCTTTACAGCAGCTGTTACTTATGCAGCTAAACTTTCAACTCCCAATACGGATTCCTCAATTCAAGGCTTAATTGGAGGACTTTATTATGGAGTTGGTAAGGAAATCTATTTATATATTTATATATATTGAATTCAGCTTTATTTATGAGTACATTTCTTTATATATTTACTCGTATAAACAATATGGTCTTAAGGGGTAAGAGTATTCTGGAAATTTTTCTAAAAAAAAACGTTCTATATTTTAAAGTAATCTTAAATTTCAAAAAATAAAGTAAATTAAAACTTAATCAAAAATTTATTCTTAACATTGTGAATTGTTTTTAAAAATAAATTACTATTGGTTTAAATCAGGGCGGCCCAAAACCCTTTGAGATGCGGCCCAAACACAAATTATGAAAATATTTAAATTTTTTCAATATGGTTCTAAAAAAAAGGTAAACTGATTTTGGGATTAGACTTTCAAATATTTCCGACTTTTTAAAATTTTTCAATACGGTTCTAAAAAAAAAGGTAAAATAATATTTATGTGAGCCATCATATTTTTTTTTGCAATGTGCAAGTAATTCTGTTTTTATTTAAACTATATTCAAAACCTCATCATGCTTTTATGATGATGATGATAAATTATGTAAAACTTTTCAATTTCTTTTATCTAATAAAAACTTTGTGTTCAGTTCGTCATCTGAACAATCTATATAATGTATTAATTGTAAAAAAAAATCATAAAATATACATATATCAAAATCTTGTTTAAATAAGAATTATTCGAATTATTATAAGAGAATGCGAGTAATATTATAAAATTATTGAGGAAGACTTTTTTTTATGAATTTAAAGTGTTGTTGGTTTCAAAATTGAAATGGTAGATTTAAATATATACAATATTTCATTAATTTGTATGAGAGCTTAATTGCTATAAAGGTATAGTGTAGGAAAAAAGTCAACGCCAGGGTGACGCTCTTGTCGGACAATCGGTATATATTCATTGAACCCGGAACCTCTCGGATTTTGATGAAACTTCGCTAGTTGTTTCTTTGATTAATTCTAAGAAACTTTTTCCTTAGGCAATTATTGGGCAAACTTCTAGTTTTCGATATAAAAAGGATTAATGATTGGATATAAATCCATTGATATTCCATTTAGCTATCATGTTTTATCAGTTTGACCAGCAGAGGGCGCGACTAATTTTCGGTTTTTCTGTTCGGTTTGGATATAGGGGAATTATTTAATTAATTAATTTTTTAATTTGAATTTGTGAATAATTAGTGAATTAGTCAATACAAATTACTTAATGGCTGCACATTTCGTTTCGACATTGATAACTATCTAATTTATATCCAATCTTTAATCCTTTTTATCTCTAAAACTAGAAGTTTACCCAATAATTGCCTAAGGAAAAAGTTTCTTAGAAATAATCAAAGAATCAACTGGCAAAGTTTCATCAAAGTCCAAGAGGTGCCGGGTTCAATGAATATATACCCAAATAACTTATTATTTAGTCCAGAGGTGGCCAACCCAAATGATCTTGCGGGCCACTTTGGAAATGCATCATAACATCGCGGGCCGCATATAAAATTATACATACCCATATTAGATTTAGACCCATTATAGATATTGTTTGGTGTGACAAATTGAAAAATAATGAATTTGTATTATGTTTACTATTATTTTTACATATAAACATATATAATATAATAATAATGATACTGAATGCACATTGTAAAAAATATATAATACTAAAAATAAAAAAAATGAAATCATATTTATTTCACTAGTGCGATATTTGTTTTATGAGGGCGCAGAATATAAAAGTGTGATGAATCTCGCTGGCCGCGCGTTGGCCACACCTGATTTAGTCAATATTATTTAAATGTTTTTAGGCAAGCAACTTATCTAGTATACTGTCGTATATAAAAAATTTAATAATATGAATTTTAATATTATGATTTAACATATTTATTAGTAGTAATCTGTCCAATTGATATTTGTTTTTTAATATAAAATTATTAAAATGAAGAATCTTAAAAATAAAATAAAACAAATGATTTACAATTAATTTATTATAAAAAAGATTATAAAATTTATTTAATATATCTTCTTCTTCTTAAGGTGCCGTCTCCTTTTCGGAGTTTGGCTATCATCATGATTAGGATAGCCTTAGAAGCTGCCCAGCCATGATAATTTATCTTGGGAATGTTAATGTGGTGGTTTCCATATGGATAGAACCAGGAACTAACAGTTCCTAGAGCCGGAGACAGCTGATGTTTAATTTAATTTTATTAGAAAAATTTGTTCTTAGTTGGAATCGAATGCCGACTTCTTGTGTAGAAAATTGCTACGCTACACTCTCGGCTAGCTACCTCCTAACATATAAATATAATAAATATACTTTATCAAAATATTTATAACTGTATGTAAATTACAATTACATTATAAAATTATTTGTTTTCAGGTAAAGGATTCGGTAGTTTGATTGGTGGTTATTTAATGAAATGGATTGGTACGAGGCCAACATACCAAATATTCTCGTTGATCTCCTTAATTACTGGCATTGTTTATTGTACATTCAATCGTTTCTTTTTAATGAAACGAGCTGCATTGAGAGAAGCACAAGAAAAAGAGGCTGAAATCAAGAAGAGTGGTGGTGGTGGTGATAAAAAAAAAGAAAACGATATCGCTCTTGTCGAAAAGGGTGAAAAGATAAAAGAGAAAGGTCATGAGAATAAATCATTTGATAGTGATAAAGACGCAGAGGGTATTAAAATGGAGAAGGATCAATTAAATGAATGTAAACAACGAAAAGTGGATAAAGTGGATGGATATACAAATTCAGAGATCAATTCCAAAAATCCAGACGCATGTTAAATTGATTTAATGGGAAATATGTACCATTATTTGAACTTTTGATTAGCAGTAAAGATGAACTGGTTCAGTTGAATTAAGGCTGTCCGTTATGACATTCGTGTTAGTGTGATCTTGCTAATCGCCTTATTAGATGGATACGATTGAGACGAATTTTAAAATAAGCAACTATTTATTTTATCTAGATAGATTTTTATTTACAAGAAACCAAAGATTAAGCAAAATAGAAAAAAAAAATAAAAAAATATTAGCCTCCATTGATAAATCCATTTAATTATTATTGTATAATACTAATAATAAAATAAATATTAAATTTATATTCATTTCTAAATAAATATTATCCAAATTTATTATGTCAATATGAAAAAATTTAATTAATTAATTAATTTTTTTATTTATTGTATTTATTAAAATTTTATAATTTATACAACTATTATCTCTTTTATTTAGTGTAATCACAGACCTGTGGACGGTAAAATACATAATTGAATTAATTAACCTAGACATGGCTAATTTTGTATTTTCTTCTGGGTCGATTTGAAATAAAAAGATAATTTTTATTAGCCAGATAAGATATTATTATTAAGAAATGTTAACCAAAATTCATTTCTTTAAATCAGTGATTCTCAACCACTGTGCCACGAGATTTTGAAACTCTTAAACATTTCCGACTTTTTTTCTAAATTTTTTCAATTTGGTTCTAAAAAAAAAGTAAATCGTTTTTGAGACTAGGCTCTTAAACATTTTCGACTTTCTAAATTTTCTCAATATGGTTCTAAATAAAAAACAAAATATATTTTCAGTATGGTAAACTTTTACACTTATCTTTTTCTTTGTGTACAGTCAAATTTTTAAACCGTTAAAAGTATGCCGCGGTAAAAAAAGGTTGAGAATCACTGCTTTAAATAAACAAAACTCTATTTTTATTTTTATTGCAAGTAAATCAATACAACAAATTAACTTAATTAACACATTCCCGCCGACATGTACCACCGGTGGCTCATTCCGACATATAAAATAAATAGACAAATTATGGAGCCGGCGGGATAATTTTTATTTTAATCTTCTCTATTTCTTTACTTGTACGTGGTAACCTCAAAATTTAATCTTTTGATCTTGTTAAATATATAGATCACTGATTCCCAAAGTGGGCTCTACCGTCCACAGGTGGGTATTAAAGCGATCCAGGGGGCCTGGTGATGGTCACAGAGGGGGCACGTGCCCCCCCCCGGCCCTACGCCACTGATAACCATAGTTCCCTAATTTTTTTTTATTTCATTTTATAAAAAAAAATCTATCTAAAAATTACAATTCAAAATCGCAAAAAAAAATAAATCAATTAAATACTTTAAGTATAATGTTATTTTCAAGAATATTTAAAAAATTAAAAAATTAAATTGATGTCATCCCCCACTTGAACATATTTACATAAATTTTAAACATATTTGTTCATATATATTATGAAATGAGCATTCAGTGAAAAATTTTAAAAAATATTGCATATAATCATTAAAATATTCTAAAATTAAAATTGAAATTAAAATTATTGATCATTTTTACATTTTTTTATTATATTGAAAAAAAAATTGTACTGTTATGTGCACCACTTCACTGTACATTAAGATGTACAATAAGAAGTAAGGGAATGCATAGTGGGAACAAAAAAAGTCCTATTTTCAGCAAAATATTTATTTTTTTCCATATAAGTTTTATATTTTTTCTTATTCTTACACAAAATATTAACGAACACAAAAAAAGAAATTCTAACAGTTGAATTAAGTGAGAGTTGTCGGGACATGAAAAAGTACTGGAACGCGTGCAGGTTCTGAAAAAAGGTAAGGGAACGTAGTTCCCCTGCGTTCCCCTCCCAATACACCACTGTACATAATTTAATTAATTTTTTTTTTATAAATTTTTAAAGTAAAAATATATAATTTGCAGTGGTGGCTGAGTAATAATTTTGAAAAGGGAGCTATTGGTCAAATAAATTTGGGAATCACTGATTTAATAGATTCATTAAAAATAAAATTTGTTTACAATAAGAAAATAAGAGTTTTGTATTATTTAAATATGTATAAATATACGTCTTGATATTTTTTTTTTAATTTTTATATTTTTTTATTATTTTCATTTACTTATAAAAATACACAAATATTCTTGTTCTTTCCGATATTAATCACTAGTAATTAAAAAAAATGTTAATTAATGAAATATTGTTCGAAAACGATATAAATTTATTACCTGGGTCGTATGTTGACCATGCCTGCCTGACCTAAACACACAATAGAGATAAGATAAATTTCTTTATAAAAATTTATATTATTTTATAAATTGGAATATAAATATTTATAAACATATTTTTACAAAAAAAAAATTTAAAATAAAATTACTTCATTAATACAAATTAATATCGTTTAAAAATTTGATTAAAAATATTTTATTCGAATATTAATATAATTTTTCAAATTATAATAATAAAAGAAATTGTTTTAAAATTTTATTAAAATAAAAATAATAATACTTATTAAATGTTATAATTCATAGATTTAAAGAATTAATTTTATTTATTTTTTTTAACAAACAAAATAAATAAATAAATAAATGTATGATTGAATTAATTAAATTATAACTAAAATAATAATTTCCACGGTTGTATAAACATAAATGAATAAGAGAATTAATTAATTCAATTTTATTTAAGAGATTAACTCTGTTTTATTAATGTTTAATTTAATAAAAATATTTTCAAATTAAATTTTTTTATTTTTTTTTTTATTTTCTTAATTTTAAAATAAAATATCTAATAGAAAAACAGGTATTGGAAGAATTAAAAATTGTTTGTTTTTTTTTGTTATCAATTTATATATATAGTTTATTTAAAATTATATAAAATAAAAACTTTTAGGCTGTGCATTTTAATCTCAAATATTTTCATTATTTTTTTGTAATAAGACTATTAATTATTAATTTTCATATTATAATATATTAAAAACAATATTTGTTGATGTAAATATCTCATGGATAGTAGAATAAATTATTATACTATACATATCGAAAAAAATCAAAAACCGAGGTGTGTCTAAAAAGTTCGGTGAATGGTATGATAAAAACATTTGAGGGGAATGTTAATTGTAAATACCTTTATTAACCTTCAAAATACTCTCCACTAGCCACAACCCACTTCTGACAACGTTCGTATGACGCTTGAAAACTGTTGGACAAGTCTTGATGTGGAATCGTTCTCAGAATAGCCGTCACAACGTTCAGGCCGACAATCCACAAGCAGGACACCAGAAAACACTACTTACTACTTATTACTGTGTTTTTGTTAATACCCAATTCTTCGGCTATTAGTCGCATAGTAAATCGCCGATCTTTTGTTAGCATCTCTCGTACTCGTTCAGTTTTCTGGTGTCCTCCTTGTGGATTGCCGGCCTGAACGTTGTGACGGCTATTTTGAGAACGATTCCACATCAAGACTTCTTCAACAGTTTTCAAGCGTTTTACAAACGTAGTCAGAAGTAGGTTGTGGCTAGTAGAGAGTATTTTGAAGGTTAATAAGGGTATTTACAATTAACATTCCCCTCAAATGTTTTTATCATACCATTCACCGAACTTTTTAGACACACCTCGTATATATATATATATATTTCAGATTTCTTTAAATTTAATTTAATATTTTAAAATATCCTAAAATAAACTGGAAAAATAGTACGTTTCAACTTGTTTTATTGAAATTCAATATATTCATTCTTAGATATTAGTTTAATTTCTCTTTTCCCTTTCTTCCTCCTATTAACTGTAATTTTATAATAGAAAATATTTTATTAAAACATTTTAGAAAATTTTCAAACACATTTTCAATATTTTGTTTTTTAATTTTTTTTTTTTTATTTTAATGGTAATGAAAATCTTTTTTAGCTTTAATTTTAAGAAATATAATAAATTCAACACTATAAAATAATAGTCAAAATGGTTAAATTTGATTAATATAATAATAAAATTTACAAAAATTATTTGATATTACTACATTGTCAATTAAAAGTAAATGATTATAAATCACTTAATTAATGAACTATACAAATTAGTTTAAACTTATACTTTAAATTTGAGTAATCAATAAAAATTTCAAAGAAATACTTACTGTAATCATAATTTTTATTAATATGAGATTTTATAAATCTATATATATAAATAAATGTATATTTTATAAATATATATATATATATTGTCTTCATAAAAAAAGGTCATTCTTTTGTTGTTTTTTTCTCTAAAAAAGAACTTTTCCTATGCCATTTGAGGGGAAGAAACCCCTCTTCATTGGCGATACAATTGATTAATAAGAATTTATCATTAATTTTAATGCTATAAAAATTTTTTAAATACGTTCAAAATGAAAATCTATCCTGAAATCAATATTTATGTTTCAAAATCGGTTGAAAAAAAAATTAATCTGAGCAATAGAAAAGGAGTTAGTTACTAAAAGTAATTAATCGCTAATTAATTACAATTAATTAATTATAATTCAATTATATTTCTTCTATACCTTCTAGGGATCCATTGAAATATCTATAAAAATTTTCAAAAGTCTATTTCAATGAAAAGTCGATGAAAAATCGATTTCAATTTGTCAAAAGAGCGAACAGACAGAGAGACAGACGCCAAGTGAAGTTAAGAAAAACGTTATAATAAAATAGAAAAAATTTCAATTTCCATCGACCTACAAAAATTATTCTGACTGTATTTATCATTTATTCTTATAAAGTTTACTAATTAATTATTTATAGATATTAAACTAAACCAGTCATCTTTGAAATAGATCGAATTTTATATTTTATTTCTACTTTATTTATATTAAAGTTTTTAATGATTAAAAAATAAATCTAACACCATAATAGTTTATTTTGAACTTTATTTGATTCAACTGATTTAATTATAAGAAGATTATCTAACAAAAAGTGCAAATTTAAATATTTAGTATCTATTATGTAAATTATATTTCTATTTAAATATATTATAGGTATATAATATTTGTTTCTTTTAAATTATTCCATAACTCACTTTTCTTGTATTTGGTTCAGATAAAATATTAGTAAGAACTAATTTCCAAATGAGGAGAAGGTGTCAATCTCTCCAGGCTCTCCGACAGACAACGGATTATCAATCAGCACCAGTTAAAATAGCTTCAAACATTCATCATTCATCTTTACAAAAGAATGATAACGCGGTGGCAATATTTTCTCTCTCTCTTATATTTGATCACTATTGTGCAATGTTTTCATGATGGAAATTTTACAGAGGAAAATATCAATCAGTAAGTTTTATAATATATTGATTATTTTTTTATTTTTCATTTATTATTATTCTTTTTTTTTTTTAATTGAGCATAATATTTTTCTCAAATCAAATTGTATAATGTTTACAGAAACAGATCATCAAAATCTTTAATATTGCCTGATTCCACTTTTTTAAATGGTAAGTAAAATTTTTACAAAATAACCAATCGAAATGATTATTAATAAAAAAAAAAAAATTTTTTTTAGAGGGAAGAGGGTTTCCAAGTGGTTATTTCGGGGAACCTATAAAACGAACACCTATCCGTAGATATCATCCAGCTCCCATTAAAAAAGGAAGTGGAACTAAATCAGAAGCGGCTCCATCACCCAGTAGTTATTCAAAAATTCCTGATACAAGATATACACCTCAATTTTATGAAAATTTTCCACCTTATGCACCAGACCAAGTGACACAACCCACTCCTCAAGTTACTATGATGATGGACGATAATAAAGGACAACCATCAGATGGTTATCAACCTTATGATTGGGGAGCATATAGTCAAGATACCAATCCAGATGATGATAATGACGATCAGTTTTCAAAAAATCCTCCTTATGAATATTCTGATTATAATCCTGATGATAATAAAAAAGATGAAAATCCAATAGATCCACACGAGTATCTTTCATGGGATCATCATCACCCAAAAGAGGAAGATGATCAAGACGATAGTGAAAAAGATTCACAAGGATTTATGTATGGAGGGAAAAACAAATATCCTGTTTATTTAGATCATCCCCCATGGAATATGGATTCAGACGATTCCGATGATAAAAAACAAAAAAATCCAAAAGGAATGAATGGAGGAGGAAAAAATAAATTACCGCCATTTTTAGATCATCCGCCATGGAAAAATTCCGAAGAAGATGATAAAAAACAAGATGACGATTCAAAAAATCAAAAATATCCTGAATTTATAGGACATCCGCCATGGGAAATGGACGATGATAAAAAACAAGATGATGATTCGAAAAAACCTAAAAATGGAAACAAACCAAAATATCCTGATGAATTGGATCATCCTCCTTGGGATAGTACCGAAAAACCTAAACCAAATAGTTATCCTCCTTGGTATACAATGGATATAAAAACTCCTGAAAAAGGCAAGCCATCCTATTTCATCGATGAAATGAAAGATCAAGGAAAAGAAAATCATGGCGGAGGGTATTGGGAATTCCATGGGCCATCAACAGATAAACCGGATGATCACCACATGGAAGAAGAACGGAACAAAAGACCTTATAGTTATTATTATCTGGGACGTAAACTTTGGTATATTCCTTTATATTTTAGCGCTTATTTCATCATTTATCTTCTTGCATTAATTTTACGTTCAATTGCAAGGCATAAAATTGCATATCCTTTGTATAATAACATTGATTGGGCATCAGGAAGATCATTATTACAGGGGAATTATATTACACAACTGACGGATACAGTGGCTGAAGCAATTTCTAACACAGCAAAAAAATACACTTAAACTGTTTCTTTTATTTATATTATTATTGAATAAATATTTATTTATTATTTTTTTTCTATAATTATTTTATTTCAATAAAATTTCCTTTCCTTTGAAATTTAAGTAAATTTATCAAAATAAACCTAACATTGTCAAAGTTAAACTAAGAAGTAGTTAATTTAAAAATTAAATTAAAAATTTATTTTATATATTAGTATATTATACTATATTATATATATATATATATATATTTATGATATGTCAAATGTAATTGTTTATAAATTTAGTAATTCTCATGAGGTAAATTATATTTAAAATCTATTAACATAATATTAATTACTTAATTAGGATAAATAGTTAAATAAATAAATGTTTTGACAAAAAAATAATACGATATATATCTGCAAAAATTGTATATAAGATCTAATGCGAAATTAAAAAATTGGTATTTTTAAGAATTTCTTTTGCAACATTTTTAAAAATTTAGAAATAGCTAAAATCATTTGTTCTTAAAATAAAATAAGCTGGAGTGTCTCAACTCGACTATCTCTCAAATTTGAATTGGATTAATTAACATATATAATATTTAAATTAAATATAATTAATAATTATAAAATATAAATTAAAATTAATAAATAATATGCGTGATTTGCAGTGTTAAAAAATTAATTGTGGTACTTTCAGCGATTCAATCAAGCTGGAAATTCTATATATAGCAGTTTTATACAATTTTTAATCATGTGAAAAATTATCAAACATATATCTTTATTTTTACGGGCACTTTAGAAGAAAAAAAATCAAAACGTGATAGGTAATGGTCCTCTTCCGAATGAGCTACATTTCACAAAAGTTGATAGAAAACTACGAATTTTGAATAATGCCCGTATAGCAAATTTCATGATTCTAGCTCACACCGTTTTTGCATAATCTTGTCTACATACCCACAGACATTTTCCTCAATCTTACTGAAAATGATTCAGAAACATTCAAAACGTATAAAAACATCAAAATCCCGACATCGAAAATTGTTGTAATCGCAATACTTTCTCTGGCGAGATTATGAAAAAAACAGAGTTGCAGTGGAAAATGTGAGTTACTCAATGATATAACAATCAGGGATCCAACAAATTATAAAGTAAGAAATTTGGCTAAAATTTTTCAGTGGTATATTAAAAAATTATCTTAAATATTTCACTGTACACAGTTTGGTAGATACTGAATTATTATTACAAAAATTATGAAAGTGAACTAGTAATATAATTCAAATATTATTATATAATTAGGAGGAGAGAAATATAAATTGATATCGATTATGATTAAAATAGATTTTATATTGCTTTTTATTTATTTATATTTTTTAAGGGAGTAACTTAGCGGTTTCCAACCTGTGGGGCGCACCTCCTTTGGGGGGCGCAAGACTTACAAGGGCAAGGAAATTCAAGTGCCCGCAAACTTTTGAAAACTTTCGATTTTTTTTCAGAATGGTTTAAAAAAAAAAGGTCAGATGACTTTTTACCATGGCCCACCCCTTTTCCATGTTGTTATATTATTTCAGAAATGTGTAAGGGGGCGCAAGAATTTTTTTTAGAAAATAATGGGGGGCGCCGGTACAGAAAGGTTGCAAGCCACTAGAGTAACTATTCCAATATTCAGTATGTTTTTACCGACCGCCGATAGTAAGGGATGTATTGTTTTCACATCAAATTTCACATGTGGAGATTTTTACATATCTCCACGAATCATGCACTTTGTATTGGTTTTATCCTCAAGAAAAATCATCTTTATTAGTTTTTTCTTAATTTAAAATTATATGACGTCATCCAGCCATTCATGACGTCACAGCCTGGTTTTACATATATATTCTAAATAAAATAAAATTAAAAATATTTATGTTATATCCATATCTGTTTTTTATTACATTAATAGATATATTAAAATTATTTGAAATTGTTTCTGTAGCTGGAAATTAATTTACTTCAAACCGTCGGTTCGGACCTGGCCACAGGTCAACTTATTTTTTTAAGAACCAAATTGAAAAAATTTAGAAAAAACTGGACTAGATTTATGAATTAATTTGCATATATAAAAAATTATTTTGGAAATAGTTCCTCCAACTGAAAAATATACTGGAACCAAAAAGAAGGTTGAGATATATAAAATGTTAATTGGGTATGTAACTAATGTATTAGTTACTAAATTTTTTTTAGAATTAAAATAGAAATTCATACTAGAAAAGAATTGTTTAACGTAATTGGCTAAGAACTCAGCAAAGAAAAGCATAACTCATCGATATCTTCGAAATGACATGTAGACATACTATACCCTATCCCAACCAAGATAAGAACAATTCTTACCATTTACCCTCTTTTTTATGAAATATATTTACATTAAATTACAATTTTATCACATTCGGCAAACAATTTTAAATTTAAATTGAACCATTTACATTAATACGCCACCTCCTTGTTTTTTTTTTTCAAAATATCATATTTCATTAATGAACTTCTTATTCATATATTTATAATTTTTTTTTAAATTTTCATTAAGATCTTTGAATAAAATTAAGCTTATTGATTTAATAGAATTAATAGAATTAAACTTATTGATTCGATTTAAGATGTATTCTAAAACACCACTAATTTTAAAAATTAATATTTGTTTATTTTATTTTATTTGAATATGTATTTAATTTGAAATAATTTGCAGTAGAGCGCTCACCTGCACTCCCCGCTCGCCCCTCTCCGTTCCCCTCCGCCACCTGGCCTGGCCTCCTCATACCGGCCGGCCGACTCAGTTCCCCTCAGTTCCCCTTCACTGCTGCGTGCGAGACCCTGAACGGCCTCTCCACTGAAATCATCCCTTAATCAGTCGCTAATCAAGAATTAATTGTAATTTTATTATTTATTTTTATTAATTAAAAGGAAGATTAGTGAACTTTAAAAAAAATATTTCAATAAAAATTAAATTTTATAAAGTGCATTTTTGTAATTTCTTATTCATATACCCAAATAAATTTATAAATTTTTCATTCCAATCTTTGAAAAGAATTAATCTTAAATATTCTATCAAATCTCATTAATTAAATTTTATTAAAAGTTAAATTAAAATTATTTAAAAATTAAAAAATCATATACAAAATTTTATTTTTCTTTAAATATATTTATTGAAATATTTTTTAAATTTCAATATATATATTAATCCTATTAAAACTTATTTATTTAAAAAATAGGAAGATGTGCTGATTATTTTCAAAATTCATAAAATATAATTATAAATCAAAAAAATATAAATTTCTTATATTCATATAGGAATATATAATTTTATATATTCTATATATTCTTTCTAATCTCATTATCGCTCACACCGTTCCTTTCCAATCCCCTATGAATATTGTTTTGTCAATTTCATATTATTATAACACTTTTGAAAAATGAATAATATTTCTATTACTTATATATCAATTAAACAGAATAAAATCTTCGTGAAATTAATAATATAATCATAATTAGTTTTCTGATGTTTTCTAAGATATTTTTATTATATGTCTATTAAATGCGTATTATAACTTATTATAATCATGGTTCTATAGAGGATGTAAAATAATTTTAGTATTTTAATATTACAGAAATAAGATAATATTTTTAAAAATCTATACACTTTTTTTAATCTTATTAATATTATTTATTTATTTATATCTTATTTTTTATTTCCTGTATAGAATATAAATATGTAATCTTAATTATTTTTTTCTTTATCGAGGCGAGAGTGATGGACATCCATTCAAGTCTACGAGCTGTTCTTCGAGTTTAATCTGCGAGAAATATCAACCCTTTATGAACTCCGAGGTCAGTATTTATTATTAATTTTATTTTGAATTCAATTTCAATTTATTGATTATAAACTAATAAGTTATTTTTCTTCTTCTATTTCATGTTTCCATCTTCGTTCCTGCTACTGAATGTTGATTTGAATTCTTGATTACCTTCTCCATCTTTCATGACGATGAAATGATTGAAATACAGCTCTCCAAATGTAAGTAATAATCGTTATTTATTTAGCATGGCGCACTTTAAAATAGAAAATGTAAATATAATATTTAAAGTAAAGTTTAATATAATATAGAAAGTAGAATTCAATTACAATGATTTTTTGCTTTTGATAATATTCATTAGGAGATTATAGAGAAATCTATTAAATTATAGGACAGAATTTAGTGAGATTAGGGAATTTCAGAGTACATCTTTCAAGAAGAAGCATTGATAAAGGAGGCAGAAGAGACAAAGGTATTTTTAGAATTAGTAGGTTTGGATGCGTTATACTGAGAGGGTGGCTATTTTTTGATATATATATAGTTGTTAGGAATTTTCAGGTGGTTGCCTCCTACATCCATGCATGTTTTCGTCCTACTAATTCATAGGTTAGATTAGAATTAATAAATAAATAAAATGTGGGTGGATAAAACAAATGCCATGCTATTATTTAAGGGATGGATTGCATGAATTGCATGCCTGGTCTGAATTGTGCCATTTTGTATTACTGAGAGTGTATTTGAGGTGGATTGGATGAACGGGAATTCGGGAAGGTAATTCAGCACAGTTCTGAAAAGGGATTAGCCTGACTAGGAACAAATTGTTGGTTACCTTTTGAGCGCAGGGCTTTTTCGATTAGCATGGGCCTTCCATCCAAATTGATGGAGGCTATGCACTCCCTTACTAGGTAGGTTTTATTTCAGGTTGCCCCGAATGTCGCGATTTCATTTCGAAATCCAAAAAATCAAAGGCACTCTCAGCTGATTCAAAGAGGCTACAGACTAAACGCCTTATTTTTTTTAATCTTTTTTTTTAAGGCAAACTTTCTTTATTATTACTTTTTCTAAATTTCGGAAAACGAGGCTTGGAAGGGCTAATTTATGGGGAAAGGAGGAGGCCCTATTAAATATTCAATTGTTTTTTTTTTAATTTAATTAATAATAAAAAAATAATTGAATATCGCGATTATTTTCTTTAACTTTTTATTTTCATTTTGAAATATACAATTTCATAATTTAAACTTTGATATATTTTAAATATTTTACTATCTAGGTAGAATTAATTATTATTATTATTTCTCAATTTAAAATTAAAATGCAAACTTCAGAAAAAAATCATATATATTGTAAAAATATAACTCTTTTTCATTATTATTTCTTTTTAACTTACCAAATATAAATATATTTTATTTTTTTTATTATGGAAATTATTTCATATGAATATAAATATATTGTAATCGAATATATCTATACTCAATAATAATTTAATATTAATAAATTATCAAATTTTTTTCTTATCATTGTACTGATAAATCACATTTGGAAAGAAATAAAATATAGTTAAGCTTATTTAAAAAATTAACTTAATGTATAATTTTTGTTAATTATAAACATGTGGTACAACTTATTTTAAATAAATAAATAAAATTAGATCTCCTAAATTTTTTTTTAATTTGGATATATCAAATATTCTTATTCTTTAGCTGACTTACAAATCCCATACGATCATTTTGCTTATTCTTATGTGTGTTCTGTCCCAGTGTCCCCGTTAAAATTCTCCTGGAGATATAAATGTCTCGGTTTACATAAATAATAATATCATCCGTGAATAAACCCAATATTATTCAATTTTTACCGACCGACGATAGTAAGGGAGGTATTGTTTTCACATCAAATTTCACATGTGGAGATTTTTACATATCTCCACGAATCATGCATTTTGTATTGGTTTTATCCTCGAGAAAAATCATCTTCATTAGTTTTTTCTTAATTTAAAATTATATGACGTCACCCAGCCCTTCATGGCTTCACAGCTAGCGCCTCCTTATATATTATAAATAAAATAAAATTAAAAATATTTCTGTTATATTCATATCTGATTTTTATTGCATTAATAGATACAATTAAATTATTTGAAATTGTTTCTGAAGCTGGAAATTAATTTACTTCAAACCGTCGGTCGGTTCGGACCTGGCCACAGGTCAACTTTTTACAATCCTAGATCCTATTTATCCTGTGAGCCGCCTCCATCTAACTATTATTCTCTCCCAACTCTCTCAAGCCACTTATATATTATATTTTCTGTCATTCAGTCGCTTATCAATCTATACATTTATTATAGAATTATTAATTTACCTAAAGTTGTTGTTAATAATAGATTGTGAATATTATTAAAACCATTAATTATTTAAGTAAAAAATCGGTAGATTTGTTAAGTTTCTATTAAATAAAATAATTATGCAGGGAAATTTCTATTTTACAATCATCTAATCTCATAAATATTAATTATTTTTATTTAAGTAGTAAAATAAATAAATATTTTTCTAAAAAAAAAATGATTATTTATTATATAGGGATAATAAATTTATAAATCCCAAAATCTATAATAATTATAATTATTTAAAATATTTCAGGAGAAACACATGTTCTATGAATTAAGTATTCAGATGTTAACTTATATAAAGCTTATTTAAATCGATTTTTATGTTTACCATTGAATTTTACTTAATAGATTAAATAATCTAGGATGTACTTATTCATAAATAAATTAATATTTTGACAATCTTAATAACTATTTAATTTTAATTGGTGGTTGATTTAAAAATAAAAAAATAAATAAAATTATAAAATCTAATATTAAAATATTTGTGTGTTCAAATGTATAAATGTAAAGATATGTATATATAAAATAAGCTAAATTAGTGGTTCTCAACCTTTTTGGACCAAACCCCCCTATAAATTTTAACAGATAATAATTCAAAATCATCTTACCTTTTTTTAGAACCTTATTGAAAAAAATTGTAAAATCCTGTTCGCAAAATCATCTTACCTTTTTTTTAGAGTGGAAAATGATTTCGCCCCCCAAAATCGTATAGTCAAATAATCGCCCCCTTTAAGATGTCGATCGCCCAGGTTGAGAATCACTAAGCTAAATGGATGGATAGGATGAATGACAAAATAATAATTATATGTATATAGAACATATATATTTATATATATGTTTAAGGTCATTTTATCATTATTATTATTATATGCGACGAATCTGATCGATGAGTTTGATTAGCTATTATAAAACATATTTCAGAAAATTATATTTATATAAATTGAGATGGAAAAGTAATAAGAGCAAGGGACAATTTCTTAAATATATTTGTGGCGCTAATTTACTCGAAAGTTCTTTGGAGCAGATAACACATTCCTCCAACCAGCGTTCTAGCCTTTACGGCGCCCCAGGCAAATGATTAAATTGGCGCCCCTATATTCGTAAAATTTATTCCATTCATAAACAAAATGCCGCCCTTCAGATTTTCCGCCACGGACAAATGTCCAGTTTGCCGCCTTCTAGAGCGGACCCTGCTCCGACACTGTCTATCTTGAATCACCCTCTTTGTACAAAATCAAAATTTACATTCATTAATTTTATTAATTGAAATTGATCATTTTTTGATTTTTTCTAATTATTTTATTATTTTCAACTAATGGAATAATTGTAATATTGTTTATAAAAGAAAACTACATATATGAATAGTCAGAATTCATAATAACTCAAAAAAGATTAATAGACAAAAACAAAAATTTATTAATAAAAATAATGAAATCTAAGAATTTGTATGACTTTTATCACACTGATGCAATGCTTTTTAATTTCTAAAAAGTTTATTTTTATTTATTTTCAAAAGATAATTTGTAATCAGTATCACTTTGCATTAACAACACCTGCCGTGCTTTAAAGTAAAATATAAAAAAAAGTTTTTTTACTTATTCGTTGTGGAATTAATTAATTTTTATTCATCCACGTAAAAAAATAATATAAATAAATAATTAAATTTATTTCTTTATTCTGTAATTTGGATATTTTGATTTTTTTTTTAATTTACAGTAAATTTGTATATTCTTATATGAGGGCGCCCAATTTCCTTATGCCATGGGCGCTTAATTACCTAGAACCGGTTCTGTATATAATACATATATTTTTTAATAAACTAATTACTATTATTTTACATTATTAATACCATCCCAACACCAAATAATACTCTTAAATGAACTAATGAAATAAACAATAGCTTACGAATCTAAGATAAATATTTTATTTGCAAATAATAATAATAATAATAATTTTAATAAATAACTTAAAAAACTATATGAATCACAATAAATTTATCTTAAAATAAAAATGAAAATTGAGCTGTGGCCAGGCACAGAACGGACCGACGATTTGAAATAAATTAATTTCCAAACAACATTATATATATATATAATATATATATATATCAAAAAGAAATATTTTTAAAACTTGAATTAAAATGACTAAATTATATTATCTTGGTTTTAATTTTTAGTTTAATTACTCAACTATTAATTACTACTATATTTTAATTAAAAAAATTCCGACAATGAATATAAAATTAATACTTTGTAAACTACAACTTCCGATTTCCGGATATACACCAAAAGTTGATGAATTTATGCTACTGATGCATAAGTAAATATGCCAAATTTTATCTAAATACATTGAGCCGTTGAAGCTACACAAGTTTATACGCACACACAATGGACAGACGGACAGACATCATGCTAAAAATACTTTTTTTCTGTTAACCAAATGCATGATTCGTGGAGATATGTAAAAATCTCCACATGTGAAATTTGGTGTGTCACTATACCTGTTAGTAACACATAAACTATTTTATTTTTAATAATTATAAAAAATTTAAAATTATTATCTTTTCAAATTTAATTTAGATTTTAGAGTAGGGGAGGAGAGATGGTATCAATGTATTTTTCACGTGTATTAAGATCTAGATCTTTGAGTTAACGGTCATCATCCATCGTCTATTAACAACTTAACGTCTAAAAAGGTGGGGGTATGTAGCATCTGATTAACAAAGTAAGTTGAAGTGATATGGATCATCAGTTATGATGGGAACCCAGTTGAAAGGTTTCTGTGACACGGATGCATATAAAATTTTTGGTTAATTGTAAAGACAAAAGGAAATGAAAAAAGGTAAGCAACGATTGAAATGACAAATAAAATTTATAGGATGCAGATTCATTTCATTCTAATAGGGAATCTTTTCGATCATAGAATAATGTTATTGAATTTTTTTTTTTTTTAATATAAATATGAGATAAAATTTATAAAATTTAATTATTTGAAAACATTTTGAATATCTTTTTTAAGTGATTTATATAAAGTATATGTTCTTGTATTTTAATCACTGCTCTAAAGCCTAAATTAAAATTGTTTTAATAATAATCTATTTATCTATCTATTGCTAGATGTTTTGGGATGATTTTAAAATTTAGCATTCTCATTTTTATAATTCAGAACCGGAACGCGTTCCAGTACTTTTTCATGTCCCGACAACGCCCACTTAATTCTACTGTTAAAATTTCTTTTTTTGTGTTCGTTAATATTTTAGTAAGAATAAGAAAAAAATAAAAACTTATATTTGAAAAAAATAGTTTGTCTGAAAATAGGACATTTTTTTGTTCCCACTATGCATTCCCTTACTTCTTATTGTACATCTTAATGTACAATGAAGTGGTGCACATAATAGTACAATTTTTTTTTCAATATAATAAAAAAATGTAAAAATGATCAATAATTTTAATTTCAATTTTAATTTTAGAATATTTTAATGATTATATGCAATATTTTTTTAAAATTTTTCACTGAATGCTCAATTCATAATATGGATGAACAAATATGTTTAAAATTTATGTAAATATGTTCAAGTGGGGGATGACATCAATTTAATTTTTTAATTTTTTAAATATTCTTGAAAATTACATTATACTTAAAGTATTTAATTGTTTTATTTTTTTTTGCAATTTTGAATTGTAATTTTTAGATAGATTTTTTTTATAAAATGAAATAAAAAAAAAATTAGTAAATATGGTTATCAGTGGCGTCGGGCCGGGAGGGCACTTGCCCCCCCCCCTCCCCAAACATTATGCAAAAAATAAATTTAAAAGTGATTAGTTTTGTAACTGAGAACCCAAAAGAAAAAAACATCTTTAAATTACGTATAAGTATAGTCTAAACCAGAGGTGGCCAACCCAAATGATCTTGCGGGCCACTTTGGAAATGCATCATAGCTTCGCGGGCCGCATATAAAATTATATATACCCATTATAGATATTGTTTGATGTGACAAATTGAAAAATAATGAATTTTTATTATGTTTACTATTATTTTTACATATAAACATATATAATATAATAATAATGATACTGAATGCACATTGTAAAAAATATATAATACTAAAAATAAAAAAAATGAAATCATATTTATTTCACTAGTGCGATATTTGTTTTATGAGGGCGCAGAATATAAAAGTGTGATGAATCTCGCGGGCCGCAAAAATGTTTACGGCGGGCCGCGGGTTGGCCACCCCTGGTCTAAACGTTATGAATAAATAAATAATTTATTTTGTCAAATTTTTTTCTGGGGGGGGGACCCCGGACCACCCCGTGCCCCTCCCAACATAATAGATCACGCTACGCCACTGATGGTTATATATCTATATTTTATTTTCAGATATGTTCATCTATACATTGGCACTTATACTATGTTGCTTTATATCAATGATAAATTGTGCGTCAATTGCTTCGATACAAAATCAAAGTGAAATCTTGTAAGTTGATTTTCAAATTAATTTTTAAATTAATTTTTTTCACCAGAAGGATTTATTATAATTTATAAATTAAAATCTTAAATTTACTAATCCTATTGAATAAACAAAAATAATTATCATAATTCAATTAGTCTCTATTCATTCATTCATTCATTCATATTATTCCATTCAAACTTTACTATTTGTTTTTTCTATTGAATGAGAGCTAAATAAACTGTAAAGTTTTGATGTAACATTTTCCTGTTATAAAATTTTTCATTTAATAATATAAGCTAATAAAGAATAAATGATATAGAGCAAGTAAATAATTTTAATTATAATGTCAATATAAAAATTTAAGAAATTTTCTATATTATTTTTTAACAAAATAACTATGTATTTTCTATTATCGATAAACTATTAAATCAATAATGAACCAAGATTTCTTTGTGTAGTTGTTAATTTTAGTTCTTTGAATATTATTATTATTATTATTATTATTATATGTATATTAAGTAACAACTCAACACTTCACAAATCAAGTAAATAGTTTATTTTGGCTAATATGAATATTACCTATATTTAGGGTGACCAAACGTCCCGTTTTTAGGTGCTCTGTCCCGGCGTCCCGAAAAATATCTTCGGGACAGCCTATTTAGGACATTTTATACTTTTTTCAAAATTTTTACATTTTGGTTCTAAAAAAAACAGGTAAAACGTTTTCTGGACTAAGCTCTTAAACATTTCCGACTTTTTTTTCAAAATTTTTTCAATTTGGTGCTAAAAAAAAGGTAAAACGTTTTAGGACTAAGCTCTTAAATATATTTCCGACTTTTTTTTTCTAAATTTTTTCATTTTGGTTCTAAAAAAAAAGGTAAAACGTTTTCTGGACTAAGCTCTTAAACATTTCCAACTTTTTTTCCAAATTTTTTCAATTTGGTACAAAAAAAAAAACAAAACAAAGGTAAACCGTTTATCCGGTTTGGTGTTTTCGAATATGGTCATCCTACCTATATTTATAATTTGTATAAACTGAGCTAGATTGTTTTGTTTTGTTTTTTACAAATATAGGAAAGGAAAGAAAAGTAATTTTCTTAAAAATAATTAAATTTTAATTAATTAAAAATAAACTTTTATAAAATTGTTATTATTTATATTTTATTTTAATTTTCTATTTTCCAGGTCAAATTATTCAAATTTTTCTATTAAACCAGCTTATCCTCTTACAATTTTCAACTCAACACGGAATATAATATCCAATGATCAAGAAATAACTCGAGTGAAACGATCCGATGCCCGTAGTAGTTATTATGAATTTTTGATCACGGAAGGTTCGTATAAATTTTGGGCGGCGTTCCAAGTGTTTACCGCGGTACTTCTTATTTATTCTGCCTTCGCTGCTATTTGGTATGCTAAATACACCTTCGCCAACACAGATTATCCAGATTATGAAGATGACTTTTTTATACGGCGTAGTGGTGAAATGAGAACAGTTCCTGGCACAGTTCTCGGATTTTCTGGTCAAACTTTTCAAACAATTATGGATTCAATTCATTCAAAAAAATTTTCTTAACCAAATATAAAAATAGTTATAAAATTAGTGCCAAAAAAACGTATATTTAAAGCAAAAATTGTATAAATGGAAAAATTATAAAATAATTTTTATTGTTTTATAAATTATTCTAGAAATATAACGAAGATAAATTATTTATTATTTAATAAATGTAATATCATAAATTTATTTATTTTATAACTACATAAAATAAAATAGTTTTATTAATTTCATGACTATATATATATATATATATATATATATATTAATTTAATTTTAAACATGTTTAATTAAGTTAATTAAACTCTGTAAATAATTTTGATTGATTGTAATTTTATATTTATACCTTTTAGAGATTAACATAATTAAATAAAATTTTAAATGTTTTATTTTCAAATGCTTTTACATTAAAGTTTTTTGTGTAATAAGTGCACAAAAAGCAACGTCTGATGTATATGCAACCAAATGATATTTTATTCTTTTCTTAGGGTACATTTTAAACTTCCAAAGCTTTTATCTAAGCAAACATTTTAACTGTGGGTACTTTTAGTAAGTATTTAAAGAGAAATATAAAAATAGAAATTAATAATTTTTAACTGATTTTTAAGTGTTCATTATTTTAAAAAAAAAAAATATAAAATATTTTTTTCTGGTTCTTTTAAAATAAGTGAAAAAATGTTTAATGTTAAGAAAACGAAATTTGAAAGATATTTGAGAAGAAATGTTTACTTACCATTTCAATATTTCAAATGATTTCAGGATTTCTTCAATAAAATATAATACAATTAAAAAATATTGTTATACAAATTATATAATAATATATCTAAAAAGATGAATATATAATAAGATATTTTATTTTTATAAAATAATTTTCATGAATGAAATATCCATTTTGATGTAAATATGTACTCGTTTTTCAAATTTTGTTTAAATAAATGGTATTATTAAATACATATCAAATGAAAATTAAAATACATTACTACAAATTCCTATATAATAAATAAATAAATAAAAATATAGTCTTTAAAGCAATGCAAATAACAAGTATTTTATAAATAGCCTAATGTATAATAATTATACAAAGCTGAAATTAATAAAAATACTCATATATATTAAATATCATTATTTATATATGTAAAAAAGAATGAAAAGAAAAAGATATTTTATAAAAGAGAAATTTATTTTTACTAATAACTATTAACAAATTCTATCAAGGTATAGATTTTTCCACAATTTATTCTACAATAGATTTCTATAACATTATATATAATTTGCAAAATAATAACCATAAAAGTTTCGCTCAATTCAAAATATGGTTTCATAAAATACATTTTTTATAAAATATTTTAATTTTTTTTTTAATAATTAAAAAGATAATTGTAAAATGAAATTTTTTTAATAGAAATTATGGCAAAGCAATTTTTAAGTTAGAGCAATATGTGAAATTGATTTATTTATAAAGCCAAAATAGCATCTTTTAAGAAATTTTAAATAGTCAGGTTGCATCTAATAATTAAGTTTGGCACAGAAATTTATTTTAAATATTTTCAACATAAAAATAATATAGAAAGTTTTAGTGATATTATTAATATAATTGAGCTTCATTATGTTTTATATATAGTTATGTTTTTTTTTACTTATTAATAAGATTTTTGGCAGAGAATAAAGAACAATCACATTTAATCTTCGTTAAAAGCGCAAAAGCTTAAGTCTTATTACCCAATTATTAAATAAAATTTAATTGATATTTTTTAAGTATTATATTTATTTAATTGTTTATTTATTTTAAATATTATTTTTTTATGCGAAGAGATTTTCATTAAAGTGAAAAATAGTTCTCTATTTTAATTACTAGAAGCTTAACTAAGTTTCACTATAATAGTTTATTATATACTTTATATAATCTTATTATAATTATATTTAGATTAATTTTTTTAAAGAGATTCAAATAATTATTATTACTTTGATAATTTTATATCTATACATAATAATCTATTTAATTTTTTTAATAAAAATTTATTTTTTTTTTAAATTAATATATGGAATAAAAATATTTAAATTCTTATATATATATTATATAAAATGTAGCTCTGCTAAAATTTCTTTATAAAAATAGAATATATTATATTTAATATGCATATTCTATTTTTTTAGGAAATAATTGGTTTTTAAGGAATAGAAAATTAATCATTCTATTAAATACACATTGGTCCTAATTATATTTTCTTTTATTAATTTTGATTAATTATTAATTTTAGAATTAAATTTTTGGAGTTTTTTTTGATAAATCTAAAATTAATTAATCACAAGTTTACAATTTAAAAATTGTTTCTAAAATTTATTTTACATTAATTAAATTAAATGGTTAAAATTTTCATGATAAAAATAAATAAATCGTATGAAATTAAAATAGTTTTTATAAAATATCCTAACATTTTAAATTATATAAAATTTTATTTTAAAGAAATTTAATTAAAAAGTGTGAATATAGAATTATAGAATTATATTTGTTTAAGGTTAGTTTAATGAAAATTAAACTATATTCCAAGATAGACTACATATTAAATAACTTGAGATCTGATTTGCAATAAAAACTGTTGGCTAAAATAAAAAAATAGATGTGAGATACAATTTGTGTTTGCTCTTTTTTCCTTATTGCTTTGCCAAATTAAAAATGTTAGTTTCTCACTGGATTACATAAATGTGTAATAATTAGATTTATCATGCATTTATATAGGGACGGAAATTATATATAAATATTATTTAAAAAAAAAGACTAGAATATGCTTTTAATACTTAGAAGGTCATTTATATAAAATATAATAAAAATAATTTTTTAAACCGTCCTATATTAGATTGTTATATTATTATTATATATTGAGGAAAATGTGGTATGCTGATATTCAAGATGTTACAATTTATTTTGAAAAATATAAAATATATCTTTTAAGGATTATTTATCGTGATAACTAGTTATATATATATTTTTTTTCTGTATTTTAATGTTAGAGATTTTTAAAAATTAGATTTTTTTCAAGTAAAGTCTCTCCCAATCCCAAAAAAATAGTGTTAATAAAAGAAATTAGTTTTTTTAAATAATTAAAATTAAGTTTATTAACATTTCCTTTGGTGTACTAAAACTAATTTATATAAATATGTTAAATTAAAAAATAAATAATTATTTTAGTGTAAATAATGTTCATATACTTAAAAATTAAAAGAAATAAATTAATGACAAAAAAGTACAGTAAAATAAAATTTTTTAAATAAAAACAGCCTTGAAGGTATGAAACTTTTCTATTTATTTGTTTTAATCTAATATTTATATTATTAACAAGCAATAATTTTTGATAAAAATTTGAATCTAGGAACAATAAAAAAAAAACACCTATCTACGTTTCAGAACCAAATTAAATATATAATATATATATATTTATTTATTTGTAATTATAATGGGTGTTATTTAGAAATTATTATATAATTATTTTCATAAACAAAATAAATAACATATCACAAAAATTAAAAAAAATATTTGATCTACTTGTGACCTTTATTTAAGAAATAACAAAATTATGACTATAACATTAAAAACAAAACTCAAAAATAAACACTATCTATATATGGAATAGAATAAAAAAATTTAATTTAAAAATATATTTTATAAAGAATTCTTTTCAGTAAAATAAATATAAAATAAAAGAAATAAATTAAAAAATATTTCATTTTTGCTTATTTTAGCCGTATCAAGTTTAATAAGACAAAACAGAATACTGCATTAGATCTTTATCATTTTAACACCTTTTAAAAATAATTATATATATATATTGAACTCTGCTTATATATAGTTAATACTTTTTCTTTTAATAAATATTTTTTTTCTTATTTACAAGTGTAATCGATAATATTTGATTATTCATTGAAAATTGATTCCAATTTCTATATATATAATAATAATAGAGTTTTATGTTTTATAAGTTATATATCAAACCCCTCCCGGCATTATCTTAATTTAATTATGAATATATTAATTATTAATGCTTAACTTCTTTGCCGGGTGGCGTTGTTTTATATCACTCATCTTCTGAATCCCCCCCATCACTTGAATAATCTTGAACAGGTAAAGGTCGAACAAATGGGGCATTCGATGTTTGACTGAAATAATAAAAAAAGTTTATTTTACATTAACATCCTAGTTATTTTTTAATAATAACTAATATATATAAATAACCACAAGATTATTAGAGATGATAATAAATTTAATAAAAAATCTATTATTTAAAATAATAATATAAATATATAATAAAATAAAGAGATTGATAAATCATTGTTTATTTGTTTTTAATAATGTTTAACATACTATAATATCAAATTTTATGAAAAAAACTATAATTCTATTTCTTTTTAAAATTTAGAATATAAAATTAATTAATAATTTGAATTATTTGATTGAATATTTAAGTATAATAATGGAATACGAACACAAGACGTCTATAATGATTAAGCCATTCTTCTATCATTTGGGCAACTAATAATGGTCTTTTATGAAGCCGTTGCTGTGAAACAAGAATTCCTCCTTCGGTTACGCAAACATCTAACCATTGGCGTAAAATCGTTTCTTCTCGACCAGCCTACAATTATACAATTTATAAATCATTACTAAATATAAATAAATATAAAATAATATTAAACTACTTAAGAAGTAATTGAAAATTGAATATATCATAATCTTTTATTAACAATTTGTTGTCATGAAACCTTGAAACATTAACAATTCTCAACATAAATGTATATATACTAGTATATATCCTTTATTTAAATTATGTTTATTTTGTACTTTTATATAATTTATATTACTAAAGTATTATTTTATTTATTTAGATGCTAATAAAACCTGAATAAAAGTATTGAAAGAAAATGAGATTTAATAAAAATTTTATTTAATTATTAGCTTCATAATAATATGCAAAGAACCGTAATTAAATTAAAAATGTAATTTACTTCGTCTCTTGTCAAAAAATGAACAGGTAAAATTTTCCTGTCGCGATCCATAAGTGGTAAGAAGGTAACTTGAAGTTCATCCGTAGGTAGTTGGTTTGCCTGCCCAAGATTTGTTCCAGATTCTAGACGGCTATATGGCTCCATTGATACAAGAGCAGAAAAATGACCTCTTGTATATCCCAAAGCAATTGGAGATCGAACACAAAAACTTGCTTCCCAAAGAAGAGGCAGATATACTCCTAAAAATAAATTAAGAGTGGTTGAAGTCATAAAGTAGTATGAGAAAACAAGTAAACATATAGAAAAACAAAGTTATTTTAGATTTCAATTTTTTAAAATTAGAAATTAAAGAAATTTTCAAAAACACTATTTTAATATCTCACTTAAAAGTATATGTGAAATTTTATCAAAATATTTCTTATATACAATACACATATATACTCCATGATATATCTTTAAGAAAATAATAAATAAAAATAATTCTCACCCTCAAATCTAGCGAGGCCTATTGCCTCGCCTCGAAAGCTTTTCACATATTTAACTCCATATACAATAATAGGTCGACGTAAAATATGAGCTAAAGCAAATACATGAAGTTGTTCAAGGCTAGCCCCTGGTTGACTAGCAAGTGAAAGAAGTCCGGCCCAATCCTCTTCCCATTGACACTCGTCAAGACTAAACTCCATTAATTGAGCTTGAGTTGCTTCATATTCTTTCCATCTTGGGTAAAATCTGAAATAAGGATTATAATTAAAATTAATTATAAATGAACTGACAACTAACAGGATCAAATAGAAAATATTGTTTCTTTAGTTAACAGATTTTGAGTTCATTCTTATGGGACACTATATATTATAATTGGAATTACTTTTAAAAATAAGTAAATAAAAAATAAAAATCTAAAAGTGATTTTTTTTTTAATTTTTCTAGTAAATTGAATATTAATAATATAGTTTTGTATATTTGACCTGAATTAAACCGCCATTTTTTAATAATTCGTAACCTCCGGAAAGGAGAAGTGGTGGATTAATTTGGATTGTATGTTTATATATATATATATATATTTGTCAAAATATTATTACTTGTACAAAAAGAAAATGATACAGATCAAATTTTAACTATTAAATTATTGAATAACATACATTTTTCAATTCAAGGGGCAAAAATATTTATTTCTATATATTATAGTCTATTGTAATATTTTGTTCTAAAGTATATTATCATAAAAAATTATAAGTGAAATAAAAAAGTAAAGAGAAATTTTAAATAATATTTATAATATTAATGGTGAATGATAAATATTAGAAGGTGTTATAAATTTTTGAACATCTCATATTTTATATAATCAACTTAATTATTTTTAATTTTAAAAATTATAAATTCACGTACACATGGCCACAATGATGAAGAGAATCTGAGAGTGCTCTCCTCAAAGTATTATCTCGATCGAAAACTCCCCAGGTTGCTTGCATAGCAGAATCAAGTAAACAATCGCCTGCAGAACGATTCCACAAGGCATGGAGACGAGAACCTAGACGTTCAGTTACTTCTAAACACCAATTGACTACTGCTGGTTCCGTCTCAAGCTGCTGTTGGGCATCTTTGTCAAGCAGTTCATCTAACAATTGTTCCTGGATCGGTGTAGGAAGATCTTCTACCTCTTTAAAATAGAAAGAGTGAATTTTTTTAATAAAAAATGTTTAAAATATTTGTTTATTAAAAAGTTAATACAAAATCATTTTTAATTACTATTTACTGAAATAATTTATATAGTTATATAAATATAATCAAAATAAATAAAAAAATATTTTTATAATTTCGTGTTAACTTTCAATATATAGGGAATGGATGATTTATTAATACCTGCTGGTAATGCAAATGTTGTTAATTCTGTAACGTAAGAACAAGGGAAATTCCCAATTCTTTGCCGAACTGTTGAAGCAACGTGACGTCGAATATCAGCAGCAAGATCAGGGGCTACATATGAAGGTACACGTTTTACACCAGAACAAGAGGAACCTTCAATCTGGGATAAGAGGGTAGCTAGCATGTCTTCTCGATGGAATCTATAAAAGCAATTATTTTCATATTCAATGTAATTAATTAATTTTAATCAACTGGGTATATATATATATAAATTAAATTTAAATTTTATAAGAGAATTTTGTAAATAAAACCGCATATTGATATTTTTTATTGTAAATTTATTCAAAAATATACACAACATTTCGATTGCTACTTCTGCAATCGTTATCAAGCGACTGCGAGGTAGCAATCTAAACGTTGTGTATTTTTTGTATTTTTTTGAATAAATTTACAATATTTGGTTTTATTTACAAAATTCCATTATAAATAAAAACAGCCACCAAAGCTTTAATAATTTAATAAATTTAAATTTAATAAATGTTATAATTGTATTAAAGTAAAAATATTTAGAATTCACTATCGAAAATAAATCTGATAATAATCATTTACCTTATAGCTAAATGAACAAGAGTATGTCCTGAATCAAAAGCTGAAGGTCTGTTAAGGAGAGAAACCTCAGTTGCTGTGAGCTGCCTTGCAGGATTACCTCCAGATGACAAATAGGCTTGAACTGGTCCTGGATCACCCTCAACAACGGCCAGGCATGCATTAAGCCAAGGCCAATCGGCTTCTCTCATTCGCTGACGTAAACGTCGTACTCGGCGTTCATAATCAGCATTGTTTTCAGGAACCATTGAGCTACCCGAAGTAAGCCGACGAGGTCCAGTTCTGATAATAAATATAATAAACATTTATTTTCGAAGCATAGATTTCATTATATTATGGATATTTTAAATGAATAAATTGAGATTAATTGATGAGATTTAGGTGAATTAATTTATAGTTTAGATGAATAACTGTTATAATTTGGAATTTTCTTTTTTAATAAATAAATCGGAAGTCATTCAACAAAAATGTCACGATTTAAGAAATTTTTTTTAATATGAAAATAATAACTAAATAAATAACTTATAAGGGAATTTTGTAGATAAAACCACATATTGATATTTTTTATTGTAAATTTATTCAAAAAAATACAAAAAATACACAACGTTTCGATTTCTACTTCTGCAATCGTTTTCTAGCGACTGCACTGTCCGAGCGTCCAGTGCCGACTGACAGTCGCAATCGAAACGTTGTGTATTTTTTTAAATAAATTTATAATAAAAAATATCAATATGTGGTTTTATTTACAAAATTCCCTTATAAATAAAAACAGCCACCAAAGCTTTAATAATTTAATAAATAAATAACTTATTATGAATAACAACAAATTTATAATTAGTCTCTTTTCTTTAAATGAAATTAAAAAATTATAAAATATAAAAATTTTTAGATGAATATTAATATTGGGCCATTACCTCTTTAAGTTTAATTGTTCTTCGTTGATAGTGCTGGAATTAATATAGGCAGCATTTCCTGGTGAAGTATCTCTATCTGGTGAGGATAACGGTTGAGCTCCTCCTTGACTTGAACCTCCACCCCCACCCCCACGAAGCCCAATTTGATTTTGTGAAGTACACATTGTACACTTTATGGCCTTTGGCCAATTTTCATATGTGCAAGTGGGGCAAGTCCATTTGCTTTGATTATTTTGGTTTTGCTGTTGTTGATAATGTTGAGGTGATGAATCTGTAATTCTTAAAGATTGAAATTGTTCTTGTAAAGAGAATGTATTGTTTAAATCTTTTGGTTTTAGTGTGCGACATTCTGTACATCTTTTTGATCGTGACCAATTATGATAGGTGCATTGAGGACATTCCCATTTATCTGAATCGGATGGTCCTGAAGCTGCAACTAAATTCTCAGGAGGTCCAGGTGATTCTCCACCTAATAAATATATATTTTCACCAACAAACGGTTTAGATCCTCGACACATTGTACATTTCAAAGAACTAGGCCAATTTTCAAAAGTACAATATTCACATGTCCATTTATTCTCGTCAGAACTCATAATTTTTCTAGGTAAATTTAGGTTCACACTCACTGACACTCATGAGCCATTCCGTCCAATAACAAATCAGAAAATTGACCTCTATAAGAAAAATAAAAATATAAAAATTAATGATTTTATGAATTTAAAAATTTAAAAAAAATAAATATGAAAATTATAAAAAGCATTTATATAAATCTTCCTACCGGACCTTATTTTATAATTTTATATTCACCTAATCATTTAATATACGAACCTTGAAAAAATTGCTTATTTTATGATCTAAAATGAAAATGTAATAACTTTATTAATAAAAATAATCTTTATGGTATTATAAATATTAGTCGATAACAAACCTAGATTTTCTTCATGAAGATGCAAGTCAAAATTAACCTTTATGTAGCTCGGATCTCATCCATAGAATGCCCTCAAATAAGTTTTCGTTCAAATTTAACAATTAAAAAAGATACAATTTCAAGATCTAAAATTATTGAGTGATTTGAATGTGAGTAAGATTGGAAGTAAATTTAAGGGAAAAAAATCAATATCAGATAATTTTAGAACTTACAATTTTAAAGGGAAGATAGAAAACATTACGTCACGAATAGCGAATTTGCGCCATTTTAGAAACAATCAATGAACCAAAAACTGATATGACCAACTTAATAAAAATTTATTGTTTTTTTCTTATTTATATAAATAAAAAAAAAATATAATATTAAATTAAATAAAAAGGTATGTTTATATTTTAACATTTATTTAATTTATATATATATATATATAAACAGTTAATTTATTATATTGGTTAACCTGCAGTTAATGTATATATGTCAATGTCAAAACATATGTGAGCCAGTGTTCAAACTGGTTCAAACTTCTTAAGGGAATACTTCATTGCAAGTCCGAAATAGTATTTAAATCACACTATGACCACGGTTGATTTAGATAAACCCCGATGGGATCAAAACTCTTATATCGGACGTGCAAAATATTTTCTTACAATTACAAATCCTTTAAATGTATTAACAAGTAATAAAACACTTGAAGAATCCAAAAGTATTGTTGAAAAATATCGCCATGGACAAGACCTTAGCAAATATTCGGAAGATGAATTGTGGAAAGCAAAACAACTCTACGATTCAGCTTATCATCCAGATACACGTGAAAAAATGTTTTTACCTGGTCGTATGTCATTTCAAGTGCCTGGAAATATGTTAATAACCGGTTGCATGATGACTTTTTATAAGTAATTATTGACATCCAATAAATATCATTCTAATTTATCTACTTTTATTGGAAAATAATTTTATTTTATTACTATAGTTTAATACAATTATAATTTATTTCTTCAAATTTCATTTTTTTATATTAATTTGAATTTCAGAAGTAATAGTGCAATTATATTTTGGCAGTGGTTCAATCAAAGTTTTAATGCTGTTGTTAATTATACAAATCGTAGTGGAGATTCACCAATTCCAACTGAGTAAGTTAATTATAATTATTGTTTAATTTAAATATAAAATTTTATCTTGTTTTTTTCTTAAGTGTTTTAGGAAAATCCTATGTGATGGCAACTGGTGGTGCTCTTGTCACTGCCCTTTCATTAAATCACCTTGTTAAAGTAAGTTTTCAACTTATTATTTCTATTATTATATTAATGGATTAGATTAAGTATTTAAATAACAATTTTTTTTTTAATTTTTATTGAGTTAATTGCTTTGTTCCTGATAATTCTCTCATTTTTTTAAAAAATATTTAAAAATGAAGATAGTTCATTAGAAAGATTAGAGAAATTTTCTTTCCCAGATAAATTTAAGCTTGTATTTTTCTCAAATGTAAGGATAATTTTTTTCAAATTGTAGTAAAATACTCAAATTTTTATTTAAACATTTAATTAAATCTTTCTATATATTTTAGAATTTCTTCCACACTTTTAAATTGTTTTTATAAATTTATTATTTTAAGAAATTCACTTTTAATCATGAATCTTGTAAAAATTTAAATATTAATTGTTATATTTTTTTATGAAAAATTTGATCTAATATTCTAGATTAAAATTTATTGAAAGATTTTTCTATAAACGAACTCACTGATTCTGGTGTATATATAAGATACACTATTAATAATGAATTGAACAAATTTATATGATAATTTTATATATAAACACTTGAAGTTAAATGGATTTTTTAAGAATCTATAATTTTAATTTTTTTTTAGTATTTCTTTAACCCTATAAACATAATCTTTTTTTTTAAAAAAAAAAAAATTTCATTTATTTAATTATGTAATAATTTTAAATATTATCATATTTTCAATTAAAATCTAAAGATAAATTTCAAAAGCTTATCTAATATTGACATTTTATTAAGATAACGTTTTAAATAATGATAATATGTTTAAGATAAATATTTTATAGGAAAGGGCAATAGGAATGAATAGTAATAAGTACGTATCACAAATATGAAGAAGCCCTTATAAATTTTAAATTTAATTTAATTTAGATTTCTAAAAAAAAAAATATAAAAATATATTATATTTTGGTAACATATCATTATAATTCTGATATTATTTATTTAAAACAATTTAAATTTATTATTGTGATGATAAAATATATAAAAGGTCATTTGGGCGGAGAATTAATATTAATAAATAGGCATTCAAGGTCAATTAGTGAAGCTCAACTTGGAAAAAGTTTTCTTTCATGATACTATAATCTTAAAATATTATTGATTTAAAAATAAAAATTTTGAAAACTATTTATTATTTATAATTTAAAAATCCAAAATTATAATTCCAAAATATATAATAATTAATTGTCTATTCTCAAATATATATATATGTATATATATATATAAGATTAGAACATAAAAATGTTAAAATTAACTTTGAATAATTTTCCTATTGTTTATATAATAAATTTATAAAAAGAAAAAGAAAAAAATTCCTATTGTAAAGATTAACTAGATATAATAATTATAAATTAAGTTAAAAACAGACCAAAATATTAACTTTTAAATCATTAAATCATATTTCAATCTGGCCTTGAAAAATGTTTATTTGAACTATAACTTAGATAAAGAATAAATTTTATCACTAATTTAAATAGTTAAATGATGCAAATTAAAAACAAAATCTATTGATAATCATTTTATAAAATAGATGTGCCTTCAATATTGAATATCCTCCTGAATTAATTATATATTGTATAATTTTATTTTATTATATAAGTTGATCACATTATCAATTCGGGCCAAATCGATCAACATTAGATCAAATATTCTCATTAAGACAAATATTAGAAAAAAAGGCGAATTCAATATTTCGGTTCATCAAATATTCATAGATTTTAGCAAAGCATTTGACTCTTTAGATCGGGGAAAACTGTTAGAAATTTTAATTTTAATGGGAATCCTGAAAAAAAATACTATGTATGATTCAAATTTGTCTTGAAGGTATTAAAGGAAGGGTTAAATACTGGAATCAATTATCAGAAACTTAAAATTCGGAATGGTTGTTAAAATAAGGAGACGCTCTAATTTTATTTATTTTAATTAGGATAAGTGATTAGATAATTTTGAGAGAAATAGAACGAAATCTAATTAAACAAAAAATTCAGGTATTAGGTTACACGGGCGATTTAAATATATTAAGAGATTCAACAAATTTAAGCAATTTCAATTCGACAAAATCGGTTAGGTTTGAAATTAATAGTGCTAAAACAAAATATTTATAGTAGCAGAGAGCAATAATATTAACACAAAACATCTGAACATATAAAACGTAGAATTTGAAAATGTAGAAAAATTTAAATACTTCGGTAATCACGAAGCATAATAATGTTCGAGAAGAATGTAAATCAAGATTGCAATCGGGTAACTCTTGTTATCATGCAGTAAAGGGACTTATCTCGTCAAAATTATTATCAAAGGGGATCAAAATTAAAATATATAAAACAATTAGTTGTATTATATAGGTGTAAGGCGTGGTCTATGACCATAGAAGACGAGAGTAGATTTAGAGTATTTGAGAATAGGATTTTTCGCAGCATTTATAGGCCAAAGAAATGAGGTCACCGGGGAATGACGAAGACTGCATAACGAGGAATTGCAGTCATAAAATCGAGAAGGTTCCGATGGGCAGGACACGTGATATGAAAGACTAACGAAAATATATATTTGTGGGGAGACCGATTGGGAAAAGTCCGGTTGGAAGACCAAGGACGCGGTGGGTAGGTAATGTAAGAAGGGACGTAAGAGAGATGGGAGAAAATAAGTGTTGGATGGGTGTAGCTTAGGACAGGAACACTTGGAGAAATGTCGTTGCTGCAGCCAAGAACTTTTGAGTTTCGTAGATCCACAGAGATAGATAGATAAGTTGTTTACATATATATAATATATTAACTATATATTTTAAAATTAAATTAAAGTATATTTTCTTCTTTATATTATTTATTGAAAATAAATTATTTATTATACTATACTCTTATTAGTTTGCATTTTAAAAAATATATCATTAAATATATGAAATATTATTTTTTTTTTTAGTTTATATAATTGAACTATGTATAAATAGATAAAACAAAGTCACTAGCCCCGTTAATTTATACAACTTAGTCATCTCTATACAAATCAGATAATCTGGTTGCATAAAATTAAAAAAAAAAACAAAAAAAACAATTCAAAATCTATGATACATAAATAAAATTTAATTAATATAAGAAAATAAAGAAGTGCCTGTTGCTTTTGAACATCTTATGAAACTACAACGCCTATCAATTAAATTAGAATACCGACTTTAAAATTTTAAAATTTATTTAACTCTCAAAAATGAAGAAATCGAATTTAAACTACTAATTATAATTAATATATATCTTTAAATTTTATTTTATTATATATATTTATTGCCAATCACTCTTAAAATGATATATATATATACTTATATTTAATTTATTTTTATATTGACCAAACATTCAGCTCAAACTATTATTAATTATACACTTACTAAACATTTTATATTTAAAAATTAACATGCATTTTAACTATCTTAGACATATTTTACAAACTTATGAATTCCAGTTAAAAACTCAACATCTACAATATTTTAGAGCATGCCTCCAGTTGTCGGGCGTCTTGTACCTTTTGCTGCTGTTGCATCTGCCAATTGCATCAACGTACCAATGATGCGAAAAACGTAATATTCTTTCTCTATAATACTTTTTTTTCTAAATATGTAACATATTTGATACCAATATTTAATATCTATAGTGAATTAGAAAATGGCATAACAATCTCAGATGAGAATGGAAACAAACTTGGATATTCGAAAAAAATGGCAGTATCAGCAATTAGTCAAGTAGTGTTCAGCAGAATTCTCATGGCAGCACCTGGCATGGGTAAGTAATTTTATATAAGACTTACTAATCTTATATAAAACCTACTGAAGTATAATAAACCTCTATTAATCGATATTAATGAATTACTGGTTCAAAAGTCATCAGTAGAAGGTTCAAACAATAACAAATTACATAAAAAAATAAACAATATAAATATATTTCAATATCTTTCAGCTGTATTTTAAAGTGAAGTTCTCTAAATCATCTCCCCCCCTCATATCTAAAATGAACTTACCTGTTTCATTGATTATCATTAATTGTACTTTTTTTCAATGATTTTTATTAAAGGTTTTGTAGACTAATTGAAATAATAATTATATATTATATTTGAGTATTTTGTTTATTATAAAAAGTTATCTACATTATTTTATGTAATGATTTTTTAATATATATACTTTACTATTGAAGTAAAGATAGATTTATTTATATTTAAAATTATAGTTGAATAGCTAAATATATACATATATATTATATAATTGTGAATAATAAATTTTTGAATAAATTATAATCCAATTAATGACCAAATTGATGAATAAATTTAATTTTATAATATATATATTTAACTTATTCACGATTTTTATATCTTAACAGATAGATTTGAAAATTAAAAAGTAAAAATAAAATTTATTTAATAATAAAAATCTCTAGTCAAACAGACAAGTATAGATGACATTAAAAAGGTTACTATTAAATTTTCAAATTTATTTTATTGCTTAACAAAAGAACAAAAGAAGTTAGTAGATGAGATAAACAAGAGTAACTTTACTCTACAGACCTTTTAATATATTCTATAACAATTGCTGAATGTTCTTATTACAAGTTCTTATTAATCAAAAATTAAAAAAAAAAATTTAGAAATTATCTAATAAATATGATATATCTTTATCATATAATAAGTATTGCTTAAATACCATAAAATAATTTTTTTTATAATTTAATATACTTTATAAAAATACAAATAGTAATATAGACAGAACAATTAATTAGGCTGTATTATCGCGCATTTAAGTTTATAAATAAAATAAATGATTATTTAGTTTATTATCATTCATAATTAACATAAATTAAATTGAAAATAATTATTTATTAGTATAATAATAATCGTGGATTTATTGGCTTTATATTTTCAAAATTTTACTAAATCCGTTTTAATTGTAATTTTATTTTCATGTACTAAAAGTTAAATAAAAGATTAAATTGTTTTTTTTTAGTTATTGTACCCTTTGTTATGGATAAATTAGAACGAAAAGGATTATTTAAACGTTTGCCATGGACTGCACTTCCTATACAAGTGAGTCTTCTTGGCTTATGTTTAACATTTGCCACTCCTTTATGTTGTGCGATATTCAATCAAAAAGTTCAAGTCGCTGTCGATGATCTTGAAAATGAACTTAAGGTAAATATTTAATTAAATTGAAACCTATTCTATATTCTCATATGATTTTTTTATGAAATTCCTAATCTAACATTTATTTATATTTATTACATATTTATTATTGATTAATTTGTATTTATTTATTTTAGGACAAGATTAAAAAACTTAAAAATCCACCTGAATATGTTTATTATAACAAAGGTCTCTAAGTAGAATGAAATAACAGTAAACATTTACTGTTTTTAAAATTCTAACTTTTAAATAACTACTTTTATAGTTATAAAATGTGTAATAGATTTGCCATTTTATTATATAAACAAATGATCGGTATTTCTACAACCTTCTTTATTCAAATGTTAATCTCAGATACTGAAACATCTGAAAAGAAATGTATATTATTTAGAATTTTTTACACCACAATTTTTGATCCCAACAACAAACATCTATTAAACTCTTATTAAATTTTATTTATAAATAGTTGGTTTAGCAATAAGCATTTACCAAAATAGAAACAGTTAGTAGTTTGGTTAACATATTATTCATAATCTAAAAATAAAGAAAGGAATGAATATTTTTTTGTCTACTCAAACAAATTGTGTTCGCATACTTAAATCATATTTGGAACTTTTCCAATCTAATCCCTATTTTTTCTCTTCTTTTCTGAATTAAAATAAATTCTAATTTTATTAATCTAATTAGTTGATTAGATTTTTTTTATTGGAATGTCTACAAAAAATTTAAATTTTTTTTTAAACGGGTAAAAACATCTAGTTTATGTCAAAATTTTCATAATTTTTTGATACAATCTATATGTATATTTAAAAACTGCATTTGATAACTTTAAATACCTCTTCTATTTTCATATTGATTTTATTTTGTTTTTTTATAAGTTATATTTATATAAACTAAGATAACTTGTTTACAAATAGCTTTATTTTTTTTCTTTTGCTTTTAATTTTATTGTTAAGCAATTAAATAATTATATTCGAAACAATTTAATGCAGAACTGATTCTTTTAATAAATCTATATTATTTTAAATTATGAAATTTAATTTATTTAATTTTTTCAAAGAAATTTCTTTATTTCTATATAAATTAAATGTTTATTTTATAAAAGCAATTTAATATCTAATTGAATCGGTTCTGTATATTTTTTTATTCTTTTATCTAATTGTTTTTTATTTAAATAAATTATATTTATTAACATTTTATAAAGTTAATCATTTTACCATATATTTTATACAAATTAAATCTATTTTTACAAATATGCTTGAGAATTATATAATTATGTTATACCTATAATTTTAAGGGTAAATATTGTTATTTCATTTTATCTAAATTTTTCAAATATTTATCAACAAAAATAAAATCACTTTATATTCATTTATGATACTAATATTTATAATACTAATATATTTCTGTTAACTATTAAAAATTCAATACTGGTTGAAATGTAAATCTGTGTAAATTATTTCTGTAACCCTTAATTTTTATTTCAGAAATGTTCATTAAATTTTTCTTAATAATAATTTTGACGTTTATATTTTTGTTCTTTTTTTAAGAATACATATAATATGCAAATATAATTTTTCAAAATATAGAACTATAATAAAATATAAAATATTTACACTCTCAAAAGAATTTTGAGGTAAAATAAAGAATAAACAATGCAATTCTAGTAAATATTATAAAACATGCCTTTAATTTTACTATTATGATAGTAGAATTTATTGTTAAAGATAATCTTTTTATAAAATACTCAAAAATATTAGAATATAAATATCATTTTGTTTTAATTCAAGTAAAAATTAAAGTATAATTTTTCTTGTATAACTATTTTACTCTCAGTTCTACTCATTTTTTTAAATTAATTTTTAGAACTTATTTTCAAATTAAATGATTACTTTATTCTCTTTAATAGAATAGGATTTAAAGAGTCGAAATTGATCTAAATAATTGAAAAGGAATGTGAAGGCTACAAGAACATTGACATTCAATTGAAATAAATCATATTAGTTATTTAACATATCATTGATAACACACACTTAAATATTTTATTACAAACTCAGTCCACCTTCAGCGCTATTCACATCTGGACGGGGGGCTCTGCCACCTGTACCCCCAAAGTAATACCTATTATAGTATGTAAGAGGTATTCATTTTTTTTTTGATTTATAAAACAAAAAATAACTTTTTTAACTTATTTGATCTTCCCACAATCATACAAAATTTAAATAAATTCAAATATTTATTTTTTTTAATTTATATACGATTTAATTTCAACTTGTGAGCCATAATAATTGGTGTATAGAAATATTCAATGTTCTTAACAAGATTAGATTTGATCTAATATTGTCCGATTTGGCGTTAATTCACATTGATATTCTCTTAAGATTAGAAAAAACTTTTAATTCCTACAAGATATGCGAAAAATTCTGAGCAATATACAGACAAAAACCTTAATATATTATTGTTATTATATATATGTGTGTGGAAAATATTGTTATTTACTAATTCTTATCCGATAAAATTTTTATATTAAATATAACATATTAAGCCATAATAAATTTTATTAAAATTTGAAATTGTATTTAAAAAATTAAGAAGAAATGGATAGTTACTTAAATAAATATTATAAATATATATATATAAATATGTTTATCTCTTATAAATTTTATTTATCAAATTAAAAGTTAAAAAAGTAACTCTTTATAATCGTTTTTAATTTATGTTTAAATCTCATTTGACATCTTTCTATATTCATAAATATTAAATAGTTAAATACTTATAATATTTCACATTGTTAATCGGGTCAATTTGAATATTTAATTTTTTAGAGACAGAAAAAATATAGATTTTACTGGAAATCACTGACAACTTGGCTGTGCCCCTTCAAATATAACTCTATTCATCTTTACGGGTCATTGAGATATGAAAAATATAAATAAGGATTAATAACATAAATAATAAGAGATATTAGTTCAAAATAATTTAATATAACTATTGAATCCAGTGATAGAATAAAATGCGTTTATATCGCTGAATTAGTTTAGAAATAAAGTAATAATTTAATAAAATGAAAATAGTGTAAAAATTATATAAAAAATGATTATAAAGGAACAGAATTTTGAAACTATAATTTATTAAAATTTGTAAAAACATCAATTTTATTCAAGACAATATTTATTATTAAGTAATACTTTATTTGTAATTTTTCCTCTAGTGTTTGTTCAGATATATTTACTTAATTGGAGATTATTTGGTCAAGAAAGTAGTATTTTTTGTATCATTTTAATTGCTGTTTTAGAATTAATTGCTTTCCTGCTCTATCCACTGAGTAAGAATCTATTTTCTATTTTAGATAAAAAGCATATTAAATGGGCGGAGGACAAGATAAATAATATAAAGAGGCACAGAGCTCAATAAATTCATGGCCAAAGCACAAAAGGAAAAGAAAAAAATTTAAGAGTAGATCTTTGTTCAATTAAAATCTCAAATCAAGCATAAAAAAAAGCATATTTAATATATATGTTTTTTTATTAATATTATCAATTATTATTATATTATTAAGCAATATTAATAATTTTTATTCAAAATTGAAAGAGAAAGAGTTTTAAATATCCCTAGAAAATCCAAGGCTTTGAAAGTTTAAAATTTAAATGAAAGGAAATCTAATCGATTAATAAAAATATTTATTTCTATAATTAAATTAAATTAAATGTTAAAATTCTTTATATTGTATTACAATCAATTTAAAATAATTGTTATCTTCAAAAAATAATGTGTAGTTCTCCATCAATTTCAATTACCTAAATAAAAGGAAATAGTAACAGAGATTTGTTGCGTGCTAAATTAAATATTTTCCATATTATGAAAGTTTATCAAATATTAAATATTATAATATATAAATATTAAAAAATTAAGTTTTATTGAAGCATCCGATGAAATATTCACTTTCATTTTTTTTTATGTTAAATAGAATATAATCGTTACGTCAAATGAAATCATTGAATATACTTACAAAAGTGAAGTTTAATAATTATCTATATGGAAATTTTCAGAAATAAAATGATTTATATAAAAATTATAATATAATGCTTTAACATTGAGAATAACCATCAGATAAATTGGAAATATTGATTTACAAAAAACTGAAAATTAAATTTAAATTGTTTGCTATTGAGATAAATTCTTTAACATGCATTGCTTATTCAATTAGAAAGTCAATAAATCAAAATTATTTTCATTTTAAGGGTTAGTTCATTTTAAATTTTGATATTTTTTTCTGAAAGGGTTTATATATTGAATATATTTTTTTTTTGGTGTCATGGAAGGAGAAATGGGGTGTACATTTAATGTCCCCCTACAAATATGGTGTACTTCTTCTGTACATTCTTTATACTTATATACTTATTAATTAATAATAAAATATATTTTTTCAATAAAAATAAATAAGAAGGCTGGAAATAAATTATTTGGAAATTCGAGAAATGTTTTTATTGAATGTTTTTTTTATTTCTAAAATTCTGGGCCAAATCGAATTCAATCTATTCGCACCAAATGAATTAATTAATATATATAAATATATATAAATTAGGTAATTATACATAATATATTATTATTTATTTAATCTATTTATTGTAAATTTTCTTAAAAAAAAATTGTTTTATTGATAACAATTTTATTTAAAGAGAAATATAATTGTAATACTTATATATATGCTTACATGTATATACTTGTATATTTATACATACAAAATGTAAATATATTGTTTTAATCATTTTAAATATATATATACAGTGATGTATTGGTAAAATAAGAAGTAAGGGAACGCATAGTTGGAGCAAAAAAAAGTCCTATTTTCAGCAAACTATTTTTTTCCATATAATTTTTTAATTTCTCTTATTCTTACTATACAAAATATTAACGAACACAAAAAAGGAAATTCTAACAGTAGATTTAAGTGGGAGTTGTCTGGTCATGAAAAAGTACTGGAAGGCGTTCCGGTTCTGAAAAAGGTAAGGGAACGTCGTTCCCCCGCGTTCCCCTCCCAATACACCATTGTATATATATAATGAATTATTTAATTTAATAAAATATATTTTTTTATAACTAAAAACTATACATATGGGATTAAACATAGAAATTAATAATCTTTGTTGTTTGAAAAATATAATGAAATAAAATATTAATGTGTTAAAATGATAGAAATGGAGATATTAAATTTTTATAAGATTATTATATAAAAATTTTGCATTTAATTACTCATAAATTATCAATTATTTTTATTAATCGAATCTTTGACATTTTTAGAGAATTTTTTAAAATATTTTACCCAGTAATCAAGTTTTTTTTTTTACTAATTCTCAAGTATATCTTTTGGATAAGACCAATACGTGTAGACTACCTAATGGTGAGTAGAGAGTCATCTAAACATTTCAAAAAATCACTCAGTTCTTTCCTCATTAAGTACTTCCACATTAAATATTTTATTAAATAATTTGATCATCTGTCATGTGTATGAATATTAATTACGGGCTTAGAATCAGAAGGTTTCATAAAGTTGAGCTTTTTTTTAAAAAAAATTTATTGTAAATTACTTATTTCTTATGAAATGAATTTAAGAATATGCATAGTTATTTCTTAAAATATAGAAGAAATTAGTATATTATATAATTTATTCTTTTAACAAAAAAAAAAAAAAATATTAAAAAAATTTTAATAAATATTCTAGACTATAGGTTCCCAAACTTTTTTTGTGTCGTAGACCCCTTGCCAAGTTTTTACATGTTTTTCGGTTTTGGGTAAACCCCCTAAATTTATTTTTTGTAAAAAAATTTTACCTTTTTTTAGAGCCTTATTGAAAAATCAAAAATGTTTTAAGAGCCATGTCGGAAAAACAATTTAGCCTTTTTTTTAGGCTTGTGGTCCGCTATCGTAGGACCCCCATTTTCATTTCATGGAACCCCCAAATTTTTATTCGCTGCTATAGACCCCTGGGGGTTGATATAGACCACTTTGGGAACCTCTGTTCTAGACTAAAATCCTAACTTTAAAATAATTAAGCGTAAGAAAATGATAAATCTATACAATTGTTTAATCCTAGTATATAAATATATTACATTTGGAGTAAGTTATTCTATAATAATTATAAAAGAATGTGTGATTATGATATTACATGATATAGATTATGCAAGTTAAGAATAAGTTAATTAGATAAGATTTCGGTTTCACCAAAATTTTGATAAATTATTTATACATTTTGTTTTGTTTTTTAATTTTTTTTTTTTTTTTTTTTTTTGATGATTTCTCTTTTAAGCTTAGCTAATGTCATAATAGAATTTTATACACGAAATATAATAAAAATGTGTAATATGTTAAATAATAATATATAAAAATGAATGTTTATTCTATTTTTTAAATAAATTCGATATTGTTCTTATCTAGGTATTAGAGTAAAAGTATTATTTATTAAAGAAACATTGTATATTCAATATTCATCTGAATAATCTGAATACCTAAATCTAAAATCATTGATATATTAAATATATATACAAATTTAATAAATAATCTTAGCAATTATTGTTTCTTATGTTTGTTTCTTAAATTTTTTAAATTCAAATGAACATTTTGAACATAAATAATTTCAAAAACTGTAAAGAAAAAGTTTTTAATCATGACAAAAAGTTTGAAATTTTGAAAAACAGTTTAATTTCTGTTTAATAAATTGTTTAATTTATATTCTTTCCTTCCTTCCTTAATTTTGGAAATTTCTTTTTTTTAATTATTATTGTCATTTAAAATCCATTCGCAATCGATTTGCAATGAGAACAACGCATGGGTAATTCTAATTATTTCATTTTCACTACTCATACCATTTATTTATTCTTAAGAGTAATTAAATTATCATATTTAATTAGTAAACAATTTAATAGTGATAGTAACAATAACAATAATAATTATTTAATTAAAATGAATGAGTAATGCCATCTTATCTTTTTGTATATTATATATGTAGGTATAACATTTCCTATAGGTATAGTAGGTAAATACGTTTCTCTTAGAAAAGATTCTTTCTTTTTCGGATGATTGGTAATTGTTTTCGCTTCCTGGCATGATTAAGTAAATATATTGTATATTATGATAAGAAATTAAATGAAAATATATTATATGTACGATATCGTACCAATATTAGTATAAAAAAAGATGTAATATTCAACCCTAAAGATATAAAATAATTTAATATAAATGATAATTAAATTAAATTGTATTAAAAAAATATATTTTTTAATCTATTTAAATGTCTATTTAAATGTCATAATTTTTTATTAAATTAAACCTCCTACCTTTACTGAAAATGAAGGTTTGTAATAAATAATATTTTATTAATATTTTAGAATCGGAACGCGGGGGAACGACGTTCTCTTACCTTTTTTCAGAACCGGAACGCGTTCCAGTACTTTTTCATGACCCGACAACTCCCACTTAAATCTACTGTTATAGTTTCTTTTTTTGTGTTCGTAAATATTTTGTATAGTAAGAATAAGCAAATATATGGAAAAAAATAGTTTGCTGAAAATAGGACTTTTTTTTTGCTCCCACTATGCGTTCCCTTACTTCTTATTTTACCAATACATCACTGATTATATGTACACAATATATAAATATTATATTAAATGTAATTATTATATAATTAGGATTAAATTTATCTTATTTAAAGAATTATGTAGAATTAAATAATTTTAATAATTTGTTGTTATAATAATTATAATAAATTATTTATTAAATAAATTTTATTATTTAAATTTATTTATTTTGTAAAAATTTTAACAAATATATTCATTAAAATATTAAACAATATAATAAATGGTAATATAGAATAGTGACCTATTTTTCTTTTCTTGTAATTGTTAGTGTAGCAGTTGTATTTATTTATTTATTATATTATTTCTTTATTAAAGTAAGAATATTTCATGAAATTGGATAAAATTAACTTTATTATTTATTACAAATTATTAAATGAGATTATAAGTCAGTTTAATTGAATTCAAATTTAAATAATATTAAATGCGTTCCCTTACTTCTTATTTTACCAATACATCACTGTAATTAATGTCTATTTAAAAATAAATCAAAATTAATAAATAAAATAAATAATAATAAATTAAATAATTAATTAAAATCACAAAATTTGAGATGATCTCAATAGTAAACATAATTTTTTTAAATATTGTTTTGTTTCACATTGTATTTAATTTTTCTCACTTAACAATCCACTTAATTTTCTACAAAACATATCACTTTGATGTACATTCTGGAATATCCTTTCAGAAAAAAAAGAAAATTTCAAAAAAAAAAAAAAAAAAAAATTAAAGACTCGAACCCAAAACAACACATCCTCGAAAATCTAACCACGCACAGTAAAAATTAGTACTAATTAAGCAGCGACGCAACTTCGAAAAAATTTTACCAATACATAACTGCACACCAGCTATCATATGCATTCTGTGTAAACCATTCATTTTTCAGTAGTTTAGTAGTTTGAGTAAGTCAGTAGTGTAGTAGTTTGAGTAAGACACATACCACATTAAATTAGTTTATCCGAAATTAGTTTGGCCCAAATTAAAAGAGAAATTAAAAAAAAAATATACATAAGATTTCAGAAGTTTTATAAAATAAAATACAGAACAGATTATACATATTTTCACTTTTCAAAATAATATTCAATGATTTTCCCAGGTGTATTAACACATTATATTCTCATTTTATTTATATTCGTTATAATGAAAAGTTCACAATTGTGATGATGTTTCAGTTTATAATTTTCCAGCCAGTGGAATTTTCTATTTTTATTTATTTATTTATTTTTTTTTTTTTTGTACTTTTTGTTTTGATCTGGTTGATTAATATTTAAGTTTACCTGGGCGTGAGTCAACTTTGCGGTTGATCATTAATTCTTATTAGAGAAAGTGAAGGAAATCTCAAATAAATAATAATTATTAAAAGAAAAATTAGATTCAATTTCCTGTATTCATTATTATTAAAAATTAAAATTCCTAATTAATTTCATTTTATTTAGGAATAAAATAAAATAGTTTCAATTAGAACACACAATTTAATCATTAGTCTGTGATTGGCACAGGATATAGAGATAGTGTGGATTAAACAAATTAAAAATAGTTTTGAATAAACTTATGGAACTATAATAGTAATGAATTAGACATAAAATAAATATTGATGCATTTTCTTTTATTCGATGATATACTGATATATAAAATAAAATTTTCTGATTTTTTTTTCATATGAAAAAGTCCCAAAGGCTTTTAATATTGAATATAGAATATTGAATACTCATAAACACAAAAAAAATTATTTAAAATCTAATTAAATGGTGAAGAGTGAAATTTCTTTTGTTATTTAAAATAACTTTTATTTATTCTAGTTACTAATGTGTTGATACTAAAAAGAAAATTAGCTGGAGTGTCTCCACTCGACTATCTCGCAATTTGATTTGGTTTAAATAACATTTTATATTATATTTAAATTAAATTTAATTAATTATAAATTATAAATTAAAATTAATAAATAATATTTATTAAATCAGCGCGTGTTTGGCTTTTTGTTGATGGCACCACGTCACGTGTTGGCGCGTGAGATTTGCAGTGTTAAAAAATTAATTCTGGTACTATCAGCGAATCAATCAAGCTGAAATTCTATATATAGCAGTTTTATACAATTTTTAATCATACGAAAAATTATCAAACATATATTTTTATTTTTACGGTCACTTTAGAGGAAAAAAAAAATCAAAACGTGGTAAGTAAAGACCCTCTTCTGGTTGAGCTACATTTTTCAAAAGCGGATAGAAAACTACGAATTTTGAATAATGCCCGTGTACCAAATTTCATTATTCTAGCTCAAACCGTTTTTGCGTAATCTTGTCTACATACACACATACATACATACACACACACACAGACAGACATTTTTCTCAACCTTAGTGAAAATGACTCAGGGACCTTCAAAACGTATAAAACATCAAAATCTCAACATCGAAAATTTTCGTGATCGCAATACTATCTCTGGCAAGATAGTAAAAATGATTTAATTTTTATTTAATTTTTAAATAAGTATTACAAGAGATTTTACAAATTGTATTTATTTTATTTAATTTTGAGGCGCCAATTGTTAGAACGTGATCATTGAATTTTAATAAATATTTAAATTTGTAATAATTTGAAAATGGCGATAATCATTTTTACTGGGTATAACAAGAATATCCTGTCATTTGGAGAAATTTCTAATTTGCACTTTAACCTTAAGATTTCCACTTAACGATAAATGAAAAATCAGTAAAATTGACTGTGTGATGCATAATAGTAAATTACAGTATTAAATATCTTCGCTTTTCATTCTAGCTATTAAGTCAGGAAAGTTAAGATTAGAGTTATGTTAGATAAGGATGCTTTTTATTATTATTAAATCGAGGGAGTGAAAAGAAAACGAAAAAAATAAAAAAAATACTTGCTTGTAATATTAAAAAAAAAGACGAGAGTTTAAAAAAAATCCATAATTTTATCTCTTTTCAATTTTATTTTAAATAAATAGGATAGGATTGTAATCTATTTTATTGATTGGATAGTTTAGAGTTCAATTACAAAAATTATTATTTATTATTCAAACAAATAACAATAAATTCATCCCTGGTTCAGCTAAAATTGTACGATTTAAATATTGAAATTTCTAAATATAATTAATCATACAACTCTATAATAATAACATAATAACATTATTATCTTAAGGGCGATGATTTAATATGAAAATTTTTGATATTTCTTATTGGTGATATTAGGAAAAAATCATTCAGCTACTTTCTCGATTAAAGTAGTATTTACCATTCAATAGTCCATAGTCCAATAGTTATTTTATTTCTACATAAATATCTGTTCTAAAGAAAAGGTAAATTTTAGACAGATTTTTTTTGTTATGTTGGTGTACACATTATCAGCCATTTTGGATTAGTAGTTTGTTTTTGACAACTGAAAAAGTTAATCACGTTTACTGTGTTTTTCGATTTTTTAAAGAATCTGTATTAAATTTTGTTTTAAAAATGGAACAGGTCGTAATGTTAATAAGGAATACTACAAGGAAGTTATGCAACATTTGGGTGAAGCAATACGTCTGAAACGATCGAAATTGTGGGAAAACTAATCATGGATTCTGCATCACGATAATGCACCAGCTCACACATCATCATAAACCACCGTATTCGCCAGATGTGTCTCCCTTTTCCTATTCCCAAAACTGAAGAGACAAATGAAAGGAAAACGTTTTGCTACAATTGATGAAAAAATGTTGTAATCGAAGAACGAACTGATGGTCATACCGAAAAGCTCATTTCAGAAGTGCTTCGACGATTGGAAGAAATTACTTTGAAGGGGACAAAATGGATTTTAAGGAATAAATAAATACTTTTAAAAATACATTAATTCAAAATTCACCTTTTCTTTTGAACAAACCTCGTATATCCTATATATATATGTATATATATACTGCGTGACCAAAAAAACGGAGAACTTTTTAATAATCTAAAAAAACTATTAAAAAAATGTGATAAAAGAAAAACATTTTATAGTAATTGAGTAATTAATAAAACTTATCATTTAAGAAATATTAATGAAATTTATCTTTTATTTTTAATCTCTTCTTTTCCTTTAGATACCATTCTTCTGTACGAATACATCCTTAAATGTTACTATTTATTTTCAAAAAATAATATAATTAGTATGTAATTAATGCGTAAGAGCGCTTATGAAGTGCATTAAGAATTATATCTTCACAGTAACGGTAATTTTGCTTATTCACATAATCGATGAGATGAAAATGGACCTCATTTGACATTGACAGACAACATTCATTGTATAAACATCATAATTTTTAATAAATTAATAAATTAAAAGTTCAATTTAATTAAAGTTTTTTAACGGTCAAGAATGTATTCAATAAAGCAAGAAGAAGACATCAACAAAAAAAATTGATAAATTAATGTTTCTTAAAAATGGCAAGTTTTAAACACATTACATCGCATTCAAAAATTTAAAAAGTTCTCTTTTTTTATATTTCTTGTATATATAGGAGTGAGGTTGATTACAGTTACTAGGGTTTTTATTCAAACAGGACTTCTTTGGCCTCCAAATAATTGGTTGAAATTGCAATATGTTTATATTACAATTTTTACTATAGTAATGTGATCACAAAAATTTTCGATGTTGAGATTTTGATGTTTTTATAAGTTTTGAAGGTCCCTAAGTCATTTTCACTAAGGTTGAGAAAAATGTATCTGTGTGTGCCTGTAGAAGGCGCCATTTGGTGTGTGGGTAGCGAACCTGCCTCACATTCCCCGGTTCAACTCCCGGGCCTGGCAAGGGAATTTCCTGATGGGACGGAGTCAACCCAGCCTCCGGGAACAACATTGGGGAAAAGCTACTTGATAGTGGCTCCGATCAAGAAAACCAAGGTAAAGGTTGGTAGGACCCGTTCTACTGATCTTAGGACACCTCATTGATATAACCGGCTTGATTGGCGTTGTCCTTGCGTAGGACGTACAAAAGTCAGAGGTTTTTTTTTTATATAAATCTGTGATGAAATGTAAGTAATCTTTCTCTAATGTAATAATTATTCAATACTAGTATTATTTAAAAAAAAATGTTTTTAGTTTCAAAATTATTCTATAAATTATTTATTAAAAAAATTTTCAATTTTTAAATTATACACTATTTAAATTACAAGTGTTAACTAGCAATTTTCAATTTTAATGACTCAAGTAAACAGAGTCTTAAATGTGTGTGTCTTGTTTATAAAAAAAAATCTCTAAACATTTTGTGTGTTAATTAAATCGTGAAATAAAGAAATAATCGTAAAAGATAAAATTTAAAATTTAATAATAATGTTATTTATAGAATATTTAAATCGTTGTGTGGCGCGTTGAGTTATTTTAAAATTTTTTCTAAATTTTAGGTTTGATTCTTTGGAAAATTATCTAATGCCAATCAGCCCTCTTTAAATTAGCTGGAGTGTCTCCATTCGACTATCTCGCAATTGGAATTAGATTAAATAACATAATATATTATATTTAAATTAAATTTAATTAATTATAAATTATAAATTAAAATTAATAAATAATATTTATTAAACCAGTGCATATTTGGCTCTTAATTGATGGCACCACGTCACGTGTTGGCTCGTGAGAGTTGCAGTGATAAAAAATTAATTCTGGTACTTTCAGAGATTCAATCCAGCTGAAATTCTATATAAAGCAGTTTTATAAAATTATTAATCATGTGAAAAATTATCACAAACATATATCTTTATTTTTACGGTTACTTTAGAGAAAAAAAATCAAAACGTTGTAAGTAATGACTCTCTTCCGGGTGAGCTACATTTCTCAAAAGTTGGTAGAAAACTACGAATTTTAAATAATGCCCATGTACCAAATTTCATTATTTTAGCTCAAACGTAATCTTTGCGTAATCTTGTCTACACACACACACACACATTTTTCTCAACCTTAGTGAAAATTATTCTGGAACCTTCAAAACGTAAAAAAACATCAAAATCTCAACATCGAAAATTTTCGTGATTGCAATACTATCTCTGGCGGATAGTAAAAACTATTAAATGAGGTAAGAGAAGGGCAAATCTCAATTTCCACCTTCTAGTCATTTTAATTAGTTCCATTTATTGCATAATTTCACTGTCAGGGTTTGAAAAGGTCGAAGATTTTCCCCTGAACAATAATTATTTGGTTAATTTTTCATCAACTTTCAGATGATATTACTTGAAAATGTCAAATGTCAAAGTTAATACCTACTAGGAGTACCTATATAATTAAATTAATTTAAAAAAAAAATTATTATCTTATCGTGGTGATATTGAAACGATAAAAAAACAATTTTCTTTTCTCGTTCAAGTGAAATGGTAGATGAAAGAAAATCATCTTTTTCTGTAACGAAAGAAATAAAATGAATGGAATCAAAGTGAAGGAGTTAAAGTGTTTGTTAGTGAAAGTATTCATACACACACACACACACACACAGTTATTCAGCATTCAATTCATTACAATCTGATTTGATAGGGAAATAGGATGACTTTATATAATAGCGCCAAAATTAATGTTAAATCTCATGAAAAAGGATAATTGGCTTACTCAGCGAAAAGAAAAGCACTCAACATAATAAATATACTTTTAGGAATATTCAACCTTCTTGGTAAGTTCAGTTTTTCAACGAGACCTTGAACATCATTGAAACGATGGTAATAGTGAAATTGAAGATGATAAAAATAAATTTAATCAATAAGATGATTACGCATTTCTTGGTTAAACAAGAAATATTAATAAAAAAGTAAAATAATAAACTGGAGGGTCTCCACTCGACTATCTCGCAATTTGAATTGGATTAAATAACAGATATATTATATTTAAATTAAATTTAATTAATTATAAATTATAAATTAAAATGAATAAATAATATTTATTAAACCAGCGCATGTTTGGCTCTTTGTTGATGGCACCTACGAAAATATGTATACATTTATAAATTATATATAAATATAAATCTATAGATTATCTATTTCTAATGAAAAACATTCCTTGAATTATTTTCTTTATCTTTTTAATTATTAATATATAAAAAATAAATGATGTTATTTATTTTATAAATGCAGGAGGCAAACGGGCACAGCCAGAATAATTCGATTGTTTATAGGATTGGATTGAAAAGCGATAAGCAACTCGGCCAATTCTTTGAAAAAGAATATTAAAATATTAAAATAAAATAGAATTTCATGTTTAGTATTCATTGAACAGTGAATAAAAAAAGACGCCAAGCTAAAATGGCTGATTGAAAACGTTCTAACAGGTAATTAACAGCTGTTATATTGTATCTACCCACTAATAATCCCTTTTTAATTATAAATATATTATTAATTAATCATAGTTATTCGTTTAATAAACATCCTCTATGAATATAATTATTAATTATGATTATAATATTATTTTTCATATTCATAAACTCGTATAGTTTTATAAATACTTTATATACTTCAATTACTTTTCACATGGTGAATTACAAATGATTTGTTATTGATATCCTTTGAAAATGAAGGAAAAATAAAAATAAAAAAAATCTGAAATGTCTACTCGACTATCCCCCAATTTGAATTGGATTAAATACAGATATTATATTTAAATTAATTATAAATTATAAATTAAAATTAATAAATAATATTTATTAAACCAGCGCATGTTTGGCTCTTTCTTGATAGCACCAGGTCACGTGTTGGCGCGTTATTTGCAGTGTTAAAAAATTAATTCCGGTACTTTCAGTGAATCAATCAAGCTTAAATTCTATATATAGCAGTTTTATACAATTTATATTCATATGAAAAACTATCAAATATATAATTTTATTTTTACGGTCACTTTAGAGGAAAAAAACGTTGTAGGTATTGACCCTGTTCCAATTGAGCTACATTTCACAATAAAACTACGAATTTTGAATAATGCCCATATACCAAATTTCATGATTCTAACTCAAACCGTGACACACACACAGACAGACATTTTTCTCAACCTTAGTGAAAATCACTCAGGGTCCTTCAAAACGTATAAAAACATCAAAATTTCGACATCGAAAATTTACATGATCGCGGCGAGATAGTAGAAAATCAACATTGTATTCATTTATAGAAATGTTAGATAGAAAGTTGATGTATATGGAAAATATATTTAATATCAAAATTAATTATATATATACGAATGACTTGGTGTTATAATTCTCATTCATTTCTACCATACTGATATTAAATTTATGATAATGCCATAACCAAAAATAATAAATAAATAAAAACTGAAAGAATAACATAAATGGAAGATTCGTATGGATAATGGGAAAGTATAAAAGTGAAGGCGGATAAAAACTTCGAAACGAGTGAGAGTTTGTTTAATTTTCGGTCATGTTATTTATACACGTATTTGTTTTTTGTTTTTTTTATCAAATCCTTGTCATCGTTTTGATTTCTATAGTAATTTATCATTAAAAAATAAGCTAGAGTGTCTCCACTTGTCTATCCCGCAATTTAAATTGGATTAAATAACATATATTATATTAAAATTAATAAATAATATTTATTAAACTAGCGCGTGTTTGGCTCATTGTTGATAGCACCACGTCACGTGTTGGCGCGTGATTTGCACTGTTAAAAAATTAATTCCGGTACTTTCAGCGATTCAATCATGCTGAAATTCTATATATAGCAGTTTTATACAATTTTTAATCATGTGAAAAACTATCAAACATATATCTTTATTTTTACGGTCACTTTAGAGGAAAAAAAATCAAAACGTTGTTGATAATTACCCATTTCCGGTTGAGATACATTTCTTAAAAGTTGATAGAAAACTACAAATTTTGAATAATGCCCATGTACCAAATTTGCTGATTCTAACTCAAACCGTTTTTGCGTAATCTTGCCTACATACACACACACACACACAGACATTTTTCTTAACCTTAGTGAAATTGATTCAGGAACATTCAAAACGTATAAAAACATCAAAATCGTGATAGCAATACTATCTCTGGCGATATAGTAAAAAACAATATTGAAAGAAATAGAATATATTAAATATTTATTAAAAATTAATTTTATTTAAATACTTGGAGATTAAATTTTAATTCTAATAGTAATTCTTTTATTGAATATAGATGCATATATAAATTAAATATTATATAAATATATAAATTATATAAATATATTGCATATAGAACAAAAAATAAAATAAAATAAAAACCAATAAGTAAATATATTTGTAGATAATTATTATTTATTGTTTACAGTTCTAAAAAAAAAAAACGAAAATTGAAACTAAAATATTATCATTAATATTTAAAAATATCAATAAATTATGAACATCTTTTGAATATTCACAAATGTCAATATTATATCTATTTATTATTTTATTTATGTGATATTCAACAATATTTATAATCATAAACATTAATGTTAGTCATTTTTTAATAAATAAATAAATTTTATATTTTTGAAATTTAATTTGTTCCTACAAAATTTAAATTATTATCATTTTACTAATTTTCAAGAAAAAGAACATAGCTTAAAAAATACAACTAAATATATTATAATTTATTTAAATTATTATAATAACACCAGCGCCCGCCTTAGCATTCACGGCCCCCGGCAGGGCCGTCCTAAGATTTTCGGCGCCCGTGGGCTCCTAAAATTTTGCGCCCCTTTTCATAAGAAATTACACAGAGTGGTTAGTAAAAATATATAAACTAATAAAAAATGCCCCCCCCAGAAGGCTTGCGCCCTAGGGCTATAGCCCAATTAGCCCTGTGGTTAGGGCGGCCCTGCTCCCCGGGGCACAGACCAGATCAATAGATTAAATTGTTACCCCTAAATTCAAAAAATTTTACATTCATAATCAAAATGCGGCCCATTTGATTTACCTCCATGGACAAATGCCCAGTTTGCACTGTTAACACTTTTTAATTTTTATTTTTTAGCAGAGTTGACAAATTTCTGGTTAAAATTTTTTTTTTTAATATTGATAAATGTTTACTATTTATTATAAATTAATAATTTGTATTTTTATTAAGATTCTTTTAGGTCCTCGAATAGTAAAACATTAATTTTATATAAATATCAAATCCATAATTATTATTTTATATAAATATCGATTTTAATTATTTTTTATATCTTATTATTTTGTTTAGTATTTATGTATGTGATGCCTGTAACATTATGAAGTTAGTTACAAATTCAGTTTAAACTTAAATTGCAAACACCGTTTGCAACGAGTTCGTCTAGTATAAATATAAATTTCAATTATTTTTATTTATTTATTATTATTTTATTTATATGATATTATTAGTTATATGGAATAATTTATTTATTTTTTATTTAATAATTTTGGAGTACTATATCCATTTGAACACGTTCATATATTTATTTTTTTAATAATTTATAATATTAAATTATAATTTTTAATTTCTTAGTGAAATTTCCAATTAACTAGTTCAACATTTAAATCTACTACTGAGCTACGCACTTGTTAATTTTTTTTTTTAATTAGAAAATAAAATTATTAACAAATTTTATTTATGTTAATATCAATGCTAGTTAATAAAATAAATTATATTTCTTTCATGTTTTTTTTTTCATATTTTCAATTAATTTTCTATCACTCCATCAAAAATGAAAATAATTTGGCTTTTACTTTACGAAAAACAACAAAACATTTGGCAGCTGTTGCATTCCATGTACAAAATTTGTTTGTTAATTCATTATGAAAGTCACGATGAACTGTTATTTTAGTGACTATGGCGTCCGTTTTGGTGTTAAAATTATTTTTGGATGGTTTCATTTTCAATTATTATTTCCGTACATTGCTATACTCTTCTTTAAAATATATAAAATTGAAACACTCTAATCAAGATCAAACATTAATAAGAAACCATTCGAATTCATTAAAAAATAAAAATAATAGAAATAAAAAATTGGAAATATCCTTTTATAATAATATATTACATACATGTATTATTTCCCAATTAACCTCCGGAATTACTTTTAATATATTTTTATTTTCTATGTTAGAAATCATCAATTCATTGCTAAATAAAACTTTTTAATTTGGTAATGATGATAATTAGATATATTTCGTAGATATATATACCTACGTATATATATATATATTATTCACGGTAATTGGAAAAACAAGTACAAGGTCATCAACATAGTTTGATACATATCTTAAAATATATTTATATAAATAAGACAGAAGTAAAATAATAACTAATCCAAATAAAATATTTTTTATTACATTATTTAGATTTTAATTCAATTAAATTGACTTATAATCTCATCTAATAATTTGTAATAAATAATAAATTTAATTTTATCCAATTTCATGAAATATTATTACTTTAATAATATTACTTTTATAATAAATAAATAAATACAACTGCTACACTAACAACTACAAGAAAAAATAAGCTGGAGTGTCTCCACTCGACTATCTCGCAAATTTGAATTGGATTAATTAACACATATATTATATTTAAATTAAATTTAATTAATTATAAATTATAAATTAAAATTAATAAATAATATTTATTGGCTCTTTGTTGATGGCACCACGTCACGTGCTGGCGCGTGAGATTTGCAGTGTTAAAAAATTAATTCAGGTACTTTCAGCAATTCAATCAAGCTGAAATTCTATATATAGCAGTTTTATACAATTTTTAATCATATGGAAAATTATCAAACATATATTTTTATTTTTACGGCCACTTTAGAGGAAAAAAAAATCAAAACGTGGTAAGTAATGACCCTCTTCCGGTTGAGCTACATTTCTCAAAAGTTGATAGAAAATTACGAATTTTGAATAATGTCCATGTACCAAATTTGATGATTCCAGCTCAAACTGTTTTTACGTAATCTTGTCTACATACATACACATACACACACACACACATAAATACATACACACAGACATTTTTCTCAACCCTAATGAAAATGATTAATGAACCTTCAAAACGTATAAAAACATCAAAATCTCAAATTCGAAAATTTTTGTGATCGCAATACTAAGTATCTCTGGCGAGATAATAAAAATGAGTAACTATATTACCATTTATTATATTGTTATATATTGTTTAATATTTTAATGAATATATATTTGTTAAAATTTTTACAAAATAAATAAATTTAAATAATAAATATATTTAATAAATAATTTATTATAATCATTATAATAACAAATTATTGAAATTATTTAATTCTATATAATTCTTTAAATCAGATAAATTTAATCCTAATTATATAATAATTACATTTAATATAATATTTATATATTGTGTACTTATAATCAGTGATGTATTGGTAAAATAAGAAGTAAGGGAACGCATAGTGGGAGCAAAAAAAAGTCCTATTTTCAGCAAACTATTTTTTTTTTTCCATATATTTTCTTATTCGTACTATACAAAATATTAACGTACACAAAAAAAGAAATTCTAACAATAGATTTAAGTGGGAGTTGCCGGGACATGAACAAGTACTGGAACGCGTTCTGGTTCTGAAAATAGGTAAGGGAACGTCGTTCCCCCTCGTTTCCCCCCCAATATACCACTGCATATAATAAATATTGAAAAATTTAATAAAGAAAAAAGAGCCTTTTGATTTTGTAAATTTTTTTCTTTTTTTTGAATAAAGTAAAAATTTTTAATGAAATTATTTTAAAATAAGCTGGAGTGTCTCCACTCGACTATCTCGAAAATTTGAATTGGATTAAATAACATAATATATTATAATTAAATTTAATTAATTATAAATTAGAAATAATAAATATTAAACCAGCTCATGTTTGGCTTTTTATTGATGGCACCATGGCACGTGTTGGCGCGTGAGATTTGCAGTGTTAAAAAATTAATTCTGGTACTTTCAGCGATCCAATCAAGCTGAAATTCTATATATAGCAGTTTTATACAATTATTAATCATGTGAAAAATTATCAAACATATATCTTTATTTTTACGGTCACTTTAGAGGAAAAAAAATCAAAACGTTGTAGGTAATGACCCTCTTCCGGTTGAGCTACATTTCTCAAAAGTTGATAGAAAACTATGAATTTTGAATAATGTCCATGTACCAAATTTCATCATTCTAGCTCAAACCGTTTTTGCGCAATCTTGTCTACATACATACACACACACATACACACACACACACACAGACATTTTTCTCAACCTTAGTGAAAATGATTCAGGAACCTTCAAAACGTATTAAAACATCAAAATCTCAACATCGAAAATTTTCGTGATCGCAATACTATCTCTTACGAGATAGTAAAAATATCTACCATATTTATCTATTTATTTAAATTCATAGAACACAATCAATCTAAATCCTCAATTCAAAAAAAAAATCCTATTGAATAATTCTAGAAATATAAATTTATAATTTACATTATTAATTTATTAATCAAATCATTCGGCCGGTATTTGTTTTTTTTTTTTTTTTTTATTTTTAAATTTTTGATTTAAAACCACCTGTGAAAGTATTTTAATGCAAACTACAATATTTTATACAATAGATATTCCCAAGATGATTATATTTTTCTTCCTCTTTATATTTTTCAAGATTTAGTTAAAATTTATGTATAAATATTTTTTTTACCTAATAAATACAATAGCATTCACTTTACATGCTCTTTTCACTTTTTTTTCATTTTCTATTCTGTTGTTTTCAGAGAAGATCTATTCAGTTCTGGTTAATGAACATAAGGAAATAATTCCTTTTAAAAGTTTATATGTAATTTTCAAAATCATCTCAGATATCCAAACAATTTCATTGTTCTTATTGTTGAGTTTGTTTAAAAAAAGGTAAAAAAAAACAATTTTTTATCTGCTGCTATTTTTAATCTTATATAAAGTTTGAAATTTTAATTTTTAAAGTGGAAAATACCAAAATATCTACAGGTTACAAATATCCCATGATCCTTGAGGTCAATCACCTTTGGATCGATCTAAAGAAACTAGATTGAGTTAAAATTAAAAATAAAATGAAGAAATATTATAACACACACACGTGTAAACCCATAAATATATGTATTTAGATATTTTATATTTATTTTTTTAAATCAATTTCTCTACTAAGACTGTGGAGTTTTTTTTAGGACTTTAAGAGATAATTTTTTTCAATGTCAATACTAAAATTTCAATAATTTAAAAGATAATTTATTTTAAAAAATTTATAATATAAAAAATTATGAAGTTATAAAAAACAATTATTTTGTCGGTTGTATTTTATGGGTGTGAGGCATGGTCTATGGCCTTAGGAGACGAGAGTAGATTTAGAGTATTTGAGAATAAGATTCTTCACAGCATTTATGGGCCAAAGAAAAATGAGGGTACCGGGGAATGGCGGAAATTGCATACCGAGGAATTGCATGACCTGGGGAATGAAGGAGACTGCATAACGAGGAATTGCATGACTTCTATGCATCTCCAGTCATAGTGTTATAAAATCGAGAAGAGTGCAATTGGTAGGGAACGTGGCTAGAATGGGAGAGGAAAGAATGGCGAAAAATATATTGGTGGGGAGACCGAGTGGGAAACGTCCGCTTTAAAAACCAAGGACTCAGTGGGTGGACAGTATAGGAAGGGACGTGAGAGAGCTGGGAGAGGGTAGGGACACTTTAAGAAATGTGGTTGCTGTGGTTAAGCTCACTCGAGTTCCGAGATAGATAGATAGATAAAAGAAATAAACCTCCTATATAAAATTATATAATTACTTAATAATTACCCCCATTAATTATTTTCATTTGTTCAATTTAGAAATTATAAAATATAATGTTGAAATATTATTATATTCTTGTAAATATGATTAAAATTTTGTTGAAAAATATTTAAAATAAGAATTTTACAACTTCATTCTATCTATCTTTGTGGCTCTACAGAACTCGAAAGTTCTTGGCCGCATCAACCACACTTCTCCAAGTATCCCTATTCTGAGCCACAACCCTCTAATCCCTACCCTCTCCCAGCTCTCTCACGTCCCTTCCTATACTGTCCACCCACTGAGTCCTTGGTTTTTAAAGCGGACGTTTCCCACTCGGTCTCCCCACCAATATATTTTTCGCCATTCTTTCCTCTCCCATTCTAGCCACGTTCCCTACCAATTGCACTCTTCTCGATTTTATAACACTAACTATGACTGGAGATGCATAGAAGTCATGCAATTCCTCGTTATGCAGTCTCCTTCATTCCCCGGGGACCTCATCTTTTTTTGAGATTTATTTCTTGTTTTATCTAATTATTATTAATATTATTATTATTATTTTTAATATGTAATAAACTAATATCCAATTCGGTTTTTTTTCTTCTTCGACTTTTATTTAAGAATGGTGTGATTTTCTTAGACAGGAATTTTACATTTTCATAAAATAGAACAAACACCCTTCCTCCAAAAATTTTCAAAATTTTTTTCTATTTTCATTTATATATATATATATATATACATTTAAACAAAAACCTATGTTGACTGAAAAAAGAAAGTGGAAGGAGACACGCACGTCAAAAATATTTTGGTTCAAACATTGAAATAGAAAAATATAAAAATTGTTCCAAAATCATTAGATATAAAATAAAGTATTGGAAACTTTCTATTAAATTTTATAAAATAAAATATATAATTTCTATAGCATTTACAGACATGTATATGTTATGTAGTTATAAGGTTTACTTACTTACCTACTGCCATAATTTTTCAATTTGAATGATGATTAATAAAAAATAAATATTTATACTTAAAAAATGTTCTAATTTTGTTGTTTTTTTTTTTCAAATATATTTTTTAATATCTACATACTTCGTATCAAATTATTGAAACATATTTTTATTGCGTTTACAACCAATAATTTTCTTTCGATTTGATTCTCGGCGCATTGGATAAAAAAAAAGTATCATCAAAGTATAACATTTTCTCTTTTTGAAATAGAAAAATAATCACTATATTTTAAATATATTTTACATTGAAATATATTAGCAAAAACTGCATTAGGAGGAAAAATAATTGTTATCATCATCTATTCTCTTTTAGAAATCAAATAATCACCTGACTATAGGTAATAAATACATCTCTATCTCGGGGGGGGGGGGGGGTTTATAAAATCATTTATGTACATTCATCATTCATAGATTGATTAATAGATTATATACATATATAATATTTGATTGTTTTTTTTATAGTAACCAATAGAATATTTTATTCACTCTCACTCTAATTCTATCATAAATATTAAACAAAATTATTGGTTCTATAAAAATATATCCTATAAATTCTCATTATTTTCCTATTAAAGTTTTTTTAAGGAACCTCAATCAATAATAATATTGGTCTGAATAATATGAGATATTTTATTGTAGTAAAAAAGTTGTCCCCATTTAATGGAATATAAATATTTGTACTATCTCGTCAGATATAGTATTGCGATTCATGAAAATTTTCAATGTCGAGATTTTGAAGTTTTTATACGTTTTAAAGGTCCCTGAGTAATTTTCAATAAGGTTAAGAAAAATGTCTATATATATATATATATGGGTGCGTGTGTGGTGTGTGTGTGTGTATGTTACGTACAAGATTACGCAAAAACGGTATGAGCTAGAATCATGAAATTTGGTACATGGACATTATTCAAAATTTATAATTTTCTTTCAACTTTTGAGAAATGTAGCTCAACCGGAATAGGGTCAACGTTTTGATTTTTTGTTCCTCTAAAGTGACCATAAAAATAAAGATATGTATATGTTTGATAATTTTTCATATGATTAAAGATCGTATAAAACTGCTATATATAGAATTTCAGCTTGATTGAATCCCTGAAAGTACCAGAATTAATTTTTTAACACTGCAAATGTCACGCGCCAACACGTGACGTGGTTCCATCAACAAAGAGCCAAACACGGGTTGGTTTGATAAATATTATATATTTATTAATAAAAAAAAAACCTCAGACTTTGTACGTCCTACGCAAGGACAACGCCTATCAAGCTCGTTATATCAATGAGGTGTCTATCAGTAGAACGTTTTGATTTTATTTCCTCTAAAATGACTGTAAAAATAAAAATATTTGTGGGATAGTTTTTCACATGATTAAAAATTGTATAAAACTGCTATATATAGAATTTCAGCTTGATTGATTCGCTGATAGTACCAGAATTAATTTTTTAACACTGCAAATCTCACGCGCCATCACGTGACGTGGTGCCATCAACAAAGAGCCAAACATGCGCTGGTTTAATAAATATTATTTATTAATTTTAATTTATAATTTATAACTTAATTAATTAAATTTAATTTAAATATAGTATATGTTATTTAATCCAATTTAAATTTGCGAGATAGTCGAGTGGAGACACTCCAGCTTGTTTTTTAAATTATTCTGAACTTGAGTTTAATATCACAATCATCATTCTCAAATTCTATATACATATAATTACTTTCATTTTTAATATATTGTTTCTTATTTTTTTCTAAAATATGTTTTTTTGACTAAATTAAAATTAATTTTTTTTTGTTTTCTAAAGTTCTTAAGAGCTTATTCCAAAAAACAACAAATAATAAATAAAATAATAATATGAAAATTTTTAATCAGAAAGAAATTTTCTATTAAAAGAAAGATTAATTTAAAAAAAAATCACCAAATGTTTTTTGTGGGTATTTATAACTTCCCTATAAAATTTAAATTGAATAGAACAATCGTAATTGACGACAGGTATTCACCTACAATACCTAAGTTTAGTTATACTATAAATTCCAAGAATTCATTAAACTTTATAGCGTTTCACTAGTATAGTTTTAGTGTTGGTTGTTCCTAGCCTGTACTTCCTTATCCATTTGCCAAGGTTAAAGTAATTCATTATTCTTTCTTTATCGTTAATCTTGCAGTTAGGCATTAAAGTCTCCACCGAGAGCATTGATTGAACGTATGCAGGCTAATATTTAATCTCTCTCTTTCCTGCTGAGTGGGGACTCGACGCCAAACTTTCATTTTCCATTTACTAAATTATATCCAGATGAGGTTTTATTGATTATAAATTTAAAAAAAAAATCTCGCACTTATTCTTCTTTGTAGAGCTCTCTTCCATTTTCTTTTATTTATATAATAAATTAGTTATCAAAAAATTAAAGAGAAATTTCATAAATCTTATATAAGATTTCCATTTAAATCTTATTTGTCTATATTTCTTAAAAATAGACAGAAATATGGACCAATCAAGCATGAAATATGACTGTCTATAGATCATTTTCAAATTATATAAATATAGGTATATGAACGGTATATTCTCAATATAGTTTATGAAATAACTTTTTAAAATAAGCTGGAGTGTCTCCACTCGACTACCACGTAATTTGAATTGGTTTAAATAACATTTTATATTATATTTAAATTAAATTTAATTAATTATAAATTATAAATTAAAATTAATAAATAATATTTATTAAACCAGCGCATGTTAAGTTAAAAATCCCCCTTTTGTAATCTTCCCTTCCCTTTTCAAATATAAATCATCCCACCCATCAAAATCCATCCCTATATTCGTAACACTTCAACAACATCCATTTTTATAAATTGTTTATACTTTTATTGTTTTAACATTTACTTTTATACAATTTTTATTATGTATGGTTCATACACTCTTATATTTGAATAATATGTAATTCTCTAGTTAAAATAAAAAAATATCACAAGGATAGAATTAAATAAATTAATTAATAGGAGAGATAATAATTTAATTATTATTATTCCAAGGTGGGCGTTAAGAGGGGTTTTTGTACAAGGTTTATTGACAAATTTATAACATTTATTTTTGCAAAAATTTTAGATTTAATTATGAATTTTTGCTTAAACTAAAACTTCTAATATAGGTTATTTAAAATCAATGTTAATGGATATATAATTTAATTGAATGTAAATTTTAATAAAGATATGTTTCCCATATGAAAAAATAAAAATTAAATTAATTTTATAAAATCTCTATTTTATAGAAGGATTCAAAAAGTTTATTGTTTACTAGGATATAGCAAATATATTTTTTAATATTTAAAATTAATATTTTAATTATATATAAATTGTTTTTTTTTTGATCAAGTTAAAATATCCAGTAAGGTGTTGGAGGAAAGGAATATAAGGAGTTTTAATGAAATATTCAAAAATTAATTTACTTATATACAAAAATATTTATTAAAATATAAAATTAAGAATACAATTATATTAATATAATATAATAGTTAGATAGGATTGGAGAATAGTAATAGTATATTTATTTTACATTATTTATAACAAAAGAAAAATTAAATATTATATAAAAGAATAATTAAATTCTTAAATTATAATAGTAATTTCTTTTTCTATGGACTACATTACTTGTTAAGTCCAGATTTCTTCTCCGGCTTAACCGACGATTAATCGGGTGATTGATCACCGTCTCGATGTCATCCTCGTTCGGCGGAATATTTTCTTTATTTGCCATGATATCTAAATAATTGATATCACCACCAACTATCCTTTCCGGGGCTTCAATTCTTATGGATTCATCCTGGAAAACGTTGAAATGCCTTCTATGATGATAGTAATTGAGTCCTTCTTCTATGAACATTCCACTCCTGTTTGAAAGCCATTCTGAAATCAAAAAAACAAAAACAAAAATAATTAATGATATATAATAAAATGAAGAGGATAGATGAGCGAAGAAATATTGAAAATAGTTTGGTTGTGTTGGTCAGAGAATTCCTTGTAGAGCAACTGCTTGCGAAGAAAGCTGAACACTGAATGAATCTCAACTCAAATTTTAGGTATATATAGTCCCTTTTTAACAAAGGATTACAATTTGCATGGGTCATACAGATACCTTTTGTATTGGTTTTTTGTTTTGACCCTTTGAAGAATAGACCCCCCAAATTTACAGGTAAATCTTTTTAATTCAAAATAAACAAAAATTTAAAAAAAAAAATATTCTTTTTTCTTTCATATAATTTCATAAATATAATTGTAAATGTTTAGGGTATTTTTATCTATTGTATCTATCCTTTCTAACAAAATACAAATAATTTAAAAAACTAAAATTTATTGTTAAATGAACAATCCAAAAGGAATTTCTTAATTAAAATAAAATTTTAAAAATTGACAATGATAAATAAGTTGACCTGTGGCCAGGTCCGAACCGACCGACGGTTTGAAGTAAATTAATTTCTAGCTACAGAAACAATTTCAAATAATTTTAATATATCTATTAATGTAATAAAAAACAGATATGAATACATAAATAATAAATATAAACATTTTTAATTTTATTTTATTTATAATATATATGTAAGACCAGGCTGTGACGTCATGAATGGCTGGATGACGTCATATAATTTTAAATCAAGAAAAAACTAATAAATATGATTTTCCCGAGGATAAAACCAATACAAAGTGTATGATTCGTGGTGATATATAAAAAAATCTCCTCATGTGAAATTTGGTGTGAAAATAACCCTTCCCTTCCTATCGTCGATCGCTAATACTACCACTTCCGGTTTCCGGATTTGCACCAAAAGTTGATCAATTCATCCCACTGATGCATTAAGTAAATATACCAAATTTCATCAAAATCGGTTGAGCCGTTCAGGCTGTACACATCTATACGGACGGACAGACGGACGGACGGACAGACATCATGCTAAAAATACTTTTTTCTGTTTAGAAAATGCATGATTCGTGGAGATATGTAAAAATCTCCACATGTGAAATTTGGTGTGAAAACAATACCTCCCTTACTATCGTCGGTCGGTAAAAAATAAAGAATGAGAATCGTACATTTCTTATGATTTTAAATCGAAATTAAGTTAAAGTATCCTTTTTCAAAACAAAATCAAAATTAGCTGGAGTGTCTCCACTCGAGTATCTCGCAATTTGAATTGGAATAAAAACATAATATATTGTTAAAAAATTAATTCAGCGATTCAATCAAGCTGAAATTCTATATATAGCAGTTTTATACAATTTTTACCGACCGACGATAGTAAGGGAGGTATTGTTTTCACACCAAATTTCACACGTGGAGCTTTTTACATATCTCCACGAATCATGCATTTTCTAAACAGAAAAAAGTATTTTTAGCATGATGTCTGTCCGTCCGTCTGTCCGTCCGTCTGTCCGTCCGTCTGTCCGTCCGTCTGTCCGTCCGTATAGATGTGTACAGCCTGAACGGCTCAACCGATTTTGATGAAATTTGGTATATTTACTTAATGCATCAGTGGGATGAATTGATCAACTTTTGGTGCAAATCCGGAAACCGGAAGTGGTAGTATTAGCGATCGACGATAGGAAGGGAAGGGTTATTTTCACACCAAATTTCACATGAGGAGATTTTTTTATATATCACCACGAATCATACAATTTGTATGATATTTATTAGTTTTTTCTTGATTTAAAATTATATGACGTCATCCACAGCCTGGTCTTACATATATATTATAAATAAAATAAAATTAAAAATGTTTATATTTATTATTTATGTATTCATATCTGTTTTTTATTAAATTAATAGATATATTAAAATTATTTGAAATTGTTTCTGTAGCTAGAAATTAATTTACTTCAAACCGTCGGTCGGTTCGGACCTGGCCACAGGTCAACTTATTAATCATGTGAAAAACTATCAAACATATCTTTATTTTTACGATCACTTTAGAGGAAAAAAAATCAAAACGTTATAGGTAATGACCCTCTTCCGGTTTAGCTACATTTCTCAAAAATTGAAAGAAAACTACAAATTTTGAATAATGCCCGTATACCAAATTTCATGATTCTAGCTCAAACCGCTTTTGCGTAATCTTGTCTACACACACACACACACATACAGACAGACATTTTTCTCAACCTTAGTGAAAATGATTTAGGGACATTCAAAACGTATAAAAACATCAAAATCTCAACATCGAAAATTTTCGTGATGGCAAAACTATATCTCTGGAGAGATAGTAATAACTATAAAATTACTTAATTATTTATTTAAAAATTTATTATATTTAACATGACACATATAAATTAATAAAAAAGAATATATCTTAATTTTATTTTAATTATTCATATTTATGGTTTATAATCTATTTGATTATTATTTTTCATAAAATAGGTCAATTTTTGATTAATTTATTTTATTATACTGAGTAAAAGTAATTAATTAAAAACTTTGATCATATTTTGCAAATATACATAGAAATAAAAAACAAAAATATTAGATTAAATTTAATATCAAATTAATTTATTCCAAAACTGTGACACATATGTTTCAAAAAAGCTGTTTTTCAATCTTCACTATTTAGATTTTTTATTTTTATTTCATCTTTCTAATTCTAATATAACATTTTGGAATGATAATTTAAAATCGTAAGAAAAAATAAAAAAAAATAATCTTTCGTTCGTTTCGTTATAAATTTAATTACGTTAAATCGTGATTTGTATTTTTTTATGCTTCAAAAAAAGTAAAAGTATTTTTTTTTTTACTTAAGTAAAATTCAAATGATCATTTGTATCGATAAATGAAATGATTCGATATGTCTTGATGGGGGATAATACTCTCTTTTTGTTAAGTGGAAGAGATCAAAAGTGTGGAAAGGGGAGCGAGACGGAAGTGGTTAGTCCGTCTGTCTGCTGGTCACAGGCCGATGGAGCGCAATCTAGATTTAAAAATATTAAAGAAATAATCTTAATAATATTATTATTATTAATAATAATAATAATAAAAGAAGAAAAAAAAGAAAAAGCAAAAATCGAAGATCTACGTTTAGAAAAACTAAAATCCTTTCACTCTCTCTACATGATGACGTTGTCGGGTGGGCGAGGTGGGGGGCCCGGGCCCGCTCTCTCGCCACTCACCAAGCGAGAACCGAAACTGACAGCTCACAGACACCAACAGAGCAACCAACTGCACCAAACCCACTTCGTGTTATTGAATAGAATCGTGTACTCGAACTCCCGTGTGTTGTGATCTTGTCGTGCGTGTGTGAGTGGGTGGGTGAATGGGTGACCGGGGGATGCGTGTTCACCATCTCCAACGACAGCCGTACAAATGTGTATGCGTGGGTGGATAATATTCTAAGTGACAAAACAAATTAAGTGTTGTTCTCATTAAGGGGGTGCACAATATTGTTGTAATTGTGACACAGCCCTTACCCTTCTCGTTTCACAACAAATTCTTATCATCTGCCAATTATTTTATTTTATTTCATCCATTTGTAGTTCTCTTCGTTAAACATACAACATGGATTCCAATACCTGTCATCTTTTTTAAGGTAAAATACCAATATTTTGCATTTATATGATTTTTTCTTAAATTATTTCTTTATATTTAAAATAATTGAATTTTTTGAAAATTTATTTATTATACAATAGAGAATTTTTTATTATTAAGGGAATTTTTATTAAACGACCACATTTGTTTGTATAAAATTATTTATTAATACAAATAATGTGGTCTTTTAATACAAATTCCCTTAATAATTATCAAAATAAACACACAAAAGCTTTAATAAATACAATAGAGAATTATATTTTTAATAAAAATTATATAATTTTATATATACTATCGTTTTAATAAACTTATTATTTACTAATAAACTATTTTATATCATAAAAATATAATATTTCAATTTTTTTTTAAAAAAAAAAAAAATATGGGCATAATTCCGGTTCAAACGAATAATTTTAAAATTTTTATTCCATAATTCCATTAAAGAGGATAATAATTAAAAGATTTGGGATTATTATTTATAAGGATTTATTTTCAATTATTTATATTTATTTTTTATATTTATTTTTATATATATATATATAGGGTGACCATATTTCGAAAACACCAAACCGGGACAAACGGTTTACCCTTTTTTTTAGAGCAAATTGAAAAAATTTTGAAAAAAAGTACGAAATGTTTAAAAGCATAGTCCGAAAACGTTTTACCTTTATTTTTAGAACCAAATTAAAAAAATTTTTTAAAAAAAGTACGAATTGTCCTATATATTTAAAAAACGGGACAATACGCTGTCCTGAAGACATTTTTCGGGACAGAGCACCTAAAAACGGGACGTTAAATTATTTCTTTATATTTAAAACAATTTAATTATGAAAATTTATTTATTATACTAATAGAGAATTATATTTTTAATAAGTATTAATTTTATATATACTATCCTTTTTTAAACTTATTATTTACTAAAAAACTAAATATTTTATATCATTAAAATGTAATATTTCAATTTTTTTTTAAATAAATATGGGCATAATTCCTGTTCAAACGAATAATTTTAAAAGAACAGTTTTATTTAATTCCATTAAAGAGGATAATAATAATCAAAAGATTTGGGATTATCATTTATAAGTATTTATTTTGAATTATTTATATTTATTTATATATTTATATATATATATTTAGGATGACCAAATTTCGAAAACACCAAACCGCGGGGCAAACGGTTTACCTTTTTTTTTTAGAACTAAATTGAAAAAATTTTGAAAAAAAGTAGGAAATGTTTAAAAGCCTAGCCCGAAAACGTTTTACCTTTTGTTTTGAATTGAAAAAAGTACAAAATGTCCTAAATATTTAAAAATACGGGACAATAGGCTGTCCCGAAGACATTTTTCAGCACGCCGGGACAGAGCACCTAAAAATATACAAATAGCAAAATTTTATATTTATATATATTAATAATAATCGTACAAGATATTTTTTTAATATATATATATATATATAATTAATTTTTGTTTGATATATTTATGCATTTTATTATGTGAAATTTCACCGGGGCATATTATATTATATTAATAATAACTTTTCATCAATTAAAAATAAAATTGCATGCTTTTCATCATGAAATGAAAAGCAATATACTCATTGCTTGATATCTGACAGCACTTTCTTTATTATTATCATTATTATTATTAATATTATTATTATTATAATAAACAAAAGTAAGAAGGAAGTTGAAAAAAAATCAATTACCTAAATAATTACTTTCATTTAAATTTTTCCTTTTTTTTTAAAATTTTATTTAGTCTGATTTTTTTCATCATTATTTTATTTTTTTCTTAAATCGAATTTTTTTTAATCTTTTATGTCTATAAAAATAATTACTATTTTTTTTGTTTATCTATAAAAAAATGTATAATAATTATTTATTTGTTTTTTTTAAATAATTTTTATTTTTTTTTATTTAATTTATAGAATATTTATTCATTAAAAATGAGCGTCTACAGGAGAATGGCTATTTCTATAATAATAAATATAATAAATAAAATAAATAAAATAAATAAATTCACATGAAAATTGATAACTATAAATAATACTAATTTAAAATTTTATTTTAGAAATATTCCACGAATTAATTTTTCTTGATTGGAAAATTTTATTTAATATTAATAAATTTTATTTTCCTCTTTATCTTCTCATTATAAAATCAAATAAACTTTGTTTACTTTAACTTTTATATTAACATGTATTTTTATCATTTTTATAATTTCATTTATTTTTGTTATAAATTGTTCGAAGTAATAAGAAAAAAATTAAAAATATATTTAAATTTATATGGATTTTGGAAATATTACGCCAATAAATAGTTCATTTAATTATATTTAGTCAGTTTCGATTTGAAATTTGGTGAACTGAGGATAGAATAATTTTCTAAATAATCAATTTTACTCTGAAACTAATTTCCAATTTACAAGGAGTGTTTTTCTCCAATACATTTTTTTTTTATTAAATTTTTTAAAGAAAATTCATTACCAATTAAAAACGTTACAGTCAAAATTACAAATAATTTGAATATACAATCAATTAAATTTTACAACTTTTAAATTATTATAATTAAATCGTGAATCTATGAAAATATTTCCATTTAATTGATGATATACAATATATAAATCAATTTCACTATCTTTATTTTATTATGTTTTGTTGTTGGTTAAATTTATTTATTTATTATTGGAAAATGACAAATTAGTTGAAGAAAAATACAGTGTGGATATGGACAGTCTGAAAAATGAGATGTTTTAGAAAATTGCATATTATATAATAATTTAATAGTAAAATAATATAATAATATAATAAATTATATTCTGAAATAAAAATTTTGATATACAAGATCATGTCAATAAGTCCTTAACTTTGGAGGTTTTTGGATAAATATTATATTTTTTTTCAACGTAGTCTTCTTTGAGGTCTATTCTCTTCTCCAACGTTTCTTCAATTTTTTTATTTCTTCCCAAAAATAAGAAATGTCCAGGTCATCAAAATAGATTAGATTGTGAGATTATTTCATCGTTGTAGTCAAATCTCTTTCCTGCTGAGCCATTTCTTCAGGTATTGAAACAACAAATAGTCACTCGGGGCTAAATTTGGAGAATAGGGCGGATGATTCGTATCACAATTCATGGATTTCCATGAAAATTCACTTTTTTCCATTTTCTTCTCCAATCACGAGGCAGTCTGATATTAATGGATGTCAAACAAAAACTAAAAAACCTCGTTGGTTCAAATTTCGACAGAAGTCAGCTGATAGTTGTTTGCTGACAGGAACAGTGTTGTCATTTCATTTAAGAGCCGGGAAATTCATAAAGTCACGGACTTCCCTCGAATCTACATAAAATATTTTTTAAATTTAGGTTTATATATTTAATTGAAATATAAATTAAAATATATTAAAGATTATATTTAAATATCTTAAATGGTAGAATATTTTTTAAATAATGAGATTGAATAAATATGACAAATCTTTAATATTTCTCTTAGGGCTCTTTAATTCAATTTTTCAGTTCTATTAATTTCTCTCATGTGATCTTATAATTTTAAGTAATTTTTTTTTTATATGGGGTAAAGTATTAGTAATGAATAATTAGTTAACGTCCTTTAAAGAAAAAATAATATTATCAATTGAATAAAAAATTGATATTAATTGATATTATTAAAATATGTCTATTTACATAATATAGAAAAAAAGAATAAAAAATCTTTATCAGGATATATAAATTTTAGTTGTATATAATATATAATTTGATCTAATCTTTAAATAAATTTAAATATTTAAAATATTATCACGTATATGTATTCTCTCATAAAATACTGATCACAATTCCTTATTCAGATTCAAGAACATTTAAGGAAAGTTTTAAAGAAAAAAGGTAATAAATTACTAATTTAATTTACGTAACTAAATCATTTCAATCTCTATTTATATTTTATATATATATATATTAATTTGTTTCTTTTTTAATGTATTCAATCTAAGGATTAGATGAATTTTCAATTACTTTCTAACTGGTTTGTTGTTGATGTTAAAAGTTTTACTTTATTCGTTTATCAATTACAATAAATTATTAATTAGTATATCGAATCAATTATAATACCTTGTAAGAATGGTTTTCATCCCTTGAAAGACATAATAACTTTTTATTTACTTATTTGATTTTAAATAATTATTATCCATTTCAAAAACTAATATTTTATTTTCATCATTCATGTATTTATAAAGCAATATCAAATCAAGATTTTTTACTTTAGGATTAAATAAATAAATATTGACACGATAAATGGTAAATAAATTTATATATTTTGTAATAGTAAAATATGAAAAAAAAGAAAAAGTACATAATTTAATTATGTTAATATTAAATATATGCTTATGAAGGATAATAATATCTTTGAAACTATAATCCTCTACATAAGTAAGTATTAATATCAGACACAAATAATTAAATATTTTCATTTATTAGTGATTTAATTGTGTTTTATCTCAAATTAATTTTGTAAATACGAGGGTGTGGTGAAAAGTTTCCGGCCTGACCAAGAAAAACCCTTTTCCCTTTATTTTTCATCATAGCTGAGACCTGTACGATGTCAGCTGAACGTGTGCGAAATATTTTCCATTTGAATATGGAAAGCTGTGTGCAACGTTGGTGCCGCGTTTGCTAACGTTAGACCAAAAACTGCTTCGAAAAAACATTTCTACCGACAATTTGGTGGCGCTTTAGGCGTAATCTAAACCAATTTTTGCGTCGATTCATAACTGTTGATGAGACTTAAATTAAATTAAATCAAATTTATTCAATTAATAAAATATTTAATTTAATTAATTAAATTAATTAGAACACCGTTATGAGACATGTATCAGTGTTGATGGAGATAATGTGGAAAAAATAGCAAAAAAAAATTTAAAAACATTGTTTTTCTTGGTCAGGTCGGAAACTTTTCTCCCCACCCTATATATACATATATCTATTTTTAAGAAAGTATATTTTTCCCCTTATTCTTATAAAAAGGAATAAATATACCATTTGAATCAATATAGTAATGATCAATAAATAATCCATCTACTTTTTCATTTTCTCTTATTTTTCACACAAATTCAATTTAATTTGTTTGATTCCATCTTATTTTATAACTTTTTGTATCAAATTCTTATCTACATTGAATAAAGATTATATAGATATATAATAATGACAGAAATTCCATTACTTATCTTCGTTTCAGCCTCATTTATTATGTATTTATTAAAATTATTCATTTGTAAAAAGAATGAATGGTACAATTTATTTTCATTTAATTATAATATATTTATGATTTATTTAAGTTGATTTTGTAATTAAATTAATTTAATTAATAACAAATTTATGACAAAGTTGCAAAATATCCTTAAAATTGCAAATCTTGTAGTAATATGTGGTTGCGCGAATATACCCATATATATGCTTCATTACAATTCATAAAATATGCAATGAACGGATATTACTAAAATTATACTAAAAAACATTTAAATTTCAATAGTTTTCTGATATTAGATTTTTTTGACACTCAACTTTTTATAAGAAAATAAATAATGAAAATAATTTCTAAATCTCCAACGTTTTATAAGATTTGTTCTGATGTTCTAATTTAATAATAATAATAAAAAAATTTGGAATGTCTCCACTCGACTATCTCACAAATTTGAATTCGATAATCAAGCTTTTTTCTATAATTAAAAATTAATTAAAATTTTAATCTATCCAATCATAGAATTTAAGGTATTTAACATAATTTTCACTGATAACATTTTATTGTAATAAGATTTATTTATCTCTTTGGCACTACGGAACTCGAAAGTTCTTGGCCACAGCAACCACACTTCTCCAAGTATCCCTATTCTGAGCCACAACCCTCTAATCCCTACCCTCTCCCAGCTCTCTCACGTCCCTTCCTATACTGTCCACCCACTGAGTCCTTGGTTTTTAAAACGGATGTTTCCCACTCGGTCTCCCCACCAATATATTTTTCTCCATTCTTTCTTCTCCAATTCTAGCCACGGGCCCTGCCCATCGTAGCCTTTTGACTTAATACAATATTTTGGTGAATTTTTTATGAAATAGCATTTGTTTTCAACTGCATTTAGCTGGATTTAACTTTTATCATAGTTTTGATAAAAATTAAAAACTTTATCAGGTACTCGACGGTGACGTGGCAATTGATGTACCCATTACACTTCTTATATGGGATGATCAGTGGGTATACAATTAAATACTATATTTATATATATAGTGCAATTAGAATATGTATTAAATAGGGATATTATTATAATCATTTACACATTTATATTCTATTATTATATCATTTTAACTTCCATCGATATTTTGAAAAATAAATCAGGAAATTTAATTTTAAATTGGCAAGCGCGTGTTTGGCTCTGTTTTGACAGTCAACATGTTAAAAACTGAAATTCTATTTATAGCAGTTTTATACAATTTTTATATAATCATAAGAAAAACTATCAAACATCTATCTTTATTTTAAAAATTGGTAGATAATGACCCACTTCCGGATGAACTACATTTCTCAAAAGTTGATAGAAAACTACGAATTTTGAATAATGCCCATGTAACAAATTTCATTATTTTAGCTCAAACCGTTAAAACGTATAAAATCTCGTAATCGAGAATTTTCGTGATGACAATAATATCTTTGGCGCGATAATAAAAATGAAGTTGAAAATTTTGAACTAAAAATTATTCATATTGCTAAACTCTTTTTGACATATTTAAAATAAAAAAAAAAAGAAACGAAATAGGAATATTAATAGGGCGCCAAATGGAATTGATCCAATGATTATTTTATCAAGTTCCAACTTATATGTATTATTTAATTACTTTTATATAAAATAGTTAAACAGAAATTTAATAAAAGGCGAGACAATTAATTTAATAAATTCATTTTTACATTTAAGCAGAGGTTCTCTTCAATATATTTTTATCGTTTAATCTAAGTTTATAATCGTTACAAACCAATCAATATAAGATTTTGAGGAGTAAATTAAATTTTAAAATTATACTACACATTCACATTGAAATTTTAAAAACAAACAAAAATTAACCATAAATAAAAATGAAAAAGAAAAGAAATTCATTGAATATTTATGAAATTTCTAAACAATATAATTAAAGAATCATTTGACATTATTATTATTTAATAATTACTCTAGAAAAAAAATATAATTCAAAACACAAGATTATGATTAATATATATATATATATATATATTAATATACATAATTATACAAAAGAAAGGCGCCATTGGGTGTGTGGGTAGGGAACCTGCCTCACATTCACATGGTCCCGGGTTCAAGTCCCGGGCCTGGCAAGGGAATTTCCCTAGCTGGGGTCTATGGGACGGAGTCAACCCAGCCTCCGGGAACAACATCGGGGAAAAGCTACTTGATAGCGCCTCCGATCAAGAAAATCAAGGAAAAGGTTGAGAGGACCCGTTCTACTGATAGACACCTCATTGATATAACCGACTTGATAGGCGTTGTTCTTGCGTAGGAGGGACAAAGTCAGAGGTTTTTTTTTATACAAAAGATCTAGATTAAGTAATTATATATAATAAAAATATAAAAGCTAGGTAAGATAGTTATTTACCTACACTATTTGAAAATATTTTTTTTATTTTACAAATTACAAATTGATTAATATACCTACAATAATAAATTCACACACATTAAAAATTATTTAGAAATGTGAAAAAAAGTCATTCATACAATCATTATTATCTTTTGAAATTAAACACAAGATTTGTTAGTCTTTTTTTTTTATCTTATGTGAAATGACAATTTTATTTTTCTCTCTTTTGATTAGATCTTTTCACTTGCATTCAAATTTTTAATCAAATTCGATTGAATTTGTGAAAGCTAATTAAACTACTTAACGTAATAAGATTCACTTTTTATTATTATTTATTTATTTTTATTATTATTAATGTATTAAGAAAATATTTCATCCAATCATATTATAATTTGATTGGTATACTTCCTTCCACAAATAAATATGGATAATTTTAAAATTAAGAAAATACATTCATGTTTTGTTTTTTTTGTTTTTTATTTTGAAATTCATTTTCTTTTCACTCTTTTTCCAATAATCGTTGATAGCTATTAATTAAAGTTCAAGTTTTCCAAATACACAAAATCAACCAGTAGTAGGTCATTACATCTTTTATACCTCGATCGAATCTTATTTTACCCAGTTTATCTACTTTTCCTTTCAAAGAACTATGATTTAGGAGCATGGATGAAATTGATCTCTCCTTCAATACTCGATTTTATTCTTTTTCTACATAAATATCAAATAAATATTTAAAATTAATACCCCAATTGTGTTTTATAATATACATACATTAATCCTGAAAGTATTACAATTTTAAATAATAAATACTAAATAAATATTTTTTTTTACGTAACTTAATCTTTATTTTTACTTTAGTATTGCGATCACGAAAATTTTCGAAGTCGAGATTTTGATGTTTTTATACGTTTTGAAGGTTCCTGAATCATTTTCACTAAAGTTGAGAAAAATGTCTGTGTGTGTGTGTGTGTGTATGTAGACAAGATTACGCAAAAACGGTTTGAGCTAGAATCATGAAATTTGGTATACGTGCATTATTCAAAATTTGTAGTTTTCTTTCAACTTTTGAGAAATGTAGCTAAACCGGAAGAGGGTCATTACCTACAACGTTGTGATTTTTTTTTCCTCTAAAGTGACCGTAAAAATAAAGATATATGTTTGATAGTTTTTAACATGATTAAAAATTGTATAAAACTGCTATATATAGAATTTCAGCTTGATTGAATCGCTGAAAGTACCAGAATTAATTTTTTAACACGTTGACTGCAAATCACGCGCCAACAAGTGACGTGGTGCCATCAACAAAGAGCCAAACATGCGCTGGTTTAATAAATATTATTTATTAATTTTAATTTATAATTTATAACTAATTATTTTATTTTAATTTAAATATAATATATGATATTTAATCCAATTCAAAATGCGAAATAGTCAAGCGGAGACACTCCAGCTTATTATTTATATATTCATATTTATATATAATTGTCCAAAAAACAAAAAAAAACAAAAAATCAATGCTAAATACTTTATTTCACGTGTAAATACATGATTAATGACCATCTGTTCATTGTTGTTATGCTATTTAAATAAATATCTCACTTTTTTATATTTATTTATTTATTTATTTTCTTAAATTAATTATAAATATATAAATTATATTATAATTTAAGTAAATAGTATTAATTTAAGTAAGAGGAATCAATAAAAATATAAATAAATTAATAAATAGAAATGAAATTAATTATTTTTATCTCGTTCATCAGTGATCTCATCATAAGAATATCTCCTTGACATATAAAATATTTAATTAACATGGGCCCTATTTGAAGAAACTTATATAAACTCATATTAACAAGAATGACTCCAAATATTTTGGGTATTTTGTATACTTGAATAAAAAGATCCTTGTAACTAACTAACTATTCTTCTTGGCATTTTTTTTTCTATTCTCTGTAACCATAAATGAAATATACATACTTTTTGCTTGTTAATGGTGTTTAGACATGTTTTTATTACTTAACTCATACTTTTTATGTTATTGTTATTTTAATGATAGCTATTGAAAATAAATCGTAGGTGTTTTAGGTTGTTTTCTTATCATCGGTATTAATATTTATTGATACTTAATTTTTTTCTTTAGGATGTTAGTGCACATTTTTTTGAATAATATTTATTTTATAATATTTTTTTAATATTTATTTTTTTTTATTCTAAATCGAATTTCTATTAAAAGGAAAATCATTAATTCAAAATTTTAAAATTTAATATATTTTAAAGAATATCCTACATATTAAATTGATTTGAACTGACCTTTGCAGTGATTCTCAAACACTTTTTGTGTGCCACAAGCTTTTCAAAAGTGTGCAGCGAGATTATCAAAATGTGCCGCCAAATTGTTACAAATGTAAAGAGGCTCTTAAACATTTCTGACTTTTTTTTCTAAATTATTTTAATATGGTTCTAAAAAAAAGGGTAAAACGTTTTTGGGACTAGGCTCTTAAATATTTCTGACTTTTTTTTCTAAATTTTTTCAATAGGGTTCTAAACAAAAAAGGTAAACCGATTTTGGGACCACTTTTTTCAATATGGTAAACTTTTACACTTATCTTTTCCTTTTTGTACCGTTAAAAGTGCGCCGCGGTAAAAAAAAAAGGTTGAGAATCACTGGAGTATTGTATAAATGTGTCACTCAGAAGTCAAACCGATTAACTCCAATTTTTAAAATTTTGCTAGTAATGTAATGTAATCTGCAACATATGAAATGAATAATGAACTTGATAATCTTAATATTGTAATACAATATACATTTCTCTAATCAATAACCCTGAATTTTCTACAAGCTGTGAACTTTGGGCTTCATTTGCTCAGTTGCTTTAAATGTGGACGTTATCGCTTTGGCTTTGAAGTGGCACAAATATTGATTTATTTTTATATAAAATTGTTAAACACAATTCCTGTTAATTTAAGGGTAATTTAGAAACCAGGCACAAATTATGTCATATCATTTGGATATTCTTATTTTTTGATTTAAAAGTATGAATTATAAACATATTTTTTTTCTAAATTTGTAGAATTAAATTAATAATTAATATTATATGTTTTTACATGTTTATTTTTTTTTATATAAAATCCTAGATTTACATATTCAAAAATTTTATACTAATTGGTGGAGACTTAATTTCTTTTTTGACCAAACTACTTGGACATAAAATTTATTTATCGATCTGGAGTGCCTCCACTCGACTATCTCGCAAATTTGAATTGGATTAAATAACATATATTAATTTAAATTAAATTAAATTAATTAAATTATAAATTAAAATTAATAAATAATATTTGATGATGGCATCACGTCACGTGTTGGCGAGTAAGATTTGTAGTGATAAAAAATGAATTCTGGTACTTTCAGCGATTCAATCAGGCTGAAATTCTATATATAGCAGTTTTATACAATTTTTAATCATGTGAAAAATTATCAAACATATATCTTTATTTTTACGGTCACTTTAGAAGAAAAAAAATCAAAACGTTGTAGGTAATGACCCTCTTCTGATTGAGCTACATTTCTCAAAAGTTGATAGAAAACTATGAATTTTGAATAATGCCCATGTACCAAATTTCATCATTCTAGCTCAAACCGTTTTTGCGTAATCTTGGTTAAATACATACATACATACACACATGCACACACACACACACACAGACATTTTTCTCAACCTTAGTGAAAATGATTCAAGAACCTTCAAAACGTATAAAAACATCAAAATCTCAACATCCAAAATTTTCGTGATCGCAATACTATCTCTGGCGAGATAGTAAAAATGATAACAAAAATGCATTTGTATTGTTAAGTGATTTTATAATATAAAAAATAACATTTAATGATAAATTTCAACTATATAAATTTATGTGGTGGGCTTTAAACATATATTTTAAATTTAACCCCACCCACTTCAGCCGGATCTCAAAACTGGTTCTATTTTTAAGGGTATGCAAATATCAAGCAGTTTCTTTAAATTCAAAATTATATATATATATATATATATGTGTGTGAATAGGTAAATAAATAAATATATATTAAATATTAATAAATTTAATTTAAATTAACTAAAATTTTTGAAATTTTTTTTTTCAAAATATATATTCATACAATTCAATATTATTTTATTGAAAATTGTTTTAATTGGTATATATAAATGTTGTATTAATCTCAACATTTTAATTATTTTAAAATAATATTTATTTATTTATTTATTTATTTAGCCTTTAATGGTACAGAATATTTACAAAAAATAGGTAACTTTTAAGTATACAAAAGAAGATGTTTACAATTTTTTTTTTTTTTTTTTTTTTATAATTATTTCACTAAGTACCAGGCCCGTTTGGGCATAGGCCTCTCCCAAATATAAGTACTTATATAACCTGGCCCTTTCGGGCATAGACCCCCTCCAGTCTTTTCCATTCATTCCTTTGTCTAGCAACTCGGCACCAGTCCCTTCCAGCCACCATTGTTATCTCGTCTTCCCATCTTTTCTTCTGTCTTCCTTTTCTTCTTTTTTGGTCAATGGGGCACCACTCCGTCACTGTCTTGGTCCATCTTCCAGCCTCCACTCTTGTTAAGTGTCCGGCCCATCTCCACTTTAGGGTTCTAATGGTTACGCCGATATTGCTCACCCCGGCCTTCTTATAGATATCTTTAACCCTTACCCTATCGGACCTCTTTATACTCATTATTGCTCTCAACATGGATCTTTGTGTTACTTCCAATTTATGTTCTAATTTTTTTGTCAGGGCCCATGTTTGGGAGCCATAAATTAGTGTTGGTATTATGCATTTTTTGAACACTTTTATTTTAGATGTTATTTCTATTTCTTTATTTTTTAAAATGAATTTTAGCGCCCAAAATTTTTTCCATCCTAAGGCAATTCTCCTATTTATTTCTTCCGATGTTCTATCGCTGAAGCTCACAGTCTGTCCCAGATAGACGGTCTCCTCCTTCCAGGGCATTGAGGATTTCTCTTGCCCAACTGTATCATCCAGGGAATTTGTTAATATTACGCTTTTCTGGGGGTTTATTTTAAGCCCCACTGTTAGGCTTATATCTTCTAGTTCTCGTATCATTAGCAATATCTGGCTCCTGGAAGCTCCGATTAGTACGATATCATCAGCAAATCGCAAATTACTAAGGTAAACACCGTTCATTTTAATGCCCATTCTCTCCCAATTCAATCGTTTAAACATTTCTTCTAGTACACAGTTGAATAGTAGGGGTGAGAGCGGGTCCCCCTGTCTCACCCCCCTCCTCACAGGAAAGAACGGCCCGGGCTCATCCAAGGAAACACGAGCTCGGCAATCGGTGTATAGGTTTCTAATGATATTTATATATGTTAATTCGACACCTTGTGAGTTTAATGCCTCAAAGATGGAGTCTTGGTAAACCGAATCAAAAGCCTTTGTGTAATCTATAAATGCCAAGAAGACATCAAACCCATACTCATTGGCCTTTTCAATCAGTTGATTGATCACATGGAGATGGTCGCAAGTCGAGTAGCCAGCTCTGAATCCCGCCTGTTCTATGCCTTGATTAAAATTAATTGTTTTTATTATTCTACTCTGTATGATCTTCATAAAAATTTTTCCCAGATTAGATGAAATAGTTAGAGGTCTAAAGTTATTAATATCTCGAGAATTTCCTTTTTTAAACATTAACAAAATATTGGCTTCTTGCCATTGCTGTGGTATATTTCCTGTCTTTAATATATTATTGTATAGTAATGTTAATGGTTTTTTGATTATGTCTATTGTATATTTTAATATGTCGTTTGTAATCCCATCGATACCCGGAGTCTTTCCTGTTTTCAACTTTTTGATGATATTTTCTATTTCTACTTGTAGAATTTCGGGGATGTTCTCTTCGTATTTGTATGATTTACAATCTATTTTTGTATTTCCCTGGTATAAATTTTTATAAAATTCCGTTGCAATTTTGATGATGTCTTGCCGATTGGTTTGCGACTTGTTAACGCTATCTAGCAGGGATAGTATCTTTTTTCTTCCGGTTGAGATTTCTGCTTTTATTCTTTTTATAGAAGTATGTGGCTCGAAAATAATATAAAATATAAATAAAATAGAGTTCTCTATTTCATATAATATATAGTATATCATAATTATCTTATAGAAATGTAGTGCAATAAATTCTAAGAGAAAGTCACATTATCTTCTTACTATTTGTTTAGGTTTATTAAGAAACACAACTCACACTTACTTATTACTTTAAAAATCTCATATTCAGATTATTATAGTTTGAGAATCGTGCATTTTCATAGATTAGCGTAGTTTCTAATTACTACGAGCATCATATACATATATTATAAAAAAACAAAAAAACAAATGAAAGTAAACATTTAATTCGTGCAAAGATAATTTCTTTACATTAAAATGCAATAAATCTTTCATTAGTCTTTATATCAGAGAATATTTTTTTTTTTATATTTTTTTTTTATAATATCAATATTACTAAATAATAGTGTTATTTTCTCGAATTTAAATAATTTAATATATTAAATATTTTTGTATAATTTAAAACATAAAATTAAATTTTAGAAATTTTAAAATCATGTAAAATTATTAAATAATATTTATTACATAGTAATACAATAATAATTTTTTACCGATCGACGATAGTAAGGGAAGTATTGTTTTCACACCAAATTTCATATGTGGAGATTTTTACATATCTCCACGAATCATGCATTTTCTTAAAAGAAACAATACCTCCCTTACTATCGTCGGTCAGTAAAAAGTATTTTTAGCATGTCTGTCCTTCTGTCCGACCGTCCGTATAGATGTGTACAGCTTGAACGGCTCAACGGATACTGATGAAATTTGGTATATTTACTTAATGCATCAGTATGATGAATTGATCAACTTTTGGTGCAAATCCGGAAACCGGAAGTGGTAGTATTAGCGATTGACGATAGGAAGGGAAGGGTTATTTTCACACCAAATTCACATGAGGAGATTTTTTACATATCACCACGATTCATACAATTTGTATTGGTTTTATCCTCGAGAAAAATCATCTTTATTAGTTTTTTATTAATTTAAAATTATATGACGTCATTCAGTAATTCATGACGTCACAGCTTGGTCTTACATATATATTATAAATAAAATAAAAATATTATAAATAAAATAAAAATATTATAAATAAAATAAAAATATTATAAATAAAATAAAATTAAAAATGTTTATATTTATTATTTATGTATCCATATCTGTATTTTATTACATTAATAGATATATGAAAATTATTTGAAATTGTTTCTGTAGCTGGAAATTAATTTACTTCAAACTGTCGGTCGGTTCGGACCTGGCCACAGGTCAACTTATTAAATATGTGCAGGTATATTACTATACACATTGAATATTCTTGATTTGATTTAATTTCAAACTTTTTACTAAAGATTTAAAAAAAATAAGATTCTTAACATTTTTAATATAAACAATGAATTATAAATATATTTTTTCATACACCTAAATTTTGAATCAATAATAATAATCGCTACATCAAATGTTCATTAATAATTTTAAAAAATTCAATTAATGTGTTCTATCGAAAAAAATAAAAATAAAATTGTCATTTCTATTATAATAAGCTGGAGTGTCTCCACTCGACTATCTCGCAATTTGAATTGGATTAAATAACAGATATATTATATTTAAATTAAATTTAATTAATTATAAATTATAAATTAAAATGAATAAATAATATTTATTAAACCAGCGCATGTTTGGCTCTTTGTTGATGGCACCTACGAAAATATGTATACATTTATAAATTATATATAATAATATATAAATCTATAGATTATCTTTTTCTAATGAAAAACATTCCTTGAATTATTTTTTTTATCTTTCTAATTATTAATATATAAAAAATAAATGATGTTATTTATTTTATAAATGCAGGAGGCAAACGGGCACAGCCAGAATAATTCGATTGTTTATAGCATAGGTTCTTAAACTTATGTACTCCACGGACCCCCACTTGAAAAAATTTTTTTTGACGGACCCCCATCACAACTTTAGGTACTTTACGTCATTTTATTAATTAATTTCTGGCTTACGATCTCATAAGGACAAGGATATATGATGAATATTTCTAACAGTGATTGGTGAATAACGATTTTTTGCATATTGTAGAACACATTTTATTAGAAATTATAATATTGAAGAAAGAAAATACAAACATTGTCATAGCAACAAATCTCACAAATTATAATGGGTACTTACATTAAATTCATATAAATATTTTATAATTTTTTTCAGAAAATATTAAATAAGAAATATTTTAAAAAATAACTGCATCTATCTCATTAAATATAACTTACATATTTAATGAGATGTATGCAGTTGTTTTCTTGAAACAAGAATCTCAATATCTGGCTTAATATTGGAAACTTTTAATCTAAGATCCGGCTCTACATTTAATTTGTTTCTATATTTAGACTTAATATAAAATAGTACCGAAAAAGCTTGTTCGCATAAATATGTTGTGCAGAATGGAATCAAGTGTTGAAGTGCTTTATTTGCAAGCGCAGGATAATCTGACCTGAGAAGTAACCAAAAGTTGCTCAATTCAGTTTTGTTAAATTTTAGTTTATAAGTTGTATCACATGATAATTCCACGAGAATATCTTGTTCAGGTGCAGATAAATGTTTAGTATTTGTAATTTCCATATTAAATGGATCTCTGATCCAGTTATTGCAAGGATCAGGAGTAGAAAAATACTTCCTGAAGTTGCTTTTCAAAGTAATTAAATGTTCAACAAATAATTGACGCGTTTGATTAAGCAATTTTTCACTGGAGCTTTCTATGAAATCATTGAGAGTTGGAAAAGACTCATATACACCGTTCTGGATGCGTTTCGACCACAAGTCGATTTTTTTAATCATTGCTTCTATTTTATCTTCAACTTTAAATATATTTACAACAGTACCTTGCAGGCTCAAATTAAGTTCGTTCAATTTTGTAAAAATATCAGTCAAGTAAGCCACCTTAGCTAACCAGATAAAATCATTGAAACATTCGGTCAGTTCAAAATGCGCATCTATTAAAAACAATCGTATTTCATCTCGAAGCTCAAAAAGGCGAATGAGTACTTTCCCGCGGGACAACCAACGTACATCTGTATGTAATAATAAATGTGTATGTTGACTACCCATTTCCTCACACAAAATTTTAAAAACTCTGGAATTAAGTGGACGAGCCTTAATGAAATTGACAATTTTAACTACTTCGTCTAATGTTCTTTTCAAATCTGGTGACATATTTTTGGCTGCTAATGATTCTCTGTGAATGCAGCAATGATTCCAAACAACCTGAGGCGCAACATTTTTAATAAGAGCAATCAATCCAGTTCTTGTACCTGACATTGCACGAGCACCATCAGTGCAAATTCCAACACATTTTGGCCACTCTATTTCATTTTCGGTTATAAAATTATTCAAACTGTTAAATATGTCATTAGCTGTCGTTCGTGAAGGTAGTGAATCACAAAACAATACATCTTCTTGTATTTGATTTTCAAACTCATATCTAATGAAAGCTAACAAATTGGCATTATTAGTGACATCAGTACTTTCATCCAATTGTAATGAGTAATAGTGACTTTTGCGCACTCTCGATATTAATTCTTCTTTTATATTACATGACATGTCTTCAATCCTATTCTTAACCGTATCATTTGATAATGAAATCAAATTTATATCGTTTGCTGCTTTAGTTCCTAACATTATATTTGTAATTACTTTTGTAGCAGGAAGAATTAATTGCTCTGCTATATTATGCGGCTTTCCTGCTTTAGCAATAAGTAGAGCTACTTCATATGATGCCATTACTGCTTTCTTACTCATACCACCAGATCCCGTCTTTACCATCAATTTCTGACTTGAATTAAGTTCTTCTTTTTTCATTTTAAAAAATTCGATAGACTTACTAACATGCTCGCTGTGCTTTGTTTGTAAATGACGTCTGAGATTAGCAGGTTTCATACTTTCATTGGATAAACTTTCCTGACATAGAACGCAGACTGGTCTTTCCACATCATTGTTGCAAATATAAGTAAATCCAAATGATAAATAATCATCCGAATATTTTCTAGTTTTGCGTTTCTTGGTAGAGTTTGCTGTTGATGCCTCATCATCTGATTCTTTCCGTTTCTGTGTTGAACCAGTTTGTAGCCAACGATCCATTTTATGGAGTAATTTATTAACATTGAACTACAATAATATAAATATAATATAAATATAATATAAATATAACGAATTATTATTTACTAGCTATGTTTTAATATGATTTTAAATGAATGTTTTAATATCATTTTAAATGAATGTTTTAAATCATTTTAATAAATGTTTTAAATAATTTTAAATAAATGATTTAATATCATTTTAAATGAATATTAATTTATATAATAAATATATTTCGTAATTTGATTCTAAAATATTATTAATTTCGTAATTTGATTCTAAAATATTATTAATTTCGTAATTTGATTCTAAAATATTATTAAAATAAATATTTTTTATTCATAAAACTAACTTATACTTACTCTCAAAAACAGCCTTTCTGGGAAATTGCAAAATGTGTTTAGTGTTTTTATAAAATAATGATCATGCAAATTACACTAAAAATTAAAAAAAATTATTAGCTATAATAAACTATTATTAGCTATAATTTAATTATAATTAATTAAATTAATAAAAATAATTTAAAGATACAACTCGTTGAGAAATGAACTTATAATTAACATTAATAAAAATAATTTAAAGAAACAACTCGTTGAGAAATGAACTTATAATTAACATTTGCTTTAAAACTGTTTAAAACCCCAGAGTGGACGCTGACAATTTGGGTTTTTCCGGGTAAGACTGTCCCCTCCCCTGGTTTTCCCCAATAACAAAGTGAAAGAAAATTCCCTTACATGCCTCCCCTTCCGAGCCCCTAAGAGGGGTTATTTTAAAGGAACAATCGAAAAATGATTTTAAATGAATGAATGGATGAAAATTCAAATTTTATATATAGTTTTTTATATATGTTTATTTATTCACAAAAAATTAATTGACATAATTATCAATTTAATAAAATAAAATAGTATTATTAATAGTATTAAATTATAGCCGTAATTCTCTAGGAGGATATAGTTACACAATGAACTTTAAATATTTATATATGTATATATTTTTACGATGATTTTTTTCCGAGGACCGCGGACCCCCAGTAAAGGCTTCGCGGACCCCCAGGGGTCCGCGGACCACAGTTTAAGAACCACTGGTTTATAGGATTGCATTGAAAAGCGATAAGCAACTCGGCCAATTCTTCGAAAAAGAATATTAAAATATTAAAATAAAATAGAATTTCATGTTTAGTATTCATTGAACAGTGAATAAAAAAAGACGCCAAGCTAAAATGGCTGATTGAAAACGTTCTAACAGGTAATAAACAGCTGTTATATTGTATCTACCCACTAATAATCCCTTTTTAATTATAAATATATTATTAATTAATCATAGTTATTCGTTTAATAAACTTCCTCTATGAATATAATTATTAATTATGATTATAATATATTATTTTTCATATTCATAAAAACTCGTAAAGTTATATAAATACTTTATATACTTCAATTACTTTTTAAATGGTGAATTACAAATGATTTGTATTTGATATCCTTTGAATAATGAACGAAAAACTAAAATAAAAAAAATCTAGAATGTCACTAATCGACTATCCCCCAATTTGAATTGGATTAAATAACATATATTATATTTAAATTAATTATAAATTAAAATTAATAAATAATATTTATTAAACCAGCGCATGTTTGGCTCTTTGTTGATAGCACCAGGTCACGTGTTGGCGCGTTATTTGCAGTGTTAAAAAATTAATTCCGGTAGTTTCAGCGATTCAATCAAACTTAAATTCTATATATAGCAGTTTTATACAATTTTTAATCATGTGAAAAACTATCCAATATATAACTTTAATTTTACGGTCAGTTTAGGAGAAAAAAATGAAAACATGGTAGGTAGGTGATCTACCGAATGAGCTACATTTCTCAAAAGTTGATAGAAATCTACAAATTTTGAATAATGCCCTTGTACCAAATTTCATTATTCTAGCTCAAACTGTTTTTACATAATCTTGTCTACTTACACACACACACACACACACACAGATATTTTTCTAAACTTTAATGAAAATTACTCAGGGACCTTAAATACGTATAAAAACATCAAAATCTCGAAATCGAAAATTTTCATGATCTCAATACTATCTTTGGCGAGATAGTAAAAATTAGATATTTCAAATCTTTAAATATTCCATTGAAAATTATTTAAATTTGAATTTGAATTAGAATAATAAACAAATTTGAAATTAATTAATATAATATTTACTTTTAATACTTTTATTTTTTTCATTTATTATTATTATAAGTTTTCTTGCTATATCTTACTAATAACAGACATTATCTGGGTCAAATGAACAAAATTATGTCGCGTACAAAGATAGATCTAAAAATATAATCTATAAAAAACCTGAATATTAAATTAAGAATGATTTGGATAATTATTTTATTATATAACTCTCTTTATGAAATTGTGTAGGACAAGATTATATGGTCTATTTAAAATATTCATTAATTTGGCTTTGTTATTCTGGCATATCGGATCTTATCAACGAAGCCGTTATATCTTGACGATATGGAAATTAAATGAACCAGAACATCTCTCTATTAAATAACTGAGCCAGCATAATTCTCCATTTGATATTGATTGAGATCATTTGATAGCGATCACACACGATATAATTCAATTAAAATAATATTATAATATAACAAATTTCTTTTTCTTGTTTTTTTTTTTCAAATTTTCAAATTTTAAAGTTTTAAAGTTTTAACATTTCCATATATTATAGGATTAAATTAACGACTGACTGATCAAATTATTAATTAATTATATTAGTAGATATCTACGCTGTGAATATTCAAATAAGCTGGAGTGTCTCCAATCAACTATCTCGCATTTGAATGGGATTAAATAACATAATATATTATATTTAAATTAAATTTAATTAATTATAAATTATAAATTAAAATTAATAAATAATATTTATTAAACCAGCGCGTGTTTGGCTCATTGTTGATGGCACTACGTCACGTGTTGGTGCGTGATTTGCAATGTTAAAAAAATTAATTCCGGTACTTTCAGCAATTCAATCGAGCTGGAATTCTATATATAGCAGTTTTATACAATTTTTATTCGTGTGAAAAACTATCAAACATATATCTATATTTTTACGGTCACTTTAGAGGAAAAAAAATCAAGACGTTGTAGGTAATGACCCTCTTCCGGTTGAGCTACTTTTCTCAAAAGTTGATAAAAAACTACGAATTTTGAATAATGCCCGTATATCAAATTTCATTATTCTAGTTCAAACCGTTTTTTCGTAATCTTGTCTACACACATCCACACACACATACATACATACAGACAGACATTTTTCTCAACCTTAGTGAAAATGATTTAGGAACCTTCAAAACATATAAAAACATCAAAATCTCAACATCGAAAATTTTCGTGATCGCAATACTATCTCAGGCGAGATAGTAAAAATTCAAAATCTAATAAAACCAAAACAAAAACAATAAACGAACAATTTAAAGTGTGAATATTCATCATGCAATATTCAAAAAAATTAATATATAAAGAAAATTTAATTTGTGGAAGTATTTAAAGACAATCATGCTTTTATAAGTCCAAACAGATGTTCTTTTTAATTAGCATTCTATACTTGTAATTCTTTGTAACCTGTTATTCAGTTCGATAGATTAACAAGCATGTTACAAGTGGTGGTTATGGTGTGTACGAACGTGAGAGGAAAACCTAGACAAAATATCCGAGAGTAACATTTGCATAGCAGATTGAAATTCACATATGGGTAATAAAGAGGAGTAGATGTGAGAACTTTAGAAGATTTTTTGAAAGTAGTTCAGAACGGTTGGAGGAATAAAGTTGCTGCTGCCAAAAACTTTCAAGTTCACACAAAGATAGATAGAAAATATTTTAGAACTCTTCAATATAAGTATAAAATACTATAATGTTGGCATACTATTTATTACATATATAGAAGCTCCCAGAGAACCCAACAATAGTACTTTCCAAATTATATTAATACGAATTCCAAAGTAAACTCTACAATGTTTACTATCTTGCTGATGTCGAGATTTTGATGTCTTTTTTACGTTTTGAAGATTCTTGAATCATTTTCACTAAGGTTGAGAAAAATGTCTCTCTGTGTGTGTGTGTGTGTATGTAGAGAAGATTACGCAAAAACGGTTTGAACTAGAATCATGAAATTTGGTACATGGACATTATTCAAAATTTGTAGTTTTCTATCAACTTTTGAGAAATGTAGCTCAACCAGAAGAGGGTCAACGTTTTGATTTTTTGTTCCTCTAAAGTGACCGTAAAAATAAAGATATGTATATGTTTGATAATTTTTCATATGATTAAAGATTGTATAAACTGCTATATATAAAATTTCAGCTTGATTGAATCCCTGAAAATAACAGAATTAATTTTTTAACACTGCAAATGTCACGCGCCAACACGTGACGTGGTGCCATCAACAAAGAGCCAATAACCCGCTGGTTTGATAAATATTATTTATTAATTTTAATTTATAATTTACAATTAATTAACTTTAATTTAAATATAATATATGTTATTTAATCTAATTCAAATTGCGAGATAGTCGAGTGAAGATACTATATTTATGAGTTTATTTGAGTTTATTTGAGAAATTATGAGTTTGTGATGGGTGCCTGTGGAAGGATTGAAAAGATCTTTAATAATTTAAATTTATAAAAATATTTTTTATTTAATATTATTTTTTTTTTTATAATATGAATTTCTTTTTAATTCTAATTAAAAAAATATAAAAATGAAATTTTTTTTTTCCAACAACTTCATTCAATATACTATCATGGGGTACATAATTAATGAGCTTCTTAAGTCTGCCCTTTCATTTATTTCTCAAATCCTAAAATAAAAAAATCTTAATCAATTATTTTACTGAAATATACTCAATGATCTTGAATTAAAACAACTCATTAGTAAAAAAAAAAAGAAACTTTTTTTCAAATCAAGGTCAAATTCGAAAATATCTATATTTTTATAAAAATCATATATTAATTATTTATATTTTTACAATTTTATATTTAAATCTAAAATATTTTATAAAAAAAACACCTCAGCTAGGGAAATTCCCTTGCCAGGCCCGGCACTTGAACCCGGGACCATGTGAATGTGAGGCAGCTTCGCTACCCACACACCCAATGGCGCCATCATTTTAATATATGATGATTGTAAATCAATGATAAATAATTGTAACGTACTGATGAACAAAGTTTAAATAATTGACAATAAAAACTATATTATTTTATATTATTATTTATGTTACTATTTTTTAACTTTCATTAATTTTAATAAGTATTACAGTTTATATGTATTTATTTATGTTGCCAAAAAACGGAACGTTCTTACTAAAAGGAAATGTTTCTTTTTAACTTTACAAAATCCACTTTGAACGTTATAACTTTTTAAGAAAAGGCAGGTTCGCTACCCACACACCCAATGGCGCCTTCATAATTATATGAAATAAATGATAATCCTATTTAATATATTATTTGATTAGGTGTTTTGGTGAGGTATATTTTCATAATAAATTCCGCATTGATTAGCATGAATACTTTTTATTTGTATAAACAACTGTTCTGTTTGTTATTTGGTGAGGAGATAACGGAGTTGTGGCTGCGGGTTGCATTGCATGCCTGCCACTTTCGCTTTATATAATTGCTCACTCACACGTTACCAAGTTACACTTTGCTGCCTTCTTATTGCTATACTTGATTCATTCTATTGTCTTGAAGGTTCCCTTTATTTGTTCTTTTTTATATCTCTTCCTTTATGGGTTAATATTCAATTACAAGCTAATAAGCATTTATTCCATGATTGAATAAGATTGTACTTAGATAAATAAATATACTCTTTTTTTTATCATCTAGCAATAAACACTCTTACTTTTTAAAATTGTTGTGTTTAATTAATTTATTAAGAATTCGAATCTATGTATTTGAATATATTTAATATTTGTTTGTGAAGACGCCATTGGGTGTGTGGGTAGCGAAGCTGCCTCACATTCACATGGTCCCGGGTTCAAGTCCCGGGCCTGGCAAGGGAATTTCTCTTCCTGGGGTCTATGGGACGGAGTCAACCCAGCCTCCGGGATCAACATTGGGGAAAAGCTACTTGATAGCGCTTCCGATCAAGGAAATCAAGGTTAAGGTGGAGAGGACCCGTTCTACTGATCATACGACACCTCATCATTAATATAACCGACTTGATAGGCGTTGTTCTTGCGTAGGACGGACAAAGTCAGGATTTTTTTTTTTTTAATAAAAGGAGGACAGAGCTTACAAAGGGAGGACGGTTGGTCACCTTAATAATATGACAGTTTTCCCTTTGTAATTATAAAATTAATAAATAAATTATATTTTGTGTTTTGATTTTGTTTTTTTTTTGTTTTTGTTTTTTTTATTATAATTTTGTAAATTGTAAATAATAAAACTTATCCACCAATGATTGCTGAAAAAGTTATCAAATAACATATTAAATGAAAGTACGTATATAAGGTTGTTTTTCGTTATATGGAATTCTATATTTTAATAAGGACATATCTATATTATATTTGGAAATGATTTTAAGGAATTTTTTTTACTAATTATGAGTTTAACAATTAATCATAATTATTACAAAAAAAAAAAAGAAAAAACAAAATTTCAAAAAATAGATTAATTTAGTACCAATATCCCCAAATTTTGATTATATCAATTTTTCTTTTTAAACATTTTGTCAACTCCTTGTCAACTAATTATATTTATTTAACTTTTAATTGAAACATTTCAAGTTCATTCTTATCTTAAATATCAAATAATTTAATTAAGATGATGTATACATTAAACATCAATAAAAAATGTCATTTAATTAATTAAAATTGATTTTCAAATTTTTTAATTATTATTATTTTTAATTACTTTCATAGATATAAATCTTATTTTATTATTTTAAAAATATTTATATTTTCTCTTTATTATACTTAAAGACAAAATGTCTTTAAGTCTTTATAGAGACTAAATCAATCAATAAATTACTTTCTTCAATTTCAATTGTATTATTAATATAATATATAATAATATTATTTTTTATAAATCAACATATTTTATAATAATTTTGATCATTTTAGTTAATTAATTGAATTCTATCCCATTCCAAATATTTTTATGCTTAATCTAAAAAAACAAACTATACTATTTTCATTTCTTTCATGTTTCACATCTAAATTTGTTAATTATATTTTTACTCTCCCCCTCCCCTCCTATATTTATTTATCTCTCCCCTTTATTTTATCAGTTTGTATACTAATTAATTTGCTATTCGTCTTTTTATAAATATATCTATTTTTTTAACATTTAAATAATATAAAAATTTTTAATTCTTCCATAAATTTAATTTTTAATATCTCGCCAGAGATAGTATTGCGATCACGAAAATTTTCGATGTTGACATTTTGATGTTTTTATACGTTTTGAAGGTTCCTGTATCATTTTCACTAAGGTTGAGAAAAATGTATGTGTGTATGTGTCTGTGTGTATGTAGACAAGATTACGCAAAAACGGTTTGACCTAGAATCATGAAATTTGGTACATGGGCATTATTCAAAATTTGTAGTTTTCTATCAACGTTTGAGAAATGTAGCTCAACTGGTCATTACTTACAACGTTTTGATTTTTCTTCCTCTAAAGTGACAGTAAGATATATGTTTGATAATTTTTAATATGTTTAAAGATTGTATAAAACTGCTATATATAGAATTTCAGCTTGATTGAAACGCTGAAAGTACCAGAATTAATTTTTAACTGCAAATGTCACGCGCCAACACGTGACGTGGTGCCATCAACAAAGAGCCAATCATGCGGTGGTTTAATAAATATTATTTATTAATTTTAATTTATAGTTTATATAATATTAATTAAATTTAATTTAAATATAATATATTATGTTATTTAATCCAATTCAAATTGCGAGATAGTCGAGTGGAGACACGCCAGCTTATTTTTATGGATATTTTCAAAATATGATCTTAGTTATTAATTAATTACTTTTACTCAGAATAATAAAATAAATTAATCAAAAATTGACCTATTTTATGAAAAAAAATAAGAATTAAATAATTAAATAAAATATAAACTATAAATATGAATAATGAAAATAAAATTATGATATATATTTTTACCGACCGACGATAGTAAGGGAGGTATTATTTTCACACCAAATTTCATATGAGGAGATTTTTACATATCTCCACGAATCATGCATTTTCTTAACAGAAAAAAGTATTTTTAGCATGATGTCTGTCCGTCCGTCCGTATAGATGTGTACAGCCTGAACGGCTCAACCGATTTTGATAAAATTTGGTACATTTACTTAATGCATGGGACGAATTGATCAACTTTTGGTGCAAATCCGGAAACCGGAAGTGGAAGTATTAGCGATCGACGATAGGAAGGAAAGGGTTATTTTCACACCAAATTTCACATGAGGAGATTTTTTTATATATCACCACGAATCATGCACTTTATATTGGTTTTGTACTCGAGAAAAATCATCTTATAGTTTTTTCTTAATTAAAATTATATGACGTCATCCAGCCATTCAAGACGTCACAGCCTAGTCTTACATATATATTATAAATAAAATAAAATTAAAAATATTTATGTTATATGCCTATGTTTTTTATTACATGAATAGATATATGTATTAAAATTATTTGAAATTGTTTTTGTAGCTGGAAATTAATTTATTTCAAACCGTCGGTCGCTTCGGACCTGGCCACAGGTCAACTTATTTTTATTAATTTAAATTTCATATTAAATAGAAATAATTTTTAAAAAACTATCTGATTAAGTATTTTATAGATTGTTTTTTTTTCGTATATATTATTTAAAATAAAATAATAAAATAAATGACTTTGAAACAAATTACTAAAAATATACAATTTTATTTTATTTTTTTGATTAAATTAAAGGGTTGAGTGTTATGTTTATATATTTTTTAATTGATTGGAGCTTCAAAAGTTGAAGAGTTAAATACTGTAACATGCGCTGGTTTAATAAATATTATTTAATTTTAATTTATAGTTTATATAATATTATATAAATTTAATTTAAATATAATATATTATGTTATTTAATCCAATTCTCAAATTTGCGAGATAGTCGAGTGGAGACACTCCAGCTTATTTTTTAAAGAGTTTTGCTTATTGGATGGTTAGAAGATATTTTAAAGTTTAATAACATGTCTATTATATAAATAAAGATGGTAAACTTCTAAACTTCTTTCTTTACTTACACCACTCCCACTTATTATCGTCAAACAGGTTTAAACTTGTTAGATTTATATTTGACATTTGATATTCTTGTATTGATATTTTTATTCCGGGACTTTCATTTACAATCCCATTATTTTAGTTATTTAACTATATAAAAAAAAACATTCTATTTTTTTAATACTCTGTACTTTACTTCCCGGTTATTTTTCCATTAAATTCTATAATTTTTTTATTTTTTAAGCTTTTTTTTTCATGTACAAAAATGATATTAATTATATAAATATTATATTACTGTTTCTTTTTTTATCATTCTTACTTATTATTTTTTTTCATAAAAAGAAATAATTTCATAAAAAAATATATAAATGTTTACTTTAGAAATAGAGTGAATGTTATATATTTTTTAAAAAAACGAATAAGTTTCAACTTTTTTTTAAAAAAAAATACATATAGTAAGAACTTATAACTTATAACTTATAACTATTAACTTTTAATTGTGATTAGATAACAGGCTCTTTAAAACAATGTTGTTCCGCTTTTGGGAAAAATTATAAAACATAAATATATTCAATATATTTTATTGTCACGAAATTACAAACGTAAATTTGTTGAATCATGCAATTGTCCTTGGTAATTATAATACAGTACTTGGGGAAGCGAGCTGCCGTTCGGTACTTTAAAATAAATCTGGAGTGTCTCCACTCGACTATCTCGCAAATTTGAGTTGGATTAAATAACATAATATATTATATTTAAATTAAATTTAATTAAAATTATATAAATTATAAATTAAAATTAATAAATAATATTTATTAAATCAGCGCAGGTTTGGCTCTTTGTTGATGGCACCACGTCACGTTATGGCGCGTGAGATTTGCAGTGTTAAAGAATTAATTCTGGTACTTTCAACGATTCAATCAAGCTGAAATTCTATATATAGCAGTTTTATACAATTTTTAATCATGTGAAAAATTATCAAACATATATCTTTATTTTTACGGTCACTTTAGAGCAGGGGTCGGCAACCTTTTTCGGAAGGCGGGCCATTTTCAAAATAATTTTTTTTATGCGGGCCGCACATACAAATGTAACTTACATAGTGCTTATATATCATATACAAGTCTAAATATTATTAAAAGATTATAGAAAAAAGTACTTTTTATTGACAACATTTTACAATTCTTAAAAAAAAACATACGATTCCAATTACATACTTATAAATATAATTAAATAATATAATAATGAAATAAATATTATAATAAAAAAACAAGAATGTTAGAAAACAAAAATAATACAGTTTGTAACAGGAAAAAAGAAAATACAATTTCAATTACAAAAATACATTATTATGTGAATAAAAAATATCTTTCATTTTATTCATTCATTAAGGTTCAATGCGATGTTTGTTCTTGAATATTGTTGGATAATCCATTTACGTCCGATTGTGTTTGGGATCCTGAGATCCTCAACAAGTTTTGTAAATTTGTACTTCTGTTCGTATACATTATTGCCACCGGCCACATTTCGGCACGTTCACGCTCACACTCTGTTGATTTTTTCAAAATTATATTAATGCTTTGGTGGGCCGCACAAAAAGTCGAAAAGGGCCGCAGGTTGCCGACCCCTGCTTTAGAGGAAAAATAATCAAGTCTTGATATCAGAGAATTTTTTTTTATATTTTTTTTTATAATATCAATATTACTAAATAATAGTGTTATTTTCTAGAATTTAAATAATTTAATATATTAAGTATTTTTGTATAATTTAAAACATAAAATTAAATTTTAGAAATTTTAAAATCATGTAAAATTATTAAATAATATTTATTACATAGTAATACAATAATAATTTTTTAAATAATTATAGGTATATTATTATACATATTGAATATTCTTGATTTGATTTAATTTCAAACTTTTTACTAAGGAATTTAAAAAAAAAAGATTCTTAACATTTTTATATAAACAATGAATTATAAATATATTTTTTCATACACCTAAATTTTGAATAAATAATAATAATCGCTACATCGAATGTTCATTAATAATTTTAAAAAATTCAATTAATGTGTTTTATCGAAAAAATAAAAATATAAAATTTTCATTTCTATTGTAATAAGCTGTAGTGTCTCCACTCGACTATCTCGCAATTTGAATTGGATTAATTAACACATATATTATATTTAAATTAAATTTAATTAATTAAATTATAAATTAAAATTAATAAATAATATTTATTAAACCAGCTCACGTTTGGCTCTGTTGATGGCACCACGTCACGTGCTGGCGCGTGTTAAACAATTCATTCCGGTACTTTCAATCAAGCTGAAATTCTATATATAGCAGTTTTATACAATTTTTAATCATGTGAAAAACTATCAAACCTATATCTTTATTTTTACGGTCAGTTCAGAGGAAAAAAATCAAAACGTTGTAGGTAATGACTCTCTTCCGATTGAGCTACATTTCTCAAAAGTTGATAGAAAACAGGCCATACTTTTCTGTCTTTCATTACATTAATATGTACCTTTAAGGGCTGTATGTTTTATGACTATTTATTTTTTTAATTTATGTTCTTTTAAATTATTTGAACGCCGGCTCGATTAACCTGGAATAATTCTTTTCATGACCGAGTGGCAGCTCGGTGAACCAGGTATTATTTATTAAAATACTTAATCAAATTTTTTTTGAAATGAACATTACATTTATATTATTTTATATCAATTTTAATTAATATATCTTCAAAATATTTAATATTTATTCATTTCAACATATTTGTATAAAATTCAAATTCATAAAAAAGGTTTTACTTTTACACCCTTGAAAATCCTATTATATTATTGATTATTGATGTAAACGAGATAAATTTGTATTTAAACGAAATGTGATTGAGAGGATGATCAATTATAAACGAAAAAAAAAAACAAAAACAAACAAAATCATCATAATCACAAAAGAAAGCTTAAATATAATTTTCACTTTTTTCGATTAGAATGATATAAGTATATAAGTTAAAATAAAAATAAAAACGAAACTAATTGCGAATAATTATGTAAAATTTTGAATATACATATATGAAAACCAATTTAGGAACAAAAGTAGAAATATCCATATTTCATTATTCTTCTTCTTGTTTGATAATTATATAAATACTTTCTTAAAAATTAACAAACAAAAAAAAAAATAGAACAATTGATGGAAGACATTTTTTTTTTAATTCTTCCGATCTGATTTTAATGGGAATTGAATTTGATTCTTTATTTGTATTAAATTAAATAATCATTAATGTTGGGAATGTGATTCATATATATATATATATATATATATTAAATTAATTTCAATGGCAATTGGCGGTGCCTTGAGTAACGCGATTAACGAACGGGAACTGCTCGCGATCTGTTTGCACCGTAGAGAGAGAAAGTCCCCCTCCCCCTTCTCTTTTTCCTTCTCCCCACTCCCCTCCTTCATTTTGATTTTACAATTCTCTTCATTGCCATACCATCACCATATCACACCATTCCGTCACTTCACATCAATTCATCGACAAAGATTAGCCTCCTATTATGATTTTCCATGAGTCTGAGATTGGAGAAGTTCAACAAACCAGTTGTTAGTTACCCAAAACGAATTTTACTTAACCTCAAATTAAAATTAAAAAGAAAAAAAATAAATAAATAAAAGTTTTACTTTCTCATAGAAGAGAATGAATATGTTATATATAAGTTGATAACTAATTTATTATTCAAGGACTATTTTTGGAAAGTTGTCATCCATTGAATGAAAGAATAAGGTTACCTTGATATTTTACATGCAAATTTATTATAAAATGAAGAGTGAATGAAATTTTTTTTTGTATTTTCAATAAATAAAAGAATGTCAATTATTTTTAAAATGATTTGAATTATTATACTTTGTTAAATGTATATTAAAAATATATATATACGAGGGTGGGGTGAAAAGTTTCCGGCCTGACCAAGAAAAACAATGTTTTTAAATTTTTTTTTTGCTTTATTTTTCAACATAATCTCCATCAACACTGATACATTTCTCAAAACGGCGTTATAATTTAGTTAATTAATTAAATTTAGTTTAATTTAATTATTTAAATTAAGTTTAATTTAATTTAAGTCTCATCAATAGTAATGAATCGAGGAAAAAATTAGTTTGGATTACGCCTACAGCCCCAAATTATCGGTAGAAATGGATTTTCGAAGCAGTTTTTGGTCTAACGTTAGCAAACACGGCACCCACCTTCCACACAGCTTTTCCATGTTCAAATGGTGCTGCAAAATATTTCGCACACGTTCAGCTGACATCGTACAGGTCTCAGCTATCTTAAATGTTAAAAAATAAAGCAAAAAAAAAATTTAAAAACATCGTTTTTCTTGGTCAGGCCGGAAACTTTTCACCCCACCTTCGTATATATATATTTAAGATGACCAAACGTCCCGTTTTTCCGTGATTGTCCCGTTTTTATGTGCTCTATCCCGGCGTCCCCAAAAATGTCTTCGGAACAGCCTATTGTCCCGTTTTTTTTTAAATATTTAGGACATTTCGTACCTACTGAAACCAATACAGATTGATTTTTCTTTATAAAAATTACCTAGGATGTGAATTTTAAAAAAATCCTTCAATTAATATTTCAAAAATAGTAATATATATACAATTTTTGCTAGTATAATAAGATAAGATATATACATATATATATACTAAGGGGACCAACCGTCCTCCTTTAGGGAGGACAATCCTCCATTTGTAAGCACTGTCCTCCTTTTGTAAGTGTCCTCCTAACTCTCCTCCTTTTTGATATCTGTCCGTTGTTTGAAATATTTACATTTCGTACTTTTTTTCAAAATTTTTTCAATTTGTCTCTAAAAAAATAAAAAAAAGATCAAACATTTTCTGGACTTTGAACATTTCCGAATTTTTTCCAAATTTTTTTTCAATTTGGTTCTAAAAAAAGGTAAAATGTCCTATTTGGTGTTTTCAAAAAATGGTCACCTATACTCGTATATATTTATAATTATAATTATAAAAGATATGATTCAAATATACCATTTCTTAATTAATTATAATTATAGGCAAAGTAAAATTAAATTTATGTTAAAAATCAATTATGTATTCTTATTTTGCTTCTCTTTTCATTTCCGACCATTTAAGTCCAAAATTTAAATTTGGTTCAAAAAAAAAAAAAAGATAAACTGTTTGTCCCGGTTTGGTGTTTTCGAAATATGGTCACCCTAGGGTGATTTTATTTATTTTAGCCATACTATTAATTATACATTGACGATATTTAGACCATCTATTCGACATTAATCAAAATGTTTTTGTTAATTTTTCACCAAAAAATAATATATAAAAATAACATATCTATATTTAGACTTTGTTCAAATTCAATAAATTAAATTTTTTATACTGGTTGAGTTTCAGTGAAGTCAAAATTAAAAAAAAATATTTTTTAAATTTTGTTATATTATATTATTTTTAATATTTTGATATTATCTAAGAAATTAAAATTTCAGATTTAAGATTCACTTAATAAATAAATGAATCATCAATTAATATGAAAATGAGGAGTATATATAAATATTTAATGGGGGAATATTGATGAGAATGAATAATTACTTCTGTATTATTATTATATTCAAATAAGAAATTCAATAAAAATAATTCCTGATTGAAAGTAGATTATTATGTAAATTTATATTATAACTTTAATTTAAAAGTAATTTATATAATTTATTTCATATATTGATCAAAAAGAATGGAAAACGAATTTTATTATAAAATTATCCAATTATCACAAATAAGGTTTTATGTCTATTACTTTATTTTTCTTTTAACTAATATAAATATATGCCTTTCTGTATAAAACTTTTAATCAAGTAACTAAAATGAGCTTTTAATGTTAACATGCTGACCCATTTGTACGTTATCGTTTTTGAAAATGTATTTACCTTATGTGACAAAATAATCTAATTTGTCCAAATAATTAATTTAACTAATCTAAAAGAATTGATTATAATTAATATTTCTAAAATTTTTAAAAATATTATTTTTGAATAATTTAATATAAAAAATGATTTTAAAATGTATTTTATTATAAATTAATTATTTGATTTAAAAGATCTCTACTAGTATTTTATATTATATTATATTATTGTGTAGAAATGATGTAACATAAATGAAATAAAAAATATCGATAGAAAGAATGAATCAAAATTATTTTTATAAATTTAAATTTTGGACTTAAATGGTCGGAAATGAAAAGAGAAGCAAAATAAGAATACATAATTGATTTTTAACATAAATTTAATTTTACTTTGCTTATAATTATAATTAATCAAGAAATGGTATATTTGAATCATATCTTTTATAATTATAATTATAAATATATACTAGTATAGGTGACCATTTTTGAAAACGCCAAATAGGACATTTTACCTTTTTTTAGAACCAAATTGAAAAAAAATTTGGAAAAAATTTGGAAACGTTCATCAAAAGATTAGTCCAGAAAATGTTTGATCTTTTTTTTATTTTTTTAGAGACAAATTGAAAAAATTTTGAAAAAAAGTACGAAATGTTGTAAATATTTCAAAAAACGGGACAGATATCAAAAAGGAGGAGAGTTAGGAGGACACTTACAAAAGGAGGACAGAGCTTATAAATGGAGGACTGTGTCCTCTCTAAAGAAGGACGGTTGGTCCCCTTAGCATATATATATAATATCTTATCTTATTATACTAGCAAAAATTGTATATATATTACTATTTTTGAAATATTAATTGAAGGATTTTTTTAAAATTCACATCCTAGATAATTTTTATAAAGAAAAATCAATCCGTATCGGTTTCAGTCTCAGGAAAAACCATCTTTATTTGTTTTTTCTTAATTTAAAATAGGAAATTTAATTGACGTCAGCAACTACGTCAGACAGCGCTTCCTTAAATACAAATTATTATAAATATAAATCAACTCAAATTACGAAATATATATTATGTTATATCCTCGGGCCATACTTTTCTGTTTTTCAGTTCATTAATACATTTAAGGGGTGTGTATGTTTTATGATTAATTTTTTTAATTTATGTCCTTTTTAATTATTTGAACCGAGGCTCAGTGAACTAGCAGTACTAGTAATATTACCAGTCAAACCTGATAATAAGGAATAATTTTTTTTAATGGCCAAACGAGGGCTCGGTCAACCAGCTACTATATATTAAAAATTAACAAAAAAACATTATATGTAGATAATTATTTGAATATATACATGTATCTATCTACATGTAGTTATAATTAACTTATTCAAAAGTCAAGTCAAGTAAAATCAGATTCTTCAATCAATTGCTTCTATATTTGACATTTGGGTCTCTGACTTTTATTAATTTCATTTCACTTGAGTGATCGCCAATGGATGCCAAATGGGTTAAATCGAAAACAAAGAAGACACGGCGTGCGAGTGAAATTTGGTCGAAAGTGTCGAAAAGGGAGAGATCATTGAAACGGACATCATTTTTATTAATACGATTATAAATTTATCAATAAAATTTTAAAAGATTTCTTTTGTACCTTAGAGAAAGTGAAATAAATACTTTTATACATTTAAAGGCATATAAAAATTAATTCAAAAAAAGAAAAAAAGATTAGTTAATCTTAAAAAAAATTAAAAATCTAATTAGAAAGGATTACAAGTTTTAGATTTGTATTGAATTATATATATATATATTATATTATTTATATATTTCCATTATTTTCTAGAATTTATTTTAATTTATTTATTTTAAGAAATTAAATAAAAACTTAGTTTTATTAAAAAAACAAAAACAAACAAAATCAATCAAAAAATTAATAAGCTGGAGTGTCTCCACTCGACTATCTCGCAATTTGAATTGGATTAAATAACATAATATATTATATTTAAATTAAATTTAATTAATTATAAATTATAAATAATAAATATTAAACCAGCGCATGTTTGGCTTTTTATTGATGGCACCATGGCACGTGTTGGCGCGTGGGATTTGCAGTATTAAAAAATTATAATTCTGGTACTTTCAGCAATTCAATCAAGCTGAAATTCTATATATAGCAGTTTTATACAATTATTAATCATGTGAAAAATTATCAAACATATATTTTTATTTTTACGGTCACTTTAGAGGAAAAAAAATCAAAACGTTGTTTGTAATGACCCTCTTCCGGTTGAGCTACATTTCTCAAAAGTTGATAGAAAACTAGGAATTTTGAATAATGTCCATGTACCAAATTTCATCATTCTAGCTCAAACCGTTTTTGCGTAATCTTGTCTACATACATACACACACACATACACACACACACACATACACACACACACACACAGACATTTTTCTCAACCTTAGTGAAAATGATTCAGGAACCTTCAAAACGTATAAACATCGAAAATTTTCGTGATCGCAATACTATCTCTGGCGAGATAGTAAAAAGTGAAAAAATATAATTTCCAGAAAGATTGCATCATAGTAACTACACAGAAACAAACATCACCTCTTTAGGAAGTCCGGCTTAATTAAAACAAAAATAATAAATAAAATTTGTGTCTTCAGAGTTAACAAAGAATTCATCTTCTAGTCTAGTAGGTCTATATAAAGGTGTGCATGCTCCAATGGGCTGCAAAGGTGCCAACTTTTTACTTCTTTAGTAATGATTGAATAAAGTAAAAGAAATAAATTTATGAAATTTCTTCAAAAAAATTTGATTAACAAAAATTGTATCTTTCTACACGCATTAATATATATATATATAGATATATATATTATGTATGTGTAAAGAAAAATTTTAAAATGATCGATTCATAATATCGCCAAATTCTTCAATTAAAGTTTTGTACAAGCAAAAAAACCTCTAACTTTACATTCTACGCATGAACAACGCCTATCATGTAGGTTATATAAATTAGGAGTTTTATGATCATTTAGACGGATTCTATCATCCTTTACCTTGATTTTCTTGAACGGAGGCGCTACTTTTTCTCAAGTAGCTTTTTAATTTTGATTTTGACTTCGTCCAACAGACTCCTGCAAGAGAAATACCATTGCAACCACACTTCTCCAAGTATCCCTATTCTGAGCCATAACCCTCCAATCTCTACCCTCTCCTATCTCTCTCATGTCCCTTCCTACATTATCGACTCACCGCGTCCTTGGTCTCCCAAGCGGCCGTTTCCCACTCGGTCTCCCAACCAATATATTTTTCGCCATTCTTTCCTCTCCCATTCTAGCCACGTTCTCGATTTTATAATTCTAACTATATCTGGGCGATGTGGCGATACAAACCGGTTGCTGGTTATGCTGTCTCCGCCTTTCCCCGGTGTCCTCATCTTTCTTTGGCCAATAAATGCTTCGAAGAATCGTATTCTCCAATACTCTAAATCTACTCTCTTCTCCTAAAGTCATAGACCATGCCTCACACCCATATAATACAACCGGCAAAATAAATGTTTTATATATTTTAATTTTTATCCCCTTTGATAATAATTTTGACGGTATAACAGACGCTTCCCGATTGCAATCTCGCTTTAAATTCTTCTCGAATATTATTCTTTTGTGATTACAGAACCTAAGTTTTTAAATTTTTCTAAATTTTCGAATTGTAGATTTTGTATTGATTATATAACATATATTATATTTAAATTAAATTTAATTAATTATAAATTATAAGTTAAAATTAATCAATAATATTTATAAACAGCGAGGCTTTGGCTCTTTGTTGATGACACCTCATGAAATTTTCAGTTAGATGAAAAATTATTTATTGAATAAGATTTTTTTTGTATGTATGTAATATAATTTTATAATATTTTTGTTTTTTAAATGTTTACTTTTATCAATTTTCTTTTTAAAAAGTAGTATTTTCATAACCCTGGAACTTTTGATATAGAAATAAAAAATATTAATTCATTTTGCATCGTTTTAGTTTGCATCGTGGTTGCAAAGTGAGGTATAGGTGTAATTGTCACTACAAATCTTAATTCCGGTTAATGAATTAACGATACAAAAAAATAACTAATAATACATATTTGTAATAAAAAATGTCTATTCTATTTGTTATTTGTTTTTTTTTACATAAATTTGATTATATAACCACCTGATTAATATAAGAGGAGATATCACGTTAATTACACTAAAACATTAAAAACGACAAAATTTCATAAGATTAATTAAAAAAAATCTTTAATTGATCTATAGCCGTTATTAAATTATTTTTTTTTAATAAATGGTACTAGCAATTAAACATAAAAATATAATTATCTATTTATTCTCTTTTTACTATCTCGCCAGAGATAGTATTGTGATCACGAAAATTTTCGATGTAGAGATTTTGATGTTTTTATACGTTTTGAAGGTTCCTGAGTCATTTTCACTAATAAGGTTGAGAAAAATGCCTGTGTGTGTATATATATGTAGACAAGATTAAGCAAAAACGGTTTGAACTAGAATAATAAAATAATGAAATTTTGTACACGGGCATTATTCAAAATTCGTAGTTTTCTATTAACTTTTAAGAAATGTAGCTCATTCGGAAGAGGACCATAACCTACCACGTTTTCATTTTTTCTTTTCTCTAAACTCACCGTAAAAATAAAGATATATATTTTTGGTAGTTTTTCACATGATTAAAAATTGTATAAAACTGCTATATATAGAATTTCAGCTTGAATGAAGCGCTGAAAGTACCGGAATTAAATTTTTAACACGACTGCCATTCACGCGCCAGCACGTAACGTGGTGTCATCAACAAAGAGCAAAACACGGGCTGGTTTAATAAATATTATTTATTAATTTTAATTTATAATTGAATTAATTAAATTTAATTTAAATAAAATAATATATGTTATTTAATCCAATTTACATTTGCGAGATAGTCAAGTGAAGACACTGCCGATTTTTGTATCTATTTCGGTAAATTTATTAATAAAATGTGTAAATTATAAACATTTTTGTTTGAAAATATGAAACTATTAATGACTTCTGAATCGAAAGTTAATACAATTTTCCCCAAATGCATCTGTGGCCATCACCGCCCCTTTGAATCGCTGCGGCAACCATCTGCCAGCGTCCACTTTGGAAATCAGTGATCTATATCTATAATACATAGTAATACCGTATTTCCCTTTCTAAATTTTACAAAAGTGTAAGTAAATTCTAAATGACATGGATCAGTAAACATGAAAACTTTAATAAAATACGATTTATTAATAAAGGTATAAAAAAAACAATTTCAATTATAATTTAAAAAAAAAACAAACAAATTATATCATTTACATATTATTTCAAATTATTTTATAGTTCCAAAGTGGTGATCAATAATAATATTCTTTATTTTAAATTAACATTTGTGCCACTCAGAAGCCAAAACGATTAACTCTACATTTAAAGAAACTGAGAAAATGAAGCCCAAAGTTCACAGCTCGTAGGAAATTCAGGGTTATTAATTACAGAAAAATGTATATTGCATTGCAATATTAAGATTATCAAGTTCATTATTCACTTCATATGTTGCAGAATACCACCTTACATTACATTACATTATATTACATTACTAGCAAAATTTTAAAAATTGGACTTCTGAGTGGCACATTTAAGTAATGTTTACTAGAGAAAGGCTAATTAAAAGTATTCTCAAATATGTTTTAGGCGATTTTTTACAATATTTGAATTGGTTTTGCAATCATTTAGTTTGTATATCTATTTAGTCCTTAATTTTAATAATCCATTAATTTAATTTATTTTATCATTTCTACTAATAATAAAATTATTGGAAAAATTGAAATCACAATTTTTTTTTATATAGTTTTAATGAAATTAATTTTATTTTTATTAATATTATTTATTATATATCATTATTATTATTATATAACACATCGTTCAATAAGTCCAGAGACTAACCCAGAGATGGTGGTATTAGTACCAAAGTGGCCACGTTTCCATAGAGTGCGAACCTCTACATGAAACGTGTAAAAATTTCACGTCGATCGGATCACAGACAGCAGAGTTATCGAGGTTAGAGTAAAGTCACTTTGTAATTTGTTTGAAAAATGGAAAAAAAGAGAGTTTCGTGCGTTGTTTTTTAATGGGTAAAAACACCTTAGAAGCCCAGAAATGGCTTGAAAAACATTACCCGGACACCTCTCCATCCAAAACAACCATTTGTCGTTGGTATGCTGAATTAAAACGTGGTCGTACGGACACAAACAGACACGAACGTTCGGGTAGGGGTTACACAGAAAATTGTGAGTGAAGTGTTAATAATTGTAATGAAAAATCGCAAAGTGAAGGTCCGTGAGATTGCAGAAATGACACAGATATTATCTGGAAGCGTATTTACAATCCTTCATGAAAAATTGAGCATGAAAAAGTTTTTTTTTCAATTGGGTGCCGCGATGAGATAATGCACTATGCCACAAGTCCATGAAAACAATGACAAAATTGAACGAATTTGGCTTTTATTTGCTTCCCCATTCCCCTTATTCGCCAGGTTTATCCCCAGCGACTACCGGCCCTTTGCTGATCTCAAAAAAATGCTCCAGGGAAAAAAAATTGCTCGAATGAGGAGGTTATTGCCGAAACTGAAGCCTATTTAAAAATATAATATCCAATCGTTTCAATTTTTATTTTATTATACCGAAAATTATTTTAAAAGTAGCAAATTTACTAGAATTATTGATTTATCATGGATTCCTGCTAATATAAACATGGTATAGATATGTTGGAAAGACGTTGGAAAGATTGTATCACTCTTAAAGGAGATTATATTGATGAATAAAAATGATTTTTGAAAAAAATGTTTTCGTTGTAATTATTGAACGATCTGTTAATATGTTTTTATAATAGCATTGTATTATTGATTGATCTGATTTTCATTTTAATTTAGTAATTTATATTAATATTAATTTTATATTTTATTTCAATTGCTCTTTAATGTTTAGTAATTTCTTAAAAAATTTATAAAATGAAATTTAAAAAAAAAAAAATATTAGCTAATCGAAATAATTTTAAAAATTCATTAAAAAAATCTTTCTATTTATGAATCTATTCATTTTAATTGCAATTTTCATTTGTAATTAAAGATAAGAGGGTATTTAATGATAATCTTCTTTTGGTTTAGAATAAATAAAGATTTCCGAATAGAAAGTTTTTGTCGAGTGAAATCACTATCTCTTTATCTCCCTCTCTCTCTCTCTCTCTCTCTCTTTCTCTCTATCTTCTTTCTTTCTCTCTCTCTCTCTCTTTCTATTAATTTACATTCTCATAACAATATCTTCACTGTAACTGGATATAAGATACATTAAAGATGATTTTATTAAATCATACCATGTAAAAAAACATTGCTCTTTGGGTCATTGAAATAATTTCAAAAAAAATTTTATTCAATTACAATTTACAAATAAATATAATAAAAATAAATATACATATAAATAAAATTTTTAATGAATATTCTTTTGTTATTTTATTGTTTTTTTCCAAAAAAAAGGAAAAATAATTCTTTATAAATTTTTAAAGAAATTTTTTTTAGAAATAATCATTAATTTTATTTTAAAAATAAATTATTATTATTATTATTTTAATTGATTAATAGTTAATGTGTTCAACCACTTTAATGATATTAAACTTTCAATTTTATCTGGTATTTAATATAATTAAGAGAATCATCATTCTTCTTCAATATTTCATTTATTCAATTTTAGATTAAAAAATTAATTTTTACAATACTTTCACTTGATTTTGTGATTATAAAATAACCATAAATTACGTCAGGAGCTGTTTTAATATTTTTCATAAAAGTAGACTAATTATTTATTTATGAACTTTAAAATAAATATTAAATATTAGAATATTTAAGAAAAAAGATAATAAATCACACACATTTAAATTGTGAAAGGAGATAATATCCAATCGTTTCAATTTTTATTTTATTATACCGAAAACTATTTTAAAAGTAACAAATTTACTAGAATTATTGATTTATCATGGATTACTGCTAATATCGAAATTAATAATTTTGATTGATCCTCCTCTTCTTGAAAAAACTATTTAAAAATTGAATCAATTTTAATTGTTACCAAATGGCAAATTAAATTTATTTAATAACTTTGTAGAAAATATATTATCTTTTAAGAGAATAAACCATTAAGAAAAACCTCTGACTTTTGTACATCTTACAATAGTACATCGTCTATTAAATCGGTTACCCACTTAGCGAGGTAGAGGAGTTCTATGATCAGTAACGCGGATCCTCTCAACTTTTATCTTAATTTTCTTGATTGGTGGCGGTCATTTCTTCTCAACCATCCAGAACCACTTATATTTTATCCAATTTCTAGCCTCTCTAAATTCTTTCATACATGATTTTATATAATCTTCTCGCCGCATTCTTAGTTTATTCAGTGGTCGTTTTCCAATATTCATGTAAACAGTGGTTTTTTAATGAAACTTGTTTCTCTACTTTTGAAATAATCAATGTTAGATTTGTCTAAGAGTAAAGGATTTGATTTTCACTGAAGTACGATATATTCAGATTTGCTTTAATAGAGAAACAAGCATTCAACAAATTCATTCATTTGACGATAAGGCACGAACTAGTCAAGATAAATGACCACCTAAAATAGAAGCCCTCGATTCACTTTCCTTCTACTTGTTAAACATGTCTAGCCCTTTGGGTACATTTGACGGCTCACGCTCGTCATGCGCAAATTTTGGCGTAATAACATTTGACGAGTCCGACTCGTCATTTCAAATAACGCCAACAGAGTCCAAACAACACCCTACAAAAAGATGCCGAGTTTGTTATAAAAACAAAATTAGAAGTGAAACTACCTGGCAGTGCAAACAATGCCAAGTACCTCTGCATTTACCAACATGTTTCGAAAAATATCACACTTTGCAAAATTATTAGTAATTTTCTTTTTGATATATTTAGTTGTTAGTTGAAAACTATTTGTTATTATTTTTGTTTGTTTTATATATCATTATTATTCTGTAATTATTATAAACTTATATCTTATTTAAACTATGTATTAAATTGAAATAAACAATTTGTTACATACAAAATATTGCATTATCATACATCATTCAGATAGCAACAAATTAAATACGTTTCAGATGCATGATACTCTTTGAATAATTCAGTACCCAAAGGGTTAAAAAATACGTTGACCCAATCTCAAAAATGCTATCAGTTGATAAATTATTAATTCCGAATTGAGTACATACAGAATATAAAATCGAATTTGTTTTCTAATAATAAATGATATTATTTTGTATATTTATTTATTTATTATTTGACATGATTATTTAGTTAGTATTTTTTTTTATTTCTGCTCTATTTTTCTTTATTATAGAAATTGAATAGTGAAATATAGGCATTTTCAAAAAAGTGTACTAATTACTTATATAATAAGTATATTGAAAATCTAGATTTTATTTTATAGTTTCAATAATTTATACTGTGAAAAATGTATACCAATACCAACCGACATAACATATCTGTTTTTAAATTATGAATATTTCAACGAATCATGCATTTTATTAACAGAAAAAAGTATTTTTAGCCTGATGTCTGTCCGTCCGTATAGATGTGTACAGTTTGAACGTCTCAACGGATTTTGATAAAAAAAACAAAAAAAAAAAACCTCTGACTTTATACGTCCTTCGCAAGGACAACGCCTATCAAGCGGGTTATATCAATGAGGTGTCCTATGATCAGTAGAACGGGTCCTCTCAACCTTTACCTTGATTTTCTTGATCGGAGGCGCTATCAAGTAACTTTTCCCCAATGTTGTTCCCGGAGGCTGGGTTGACTCCGTCCCATAGACCCCATCTAGGGAAATTCCCTTGCCAGGCCCGGGATTTAAACCAGGGACCATGTGAATGTGAGGCAGGTTCGCTACCCGCATACCCAATGGTGCCTTGGATTTTGATTAAATTTGATATATTTACTTGATACATCAGTATGATGAATTGATAAATTTTTGATGTATATACGGAAACCGGAAGTGGTAGTATTACCGATCGGTGGTAGGAAGAGAAGGGTTATTTTCACACCAAATTTCACATGAGGAGATTTTTTACATATCTCCACGAATCATAAACTTTGTATTGATTCTATCCTCGATAAAAATCATCTTCATTAGTTTTTTCTTAATTTAAAATTATATGACGTCACCCGGCGCCTCCTTATATATTATAAATAAAATAAAATTAAAAATATTTATGTTATATCCATATCTGTGTTTTATTGAATTAATAGATCTATTAAAATTATTTGAAATTGTATCTGTAGCTGTAAATTAATTTATTTCAAAGCGTAGGTCGGTTCTGTGTCTGGCCACAGGTCAACTTATTTTTTTTTAAATTTTATTTGGAACTAAAAATCTCTGCTAATACTTTATTAAAGTTGTATTAAAAAATTATCTAAAAAGTTAATACATCATTTTTACTTTCCCGCATACTTCGTATAAGGGAAGTATTGGAATCGTCAAAAATTTCGACTTCGAGATTTCGATAGATCTTGACGTTTTAGACCTCCCTGAGTCGGAAAATACCATTTTTCGAATTATGTCTGTGTGTGTGTGTGTATGTATGTATGTATGTATGTATGTATGTATGTATGTAATGTCTGTAAGCAAATTTACTCAAAAACTAATCAAGCTAGGACTTCGAAATTTGGTACACCGATATTATTCACAGTTTGTAGATTTCTATCAAAATTTCGTCAAAATCGGTTAACCGGAAGTGGTACTTTACCTACACTGGTTGCGTTTACCTTTCAAGTAAAGTACCAGTTTGCTGCGAGATATTTGCTTCCTATTTTGTATATAGATTTAAAAATATGTAAAAAATTCAGATACCAAATTTCATCATGATCTGACTACCGGAAGTGACATTTTACCTATACAAGTAGCGTTTCTTTTTTACCGACCGACGATAGTAAGGGAGGTATTGTTTTCACCCCAAATTTCACCTATGGATATTTTTAGGTACATATCTCCACGAATCATGCATTTTCTGAACAGAAAAAAGTATTTTTAGCATGATGTCTGTCCGTCCGTCCTTCCGTATAGATGTGTACAGCTTGAACGGCTCAACGGATTTTGATGAAATTTGGTATATTTACTTAATGCATCAGTATGATGAATGGATCAACTTTTGGTGCAAATCCGGAAACCGGAAGTGCTAGTATTGCCGATCGAAGAGAGGAAGTGAAGGGTTATTTTCATATCAAATTTCACGTGAGGACATATCTCCACGTGTTATGCACTTTGTATTGGTTTTATCCTCGAGAAAAATCATCTTCATTAGTTTTTTCTTAATTTAAAATTATATGACGTCACCCAGCACTTCATGACGTCATAGCCAGTCCTTATATATTATAAATAAAATAAAATTAAAAATATTTATATTATATCCATATCTGATTTTTTTACATTTAAAATATCAGTTAACCGGAAGTAGCACTTTATTCTATATATATATATATATAAATGTTACCAAATATCAAATTTGACACCAATAAACTAATACGAACTGGCTCTTTATCAATACCAAGTTTACACATTCTAAATATTCATTCACAACTCTTAATACCTATTTATATGCGGGAAAGTCTAGGGGAGGACACTCCCGCTTATTTCTATGGAAATTTTCTAGAAAAATTATCAATTATTTTGACTATATACCTGCTAGTATTTTTAGGACATATGTAGTTGGATATTATTAATATTTTTTTTTTTCAATTTAACTATAAATTATAATATAGAAAGAAAAAATATACCTGGGTATTGAAGATGATAATATTAATAATTAACAAAAAAAAAAAAAATAAAAATATGATAAATGGGATTATTCTCATTAAAAAGTAATTGAGAAATAAAGATAAACCATCTTGAAGTTTATTCTCGCACATTTTTTTTTTTTGTTCCTAATGAATCACTGAGAAATGACACGTAATTTAGTCTTAATCTTCAAAATTCTAGAATAGAAATGCAAATTTCTTTTAATATAATAAATTCAAATATGGGAAATAATCCAAAGGGCATATATTATTTATTATTATTTTAAATTTAATTTATAAAAATTGATTATCCCATTGAATGAACTTTAATAAAACTTTAATAAATTTATTATATCTTTAGCGGATCTTCCACATAAATTAACTTTAATTTGAATAGAAAATTATAATCATTATATTTTTTATAGCACTATAATAAGTCACACACTGACTCTTAATTGCATTACTGGTTCTGACATTAACATCTCCCAATTGACTTCTGTCAAAAGCTTTCAAGTCAGAACTGAGGAAATTTACAGAGTTGTTGACTTTGCTAAATAATAATTAATTAATTTTAAAGAAAAAAGTTTTCTCTAATTTTATGATATAAATATTATAGTATTTTTTATTGTATAAAATAAATTATCTTAAAATATTATTCTACAGTTATTGGGTTCTATAAATATTATAATAATTTAAAGATATATACGTATTTGTCCTAAAAAGTATAATTATTAATATTATTATTATTATTAATATATTTATATAAATTAAATTAGGGGATGATAATATACGAGGGTCATTGAACAAGTACTTAGCCTCACCGCCCGATGGCGCTGCTATCACAAAAGAGTTTTACCATCATGTAGTACTTCTTTTACTAGCCTACTGTCAAAGTTTCAGCCAATTCCCTTCACTAGTTTTGTTTTGACAGCCTTTGGAAGGGAAAACGCTCAGCGAAATCAAAGATCGCTTGGATGCTGTATGGTGACTCTTCTCCTTCGATGGCGACCGTCAAAAATTGGTACGATATTGTTCTTTTGCCATATTTGTACAACTGATCGACACGCTCGCTTCCAAAGGCTTCAAAACAAAACTAGTGAAGGGAATTGACTGAAACTGACAGTATGCTAGTAAAAGAAGTACTACATGATGGTAAAACTCTTTTGTGATAGCAGCGCCATCGGGCGGTCAGGCTAAGTACTTGTTCAATGACCCTCGTAGTAACATATAAAAACTCTATATACTTCATAATTATGAGATGAAAATTCCAATTAAATAAACTTATGTGAATTTTATTTCTTAATATCTCTATTTATATAAGTGTATTATATTTCATATTACATATGTTATATATATTTTCTTTAAAAAAAAAAAATAAAAAGAATAATTGGTATAATAAATTACAATTTAATTTCTACATATGTATGTATGATTATGTTTAATAGAGGTTCTCACGATTTTCTATTTATAATAGTGATTTATATTTATTTATTTATTATTTATCTATAATTTTTCATTCTAGATCTGCATTTCTTGTATAATTTGCCTTCAGAAATGTGGATGTACATGTAATGAATGAAATAAAAAAAAACTACAATGATAATTATTAATCTTCTTTATTTTAATTAAGATGAACATATTATCTATTTATTATATGTATATATTTATTTGTAATATTTATGTTTCTTTAATCTTTAATTTATAGTTTTAAATAATTTTTAATTGAAATTTTAAAACAAACAAAATCATTTACATTTCTTTGTCCTAACAAGTATAATTATAATAATAATTATTATTATTAATAATAATAATAAATTTATAAATAATAATATTATAATGAACACAAGGTTGCTGGTAAACAAAATTAATAATTATGCTCTTCCATCTTTAGAATAACGCCTGAGAAATTTTCATTTATATTTAAAAATAATAATATGGGAGTAATTCATCTTTATTTTAAAACCAGATTTGATTTTTGTAACATTTAAACATTTACAGTTATTTTAACATCAGTAGAAAAATTAATCGAATTTAACTAAATTTTTGAAGCTTGTTTTAAAATTTTTTATTTAATTAAAAAACTTAAACATTTATTTATCATTTTTTCGATTAATTTTAATTTAATTTTAATTAAGTAAATTTATTTATTATTTTTAATCGAGTCGGTTATATCATCAAGGTGTCCTATGATCAGTAGAACGGGTCCTTTACCTTGATTTTCTTGATCGGAGGCACTACTTTTTATCAAGTAGCTTCCCAATGTTGATCCCGGATTCTGGGTTGACTCCGTCCCATAGACCCCAGCTAGAGAAATTCCCTTGCCAGGCCCGGGACTTGAACCCGGGATCACGAGAATGTGAGTCAGCGACGCTAGCCATCACACCCTGTGGCGCTCTCCCAATCATTTCAAGTCCATTTAAATTTTTTTTTTTTTTTAGAATTTTTGAAGTTAAACTTAATAATTTAAGAAAAGTCTTTTCAGAAGAGATCATTAAATTTATTTACTACTTATTATTATAATTTAGATTAATTTTTCATGTTTTAAGTTAATCAAGAATTATTCTATAATTGTTTTTTTTTCTAAAATATTTATTTTCTATTTTTCCAGGTATGTCAACTACATATTTAGAACAAAAATGAAAATCAAGTTTGTAGATGAGTAAGTACCATTAGATGTTTAATTTTTTGACTGTTTATATGTTTCTCAAAAACATATAATTATTTTTAAAAGTCTTTACTTATACATTTTCCATATAAATCAGTATGAAATTTAATATTATATCTTATTATCTTGATTTATTCTAAAGAATACATAATACATATCTTAAATTATATATTTAAATTTAAATAATATTGTACAATAAAAGAGTAAATGCGAGGGCAAAGAACTTTGTCAAGAAACTACAAATTATAAATTAAATTTTTTTTTAAAACAAAAAACAAACTTTTATAATAGTAGGTATATTTTATCTAAAATCCAATAAATAATTTAAATTTTAAATTAATCATGTAATTTTATTTAGTCAAAATCCGAATTTCTTTTTTAATTTAGTATAGATAGTTAAGCATGAATAATTAATTTTCTTCGTTAGTCTATAAATTAGAAAAAAAGCCCATTTCCTAATAAAGATTGACGTTTTAAACAGCAGGAGAGATTTATATTCTTTAAATTTTTCTATCTTACTACATAATATACTTTCATTAATGATTCTTATAATGATTTAGAAAGTAATGTAAATAATCTCATATTAACATATATATAAGTATAATACATATTTTTATTAACAATATTGCCAATTTATACAATATGAAATAAATATTAATTTAGGTATAACCAAAAGATAAATGTTTGTTTTATAATATATATTGTCGTATATTGGAGGCTTATACATATGGATTGGGTTATTAAACAAAATGGAATTAAAATTAATAAAATTGATCTTTAATTTACTTGGTAGCACTCTGTTTATTATTAATAAAAAAAATAGTAAGGTGAATCCAGCGAAGGTTGATTAGGGAAGAAGTAAATTTGTATTCATTTAGAAAAATATAAAATATAAAATTATAATAAAATTAACATTTGATAAAAAAACTCATGATAAATGAAATTAATATAATTATACATAATAAGTTTCATGCGAAATTATAACTTATATAAATCATCTATAAAATAATGTTCTGATATATTAAATTTTATAATATGTAGTAATTGTAAATTTTAAAAAATCGACGTAGAGTTCAGGGCAAGGCGAGAAAAGAGCCCTCTGAATGCTTTCCGGGCATTTAATGAAACTTATTGGCTGGGCAGTAACTTCTAAGTTTGGTCTCGAGGTAGAATCCTGGCCCTGTCAGATTAGTTAGAGATGATGACTCTCTGCCCTCTCCATCCCGATGAATGATCTTACACTCTTCCTTCCATCTAACAGAATGTCTCTCTATTTCTTCCTAGCAGCCCTTGGTTAATCTTTGAATAACACACCCCCTACACTCAGATTATAAATAGTCAGTTCTTGGTAATTTTAAGAAATATATGTGTAATTTATGAGCGCTTGGCACTGTCAAAAACATGAAACAATGTCCCATCCCATCAAGCGATCCTATTTCAATTACATTTTCCGTTTTTTAAGTAAAATGGATATATGTGGCGTTTTCAATATTTGTCTTAAATTTATATTTATGGTGTCTTAATTCCTTATTAAAAAGACATTTTTATGCTTATAATTTACAATATATTTAAATTCTTTACTATCAATTTATATTCATCTTTACATGTTTATAAATAAATAACAACTTTGTGGGGCTAAATCTTAAGAATATGTCGAATGGAGTAGTTAGTTAAAGCACAGAAAATTGATCACTGATTTATTATTTTATGAGAATATTTAAATCGTATTGTAGTGTTCTTACATTATTTAATGAAAATGTTAATTTAATTAAATTAATATTGATAGATGAGTCAAATATCTAACTATAAATTTATTTGAATAACATTTTTCATAAAAATAGTTAATTTTAGATATTTTAATATGTTTATCAACATTCTTCTATAAGTTTTCATTGAATATTTCGAATTACTTTTCTTTCGTTTTCTTCCACTATTATAATTATTATTTATTTTTTATTATTTATAATTCTAATATATAAAATTATAATATAATTAATTTATTAGAAAAATGTATGGGCGCCCTTATGGATTCAATACAGTTAAATAAAATTAAGCAATGAAGAAACACAAATGGTTTCATCAATGCCCTAATTGACCACAATATTCTTTCGATTATAATATTTACACAGGTAGATTTTACTTTTTTCACATTTATAATTATTTTTTATCGAATTATATCTACTATATATATTGCAGAAACAACTTAAGCCATTCTACAATCAACCTTCTTCTTATTCAAGCTAATTTTCCTGTTAATTCCTGTTAATTAACAATTTCCTATTATTAAAATTTTAATTTATATTTCAAAGAAAATAAAAATTTAATTTATAAATTAAAATATTTTCTATTAAATTCAAAAGTTAAAAAAATATTAAAAGAAAAGTAGAGCAACGACATTAATAAATTAATAGATTTAACAGCAGATATTAGTTGAATCATTTCAATAAGTTATGAAAACTAAAATCAAATTTAAAAATATAATAAACTTAATAAGTATAATTTTTAATTAAATAAAACGAGAAGTTTCAAGTTTTTTTTTATATAACGATATTTACTTTATGCGCTTTTCAGTTGCTGATGGTGTAACAAAATGGACATCAACAAGTAAATTTATAAACTTAAAAAACTTGACTCAAGCGAATGTTTAATCAAAAAATTATTTTTATTAAGTTTTATAATATATTTTGTTTATTTATTGACAGTAGTCTATTGATTTTATTATTACACATTAAAAGATGTTAGGTATTATATTATATTATATTATTTACTTAATAATAATAATATTAATAATAATATCCTATTATATATATAGAAAGATTATATAAATAAAGACTATGTGTTCATACATACTATAACTTCATCTTTCTCAGTTATGCTCTGCTATCCAAGGCAATGAAATTTTATTATAGATTTATTTTAATACAAAAAAAAAAACAAAAAAAAACAAACATTTTCTTCATGTTAAGATAATGTAATCCATTAGGATATCACGCATAATTCACAATGTCTACTTTCATATTTAATCTCCTGAATTTCTTTCACCACACTCGCCATAATTATTTATTTCATCATTATTTTCTGTCATTTATTAGTAAATAATTTAAATGAAATTGAGAAAAAATTATTATTTAAATAAATACGTATATGACGATTGAAGTAAATTTTAATGATTAATTTTTATCGAGCGACGATAGTAAGGGAGGTATTATTGTTTTAACGCCAAATTTCACATGTGGAGATTTTTTACATATCTCCACGAATCATGCACTTTGTATTGAGAAAAATCATTAGTTTTTTCTTAAATTAAAATTATATGACGTCACCCAGCCCTTCATGGCGTCACAGCTAGCGCCTCCTTATATATTATAAATAAAATAAAATTAAAAATATTTATGTTATAAACATATCTGATTTTTATTGCATTAATAGATTTATTTAATTATTAATTTATTTCAAACCGTCGGTCGGTTCTCTGCCTGGCCACAGGTCAACTTATTTTCTCTTGTTTTTACTTTTTAGTAAATTTATTTACGTCTATAATAAACTGAATATTACTTTTCGTTTGTTTTATAATCTTAAACCTACATGTCTGAATTTTTTAGAATCATGTCTTTTCTGTGTCGATGTGTTTTAGAGTAATAATATATCATACTATATCTACTCAGCGTTTGTATTTATTCTTTTTACTATCTCGCCAGAGATAGTATTGCGATGTTGACATTTTGATGTTTTTATACGTTTTGAAGGTTCCTAAATCATTTTCACTAAGGTTGAGAAAAATGTCTGTGTGTGTGTGTGTATGTAGACAAGATTAAGCAAAAACGGTTTGAGCTAGAATCATGAAATTTGGTATACGGGCATTATTCAAAATTCGTAGTTTTCTATCAACTTTTGAGAAATGTAGCTCAACCGGAAGAGGTTCATTACCTACATCGTTTTGATTTTTTTTCGTCTAAACTGACCGTAAAAATAAAGATATATGTTTGATAGTTTTTAACATGACTAAAAACTGTATAAAACTGCTATATATAGAATCTCAGCTTGATTGAATTGCTGAAAGTACGGGAATTATAATTTTTTAACACTGCAAATCTCACGCGGCAACACGTGACGTGGTGCCAACCACAAAGATCCAAACATGCGCTGGTTTAATAAATATGATTTATTAATTTTAATTTATAACTTATAATTAATTAAATTTAATTTAAATATAATATATTATGTTATTTAATCAAATTCAAATTACGAGATAATCGAGTGGAGACACTCCACTTTATTTTAAATTATAAATCATCATAAAGTAGATTTGGTCTTTTTTTTGGTAAAATCAAATTCAAATCCAGTTCTTCAACCTTGTAGTGATTTTTACATTAAATATTTTGAATATAAATTACCAAAGTATAAAGAAACTATTTTATAAATAATTATGTTTGTTTCATGAAATTATCTTTAAATATTAACAAGTAAATTAAATATATAATATTAGGATAAGGTCAGTTGCTAAATCTCTTTAGTTAGTATATCGTTAAAGATATTTATTATATATTAATATATTATATTAATGCAATAAATAAATAAATTTAAAAAAATTGTTAATTCAAAAAATTATCAATCAAATCTAAAAAAGTTATTCTTAAAAAGAAGTTTAAATAATAATTATGATAAAAATAATCACTGGATATTTATTTCTCTAGATCAGAATTTTGATTTGTTATTTGTATCATAAACTTGATTATGATAATTATATAATTCATTAAATGATCTTTCATCTAATAACAATATTAATAATAATTAAAATTAAACTTTATTTTATTTTTGTTATTATTATAGTGTAATTGATCAGAGATATTGAAGTATATATGTAACTGTGTACTTTTTGTCTTCATTATTTAATATTATTATTTATATTTATTTTTTTTTCTTATTTTAAAATTAATTTGAAATGACATACGCTTCTATTTAAGTGTGAACAAGCAGTGAGAGTCAATGTACTTTCATTTTATTAAACATCCGTCTGTTTCTCTCTCTCTTTTCTTACTCAATCTGTATAGTGTATTTTTTCCATGTTCTTTTTTCAAAATCAATCTAATTAGTCTCGCTCGCGTGCAAATTCAATCAATTGGGATCTCTTTCACTTTTACTTTTTTTCAAAAAAAAAAAATGGATTATTATTCCGGTGTAATTAATCAATTATTTTCGGATTAAAATAAGGCATTTTAATAAATTGTTTTTATTCAGGCACGTCTTATTGTAACCACGTGCCTTTAGTTGATGAGGTGAAATTTTATAAAACGTTGACTTCTAATTGGCTTGTTAAAGTGAGATGACGGGAAGAGGGGAAAAAATCTTTCTAAAAAAGAAGCAAAGTTTCCTGATTCAAAATAGATAAAAGACTTTCAATGATTTTTAATTAAATATTTACTACATATAAAGAAGATATAAAATGGATTCTAACCCACCACATCAAGAAGTATTTGAACATTGGTGCAAACTATGTAGAAAAATAGTTTAAGATGTTTATAATTTATCATTTAATAAATAAGTATTAATAATTGTAATTAATAATAATTAAATTCAATAATATTTAAATTTTACAATCTTTCATTAATTAATTTATGAAAATGTATAAATATGTTTTATTTTATATAATATTTATTATATTTACTAATAAATAATAAATTTTACGAATATATTAAAATAAATACATTTTATTAACTTAGTCCCTACGTGCTATGCAACCAATTTAACATTTCTGCTTAGCGGTTGCATAAGTAAAAGGGGAGCTTGAGCTTGAAAATATACATATACTCGTATATACATTAGATTGTTTCCATAGATATACGTACTTTAAATAAAAATAAAAAAATATTTATTTTATTATTGTATGTTATAAGTTTTTCTTATTTAATTGGATATTTTATATTTAAATGAGTAGTTATATTATATTTATCTTTTAATATTCTTATATTTGGCTATACATATTAATTCATACATTTTTAAAACAAGTACAGCATTAGTTTAAGGGCCTTGTTTGCATGGAACATTATACCTTTTATGTATATTAAATATGTCATCTTTCTTTTAATTTATTATATTTCATTTATGTAGTTTTATACAAAAATATTTATTTTCAGATATTACATATGGTATATCTATATTTGAATATATATATATATATATATATATATATATTTGATTATTTTATTCGTGATCTTGGCTTTAATCGTTTTTATTTCATTAATTCTTTTGGCCTTCCTTCGATGAGTTTTTAAAAAATTAGGCCATTTGTGAAGAAGACCTCGCAAGTTGGATTAACTTACGCCCTCCCCTATAATCTTATTTCAACCCTGACATTTTATTTTATTTTATTTTTTTTTATATAAATAATGATAATAATAAATAACACAACAACAAATTTCGCTATGAAAAATTTGCGTGATCTATTTAGGAAATAATTATGTTTGGTTGTTGTTTTTCTCTCACTTTACATTTCAATATTAACAATAAATAATAAAATATAAGAAAAATCCTTGGATGTATGTATAATCATGAATAAATAGGAAATATGCAAATATAAAGAATATTTGGCAAAGTATTTTTGCTCGAAGGTATGAAAAAGAAAAAAAAATTCTATAATTGTCATTTATCGCTTTTGTTTTATTGGCGCTTGCTACTTGACCTTCATTGCTCCAAGGTCTTTGCCTTTTCTTTTACTCAAGCGATTGTTTATATGTATTATATATATATATATATAATATGTATGTTTTTTTTTTTTTTTTTTTTAAATATTTATTATTTTCTCTTTTCAATCACCGCCTGGGTCGTTCACTTCCCATTAATTTTTATTTAATTACTCGCACTACTAGTGATGAATAATAATAATTTTCAATTATTATAGAATATTAATATTCAATGGAAAACATAGAAAATAGATAATTTTAATATAATCGATACATTCTATCCATTTGTTAATATTTCTAATAGTTAGAATCTTAGAATGTCTATCGTTTGTAAATATGCATGTAGTTTTGGTGATAGTTGCCTAATTTCCTTTGATTTTTTAACAAAAAAACCATGCATGCGTGCCCAAGTTTCCTTTGCTAATCATAATCGCCAATCCCTTTCACTTGTCATCTAATTACATTCTATTTCTTCTTACAATTATTACGATTGTATTGTGAATTCAATATTAAAAATATTTGGATTATACAATTTCCGTTCTTTTCTAATTATTATTATAATTAATATATATACATCACACACATCATATATTATTCGACTTTTCAAGAATTTATTCTCTCATATAAAAAAAAATTAAGATTTATTTTTTTATTTATTTTTATTGTATCATTTTTGATATTCTAGTTAACATTGTTTTTATATAATTCTTTTCTTATTAATCACTGCTAATTCATGTATTATTTACAATATAATTAAGTTTTATTAATTATTTGAATCTAAGATTATTTTAATCTTTCTTTTAAAATTATTTATTTTACAAGGGTTATGTTTAACAGATCGAAATAAATAAATATATTCATGAAAAAAAGAAATATTCTATAATATTATAGTATTAATATAAAAGGGTTTATATATATATACAAAACATCTCGTAAAAGAAGGGAGGACAGCAACCAGAATGAAGTTATCAGAAAGGAATATCTACGTTGCACAGAAGGAGAATGTTTTATTGTGTAAAAATTGTATGAAATCAGGTATGAAAATCGTGTACTTTTTCAAGATTTCCTTTAATTCCTATTGAAAAAAAAAAAACAATATACCACTTCAATAAATTTAAAACAAAATTTTTAAAAAAGCAATAAAAAAAAATTAATTTTAGATGATGTATGAACAACATTTAACAAAATAACTCTTCTTTAATTTAAAATTCAAAGAATTTTCTTTCATAAATTTAATCAAAGTATTTTTTTTTTTTTTGTAATTATGTTAGGACATACTCGTACATTGCATCTATCTGTAGTTATTATATATATATATATATAGAATTTTTTAGTTGAGGGGTAGTTAGGGTTGCCTAATTGTGTGTGTGTGTGTGTGTGTGAGAGAGAGAGAGAGAGAACGGCGCAAGAGATATAATATGATTTTTTTACCGACCGGCGATAGTAAGATAGATAGATTGTTTTCAAACCAAATTTCACATGTAGGGAAAAAGGTATTTTTAGCATGATGTCTGTCCGTCCGTCCGTTTAGATGTGTACAGCTTGAACGGCTCAACCGATTTTGATGAAATTTGGTATATTTACTTAATGCATCAGTGGGATGAATTGATCAACTTTTGGTGCAAAACCGGAAACCGGAAGTGGTATTATTAGCGATCGGCGATAGGAAGGGAAGGGTTATTTTCACACCAAATTTCACATGAGGAGAGTTTTTTACATATCACCACGAATCATGCACTTTGTATTGGTTTTATCCTCGAGAAAAATCATCTTTACTAGTTTGTTTTTAATTTAAAATTATATGACGTCATCCAGCCATTCATGACGTCTTACATATATATTCTAAATAAAATAAAATGAAAAATATTTGTTATATATTTATATCTGTTTTTTATTACATTAATAGATATATTAAAATTATTTGAAATTGTTTCTGTAGCTGGAAATTAATTTACTTCAAACCGTCGGTCGGTTCGGACCTGGCCACAGGTCAACTTATTTATAAACAAATGGAATCACTTATAAATAATCCACTTTCCATCCTTCTCTATTTTAAAATATTTTTCTTATATAAATATATAAATAAACTATCATTATTTTCTTTTTATTATACACTTATTTATGTCAGTAATTACTTTTCTATTAAACTTTTTAACAAATTCTTTTAATTTTCAAAAGAAATAAAAAAAAGCAAAATATCCATTTATTCACATATTAAAATTAAAAATTTTAATATTACCTATTTTTATGAGAATTTTATTTCTATTCATTTGATAATATATCTTGTGTTGTAAGCGAATACAGTACGAAGATTTCATCCTCAATTCATGAATGAAAAAGTGTCGTTTTTTTTTATAAATAGCAAAATAACTTTTAATTATATATTGCAATTGAATTAATTTTACATGATTTTATTTCGAAAAATAAATCTAATCTATATATTCTAATATTACCCTCATCTTTCCAACGCAATCTAGAATTATGAAATTGGATTTGTTTTTTTGTAAGAAACAATTAAAAAACAAAAATATAAATATACAACTTCGATTTCTAAACGTGACTTTATCGTTCACACATAAAAATGTCAAATGGTTTTAGCGTGTGGATAAAATTAAATACACAATAAGAAGACTATATTATATGCAATCCACACATTTCAGTCCAATTGGCCATTGCCTTATTTCTACATAAGGTATTTTTTTTTTCGTTATTACACACAATGTAATAATCCTTACATAAGCTATAAAATTTATTTTCTATAATAAAATTAATCATAATTTTTAAGAAGAAATTTTAATGAATATTTAAAATATAATAAATAAATTTATATGTGAAATGAAGAAAGAGATGATTATGCGAAATTTATATTGAAAAACTATACTTTTGATCTAATCATTTTTTTCATTTAGTTTTTTTTATTTTTTTTATTATTATTTATTAATGATATAATATTATATGACATTACAACATTTTCCACAGTTGTCACATATTTTATAATCATTTAATTTTATTTGTTATGAATATATAAAATCTATTCATAGTTTAAAAAGTGTAAAAAAATTAATCTTTTTAATTATAAATCAAATAGAATCATTTAATGAATTTATCTCGATTTCTTTACTTTTTACTATCTCGCCAGAGATAGTATTGCGATCACGAATATTTTTGATGTCGAGATTTTGATGTTTTTATACGTTTTGAAGGTTCCTGAATCATTTTCACTAAGGTTGAGAAAAATGTCTGTGTGTATGTGTGTGTATGTAGACAAGATTACGCAAAAACGGTTTGAGCTAGAATCATGAAATGTGGCACATGGGCATTATTCAAAATTCCTAGTTTTCTATCAACTTTTGAGAAATGTAGCTCAACCGGAAGACCACTCGACTATCTCGCAATTTGATTTGGATTAAATAACATAATATATTATATTTAAATTAAATTAAAATAATTAGGTATAAATTATAAATTAAAATTAATAAATAATATTATTTATTAAACCAGCGCATGTTTGGATCTTTATTGATGGCACCAAGTTGGCGCGTGAAATTTGCAGTGTTAAAATTAATTCTGGTACTTTCAGCGATTCAATCAAGCTGAAATTCTATATATAATAGTTTTATTTATTTATATATTTCAATTTATTATAAAATTTGCATCATCAAATTTTTGTTTTTTTGGATTAAAGTACTACTTATAGCAGTTTATATAGATGAGATTTGCATTTTAAAAAATTATATAATTCTGGTACTTTCAGCAAATCAATCAGGCTGAAATTCTATATATAGCAGTTTTATACAATTTTTAATCATGTGAAAAATTATTAAACATATATCTTTATTTTTACGGTCACTTTAGAGGAAAAAAAATCAAAACGTTGTAAGTAATGATCCTGTTTCGGTTGAGCTACATTTCTCAAAAGTTGATAGAAAACTACGAATTTTGAATAATGCCCGTATACCAAATTTCATGATTATAGCTCAAACTGTTTTTGCGTAATCTTGTCTACATACACACATATACCCACACAGACATTTTTCTCAACCTTAGTGAAAATGATTCAGGAACCTTCAAAACTTATAAAAACATCAAAATCTCGACATCGAAAATTTTCATGGCGAGATAGTAAAAACAAAAAAAAAAAAAAAAGAATTTGAAAAAATAAATCTAGTTTTAGTTTATGTAACTGATGTAACTGATGTTATATATTACCTCCAAATGGATCCACTTATCCTACGCAACAGCCCTGGGAACATCGTCCCCGCCATCGATCACGGTGACCTAGTGCCGATTTATGATAACAATCGTGTAAAAAAAACGATTGATATCATCCCATCCCTTTCATTTTCTATTTACATTCATAATAAATATCAAAAGTTCATCGAGAACTGCATAATAATAAAATAAATATTATTCCTTAATGAATTTCGAGGACAACATAAAAATAAAAAAAAAAAAAAATTAATTTTTGATAGATGATATAAAAATTCATTAATTTTCATTTTATTTATTATTTTTTATTATTATTATTATTATTTAATTTTTTTTTAATTTTTCATATGAACAAATCATTTTAGAATATTAGATCCTTGGCCTTGACATGTCACCCGCACTGCATACCGTTATTAGCGTGAAATTAGGTAATGAAGTGCTCATCCCATTCAAATGTTGCTTGCATTCTGTCTGTCATCGATAGACTTGATTTATTGATTTATATATATATATTTTCATAATCATTTATGTAATTTCATAAGAAATGATTATCAAAAAGATTTATTCAAATGTTAAACTCACTTGAAAAATAATCTATATTTTATATTAATAAATTTATTTATTTAGTACTTAAATAATTGTAACTGAATATGTTGTTATTTTTCTAAAAATAAAAATCATTATTTAATTTTAAGATATAAAATATTGAGAATACAACATTGAAAATATTTTTTTTTGTTTTTTACTATCTCGTCAGGGAAAATTTTCGATATTGAGATTTTGATGTTTTTATACGTTTTGAAGGTTCCTGATTCATTTTCACTTTTGAGAAAAATGTCTGTGTGTATGTGTGTGTTACGCGAAAACGGTTTGAGATGGAATCATGAAATTTGGTTTACGGGCATTATTCAAAATTCGTAGGGCGAGGAGAGTTGCATCTGGCTTAATAAATGGTATGGGAAAATTTGGAAATGATAATAATATGAATTTAATTAGTAAGGGATAAGTCTTGAATTAAAGACAAGAAAAAAAGGTTGATTGTGTGTGTCGCCAGCAATATTTTTTAGAAAATATGCAAAATCAATGGAATGGGGATCGGATAAGGCTAATCGGACTTCTGAAAGGAAGACTGGAAGGTACCTGGCAAATACAATAATATAATAAAAATTTATCCAAATGAAAGAAATTAGATTGAAAGGATGGTAAAGAAATAGAAAAGGCAATCGAATTTTGATTTTAATCTTAAGATAAAATTATATAATTTAATTAAATTAAAGAACAAAAATTAACATGATATGGCAAATAATTGATTGTAATGATTCATGAAAAAGGAACTTTCCAGTGGCGAAAACCAAATCAAAACGCTAGAAATGGCGCGTGAAATTTTCCAAAAGACTCATCCGCTTGTAATGCAAATCCAAATTAGGATTTGCAGAAATGTATAAATTAATTTTAAAGAAAATAAATTTTAAATTTGATATATATAAAAACACTACACATTTCTCCGATAAAAGATGGAGGCTCAATCTTGTATATTGGGAAGCGGATGGCAATAGGAAGAGAAAGAGAGTTGCATATTGAGATCTTAAGTAAACTTCAAACTTCAACATCGGAAACTTCATTTTGACTCCCTTATTTTCTTTTTTAAAAAATTACAATATTTAAGTCAGACTTTCTGACATTTTGTCCACATAAATATCTATTAATAATATATATACAATATAATTTGTTTTTAAATTAATAATTATGAAGAAAGGGGGTGACAAATTTAAATTTGCCAACAAATGTTGGAGTCATGCGCAAACATACTTACAAATTTATTTTTATTTTTCATCAATTTAAATATTACTAAACAATAGTAAGTATATAGGACATGATTTGATTTGCATATCGAGGATGAACATTATAATTTGATAATCGATTGATCAAAATAAATGTTGATGAATAAGTATAATAAGTTAAAGTTGCCTTGTAATTTTTTAATTGTGTGTGTTGGCTGGCATTGATGTTTAGGATGCCAATCATTATGTTGATTCCTCTTTCGAGTGGATGATCTCTTGACCCTGGTACTTTATACATCCAAGAGTCGAAAAGACTCAGTGCGGGGGTCAACTGAAGGGACAAGGGCACCTTGCTTGCCTGAGGACACACCAAAGGAGAGCCTTCAAATTTTCCCAAGAAAATTATTACCTACTTTTCAAAGCGCATAGCGAACCGGATATATATATATATATATAAATATAAATATATAGTATATATTATAAATTGTATAAAAAAATAGAATAGGGGTGGAAATTTATTAGGTATTTAGAAATAAATATTCATTTATTATGTGATTTATAATGGCTATTATCTTTTAACGTAAATACTTATTGTAGTTTATTATTAAAAAAAATATCTTTATATATATATATAAATCTCATTATAGATTCATTTTACAGCATCTTTAATTTAATGAAGGTTTTTTTTTAATTAAAATCTGAAAGTTATTTTGAAATTTTCATTAAAGATATTATTTAAGTTATAAATATAAAAGCAATTGACGTCTTCGATAAAAAGAATTTATAAATATGATGTAAATAAACAAAAGTTAACGAATAAAAGAATTAAATAATAGTAGAATCTTGGCACAAACCATGTTTTTTTACAGACAAATAATTTTCTTTCTTTTTTTTTTTTAAATAGTAGATAGACACTTTTAATGATTATATTGTTTTAACCAGTTAACGTCCAGGGTATGTAATATTACGTTGACTAAAATTAGTGAAAAAATATTTATATTTGGGATTTTTACTATCACAAAGATTTTTTATACGTTTTGAAGGTTCCTAAATCATTATCACTAAGGTTGAGAAAAATGTCTGTGTGTATGTAGACAAGATTACGCAAAAACGGTTTGAGCTAGAATCAAGAAATTTGGTACATGGGCATTATTCAAAATTCTTAGTTTTCTATCAACTTTTGAGAAATGTAGCTCAACCGGAAGAGGGTCATTACCTACATCGTTTTGATTTTTTTTCCTCTAATCTGACCGTAAAAATAAAGATATATGTTTGATAATTTTTCACATGATTAAAAATTGTATAAAACTGCTATATTTAGAATTTCAGCTTGATTGATTTGCTGAAAGTACCAGAATTAATTTTTTAAAATGCAAATCTCATCTATATAAACTGCTATAAGTAGTACTTTAATCCAAAAAAAACAAAAATTTGATGATGCAAATTTTATAATAAATTGAAATATATTTAACTAAAAATTGAATTTAGGGTAATATCTCCAAAAACATGGTATCATTTCATAATTGCAATGCTGACCGGACTTACCTTTTTTCAATTTTCGAAATTTGTGTTAAATTTTTAGCTAGAATAAATAAATATATTTATTCTTGATTAATATGAACTCCACCATTCAACATTTAAAATGATGTTATTCTGTTAAATACTTATCAAGATTTTATATATAATTAAATATATATAAAATTAGCTGGAGTGCCTCCACTCGACAATCTCGCAATTTTAATTGGATTAATTAACATATATACATTCTATTTAAATTAAATTTAACTAATTAAATTATAAATTAAAATTAATAAAGAATATTTATTAAATCATCGCGTGTTTGGCTCTTTGTTGATGGCACCACGTCACGTGCTGGCGCGTGATTTGCAGTGTTAAAAAATTAATTCCGGTACTTTCAGCGATTCAATCAAGCTGAAATTCTATATATATAGCAGTTTTATACAATTTTTAATCATGTGAAAAACGAATAAACATATATCTTTAATTTTTACGGTCAGTTAGAGGAAAAAAATCAAAAGGTGGTCGAAAATTTTCGTGAGATAGTAAAAATCTAATTAAAAATTTATGAATAAATATAAAATGTCAAGTAAACCTTGATTTGATATGTTTTTATATAAATATAGGTATCTATATTTTTTTTATTTTAAAACATCTATAAAAATTAAAAAAAAAATTAATAAAAAAATGATTATTAAATATGTATAAATTAGAAATAAAAATATTATAATATTGCCGAGGTTAGGGAGTCATGAGTGTCTTGAACACCCTCCGCCCCTCCCCTCCCTTAATGTCTCCCTATAAATAACTAAAGAATGTCAATCTTTAAATAAGAAATATTTATATATATTCTGAAAAAATATTAGTTAAGGTGAAATGTTTTTAAAATAAACGAAAAAAAAATAAAAGTTAAAAGTTTTTTTTTGGAAAAAATTTAGTTATATTTTAACTTTGAAAATATTCACATCTTACTCTCTTCATGTCAGAGTTTGTATCCATTGAATTGAAATTATTATTTACGTAATAGTGAACATTAGAGGTAGGAAAAAAAATTTGATTTTTTTTTTATTATTATTATTATTTATTATTTTTTTCCACTATGAAAAAACTTATAATATATATTGAAATTGATTAAAAATTCAATTATATTAGTATTCATTAATTATTTAATTATAATAGATAATAGATAATCTTTGGGATTATTTATAAAGGTGATATCTTAATGAATCTACAAATATATATATATTTATTATTAAATATGAATCAAATAATTTCTTTACAAGAATTGCCGCAAAAAAATATAAAGATTTATAATAATTATTATTAGTTTCATATAAAGTTTTTTATAACTATATATTATTTATTTAAAGCTTTATAAAATATATTACTTTCTATATATGAAATACACACTATTCTAAATATATAAATATTTTAAAGACTATTCTTTCTTCTTTAATAAATTTTTGACATAAATTCCTATAATAAATATTGTAAATGTGATATTTTATTAATTTATTCAATTAAATATTTAGATATGATTATTTGATTTTATTTTAAATATATATTAATTTTTGGAAAGATATTTTTGCATTTTTTATGGGGTAAATTTTAAAACATAATAACTTCTTTAATATTCATTCAAATTAGTAGAAATAAGACAATCCAACACATTTTTATACGTATATACATATTATGTATAATACGCGTAATTATATTACATTATATATATTATATAATTTTTCAATAAATGTGATTTGTTCTCTTGATATTATTTAAAATGATACGAGGTACGTCCAGAAAGTAAGTTCCGTTTGGTAATATAATTAAATTGTGTACAGATACAGAAAAGTTATTTATTGCACAACATTCTACAACTCTTAAACTACTTTTCCACATAACTGCCGAAATTTTGCAGGCATTTGTCATTGCGTGGCACAAGTTTTTGAATACCTTCTTCATAGAAATTTACCGCCTGTGTTTCTTTCAGCTCCTCGTCATCGTTGAAGTGTTGACTGCCAAGGAAAGACTTGGGATGTAAGAACAGATAAAATTGTTTTTCTTCACGATAACGCACGACCACATACTGCAAATGTGACGAAAAACCTCCTACAGGGATTTGGCTGGGACTTGTTTAACCATCCTCCGTACAGCCCTGGCCTTGCTCCTAGTGACTTTCATCTATTCTTACATCTCAAGTCTTTCCTTGGCGGTCAATACTTCAACGATGGCGACGAGCTGAAAGAAACTGTTTCCAACTGGTTGAAGACGCAGCCGGCAAATTTCTATAAGGTATTCAAAAACTTATGCCACGCTATGACACATGCTTGCAAAATTTCGGCAGTTATGTGGCAAAGTAGTTTAAGAGTTGTAGAATTTTATGCAATAAATAACTTTTCTGTATCTGTACACAATTTAATTATATTACCAAAAGAGGAACTTACTTTCTGGACGTACCTCGTATTTTGATCGATTTTTTTATTTATTTATTTAAGGTAATAAGTAATTTCCAGATTAAAAAATATTATATATTTATATCAAATACTAAAATCACCAAATTTTATGAATTATAATGTTTTTGGTAAAAAAACATTATTAATTTTTATTTTTATATTTTAAAATATATTAAAATTTTCCTTTTTAGAAAGGTTATGCTAAATATTTGTAAAGGTAATAAAATAAATAAAGTAAATAATAATAGTCAGATGGTAATCAATGATAATTCATAAGAAATCAAGAACAAAAATGAAACTTCGTAGTGTGGATTGTTTTAACTTTGTTTTTGTTTTGTCGTATTGTGTGTGTGTGTGTATAAGGTTATATTTAATTATATACTTATATTTACCAAACCGGGACAGACGGTTTACCTTTTTTTTAAAAAAACCAAATTGAAAAAATTTAGAAAAAAAAGTTGGAAATGTTTAAGAGGCTAGTACCGAAAACGTTTTACCTTTTTATTAAAAAACAATCAAATTGAGAAAAATTTAGAAAAAAAAAGTCAGAAATGTCCTAAATGTTTAAAAACCGGGACAATAGGCTGTCCCGAAGTCATTTTTCGGGACGGCGGGACAGAGCACCTAATAACGGGCCAATCCCGGAAAACCGGGACGTTTGGTCACCCTACTTATATTTAATCTACTATAAAAATTAAGTCTCGAAAATATACTAAACATTAAAAAAAAAAATATAACTTTTTTATTTCAAATATAAATTGTAATATGTTGTCTCTTTTTATTGATTAAAAATTAAAAAATACAAATATAAATTGATATTTTTCTTATACATTTATATTATTTATATATATATATATCTCAATTATACATATTAAAACTCATATTAACATTTTTTTTTAGTTTTCTTTTACACAAAACACAATGTTCTACGTCGAAATTTAAACAGTTTATATATAAAGATGTGTTATCCTTTTTTTTCTCCGTATTAGGATTTTGTAAATTGTAAATAAATAAAGCTGGCGTCAGTTTGTCTGACTGTTCATTTGCCGTCATAACGATTCACAAACATTTCTTGGGGACAAAGAAAAATGCAAACACCTTTTGCATGCCAAATGATTTGACTCATAATTATAAACAAACACAATTTTTTTATATTATTATTAATATAGTTATTTCGTTTTATACATATATCTACAATCTTATTCTTGATATATGTAAATATAAAAATTTTTAAAATAATTATAATTTTATAATTACCCAAACAAATAATATATTTATAATAATATTACATAATAATAATCCTTGTATTAAAATATTTCATTTTTTTTATCAATAAGTTTTTTATTATCTTCTATACCTTCTTTTATCCTCTCTAGTAGGGATCTTATTGTACGAGAGACCTACTATTTATTTTTTAATTCTTACTATATTAGGTCACAATTACCCTATATATATTTTTTTATCTCTTGTACAAATTTTCAATCGTTAAATAAATTAATAAAAAAATAAAACATTTTAATAAAAAAATGCCCTAAAAAAGAGAAAATAAAATATTAATTAAACCTTGAATATTATCCTTTATATATGTCCAACAAAAAATATCGTGAACGTATATGATCATAAGTAGTAGGTAAAGAATTTAATATTATTATATGCGCCATACGAGTATGTAAAGGATAATATTCAAGATTTATTAAATATTTTATTTTCTATTTTTTAGGGCTTTATTGACCAAAAAGCGTGTATATTAAAAAGTTTTGATTTATTAATTTATTTTCTAGTTTTTACTTTTTATTTACTTTGATTATCTTCACTTTTTGTAATTGTAATATGTAATTGGATTTTAACCCACTTTTCGCTCAAATTTGAAAAGTATATTGAAGGTCGATGACAATGAAATAATCAAAAAGACATATTTTGAATTTTTCAAAAATACGGATTTTTAAAATTTGTGAATTTAATTATATTTACTTAAAGATAACACTAGAGTTCAACCACAATAACTTTAGGCATTTAAATCATTGTGACAGATACAGAGTTGACCAAAAATTTTACGATTTTAAATGTACCCTTAAAGTTAAAGCAATAGTCGTTTGGATTACTATACTGGGCGGGGCTTATCTGCCCGGTGTGCTTGTTTTGTCATGCGTTTCCGAAAAGAACTTAATGCCTCATAAAATGTTATATTTACAATTTTTTTATATTTTCTATTTTCTATACCAGGGGCTCTTAAACTGTGGGTCGCGACCCCCAGGGGGGTCGCGAGACTACTGAAAGGGGATCGCAAAGATCTGATACTTTTGAATCATTATAAATAAAATTTTAAAATTATTAAATTATATATATGTGAAATGAATGGGTATGTATTCTTTAATCCTTATTTTATTTACATTGTAAAATAGTGCGATATTACATCTACATCTACGATTAATATATATTTCATTATATGGAGGAGGGGGTCGTTTAAAATTTCCTAAGCTTGAAGGGGGTCGCTATATAAAAAAGTTTAAGAAGCCCTGTTCTATACAATATAATTAAATTCGCAATACATTTTTATAAACTTGTTTTGGATCACACTTAAAATTGATAAGTTTATTTCAAATATTAATTCATTAATTAAGCTTTTTTAATTCATTTTAGTTTTATAAGAGAGAAAAAAATTATTTTATATAACATATTTGTTTGGATATATATAGGGTGACCAAACGTCTCGTTTTTCCGGGATTGTTATTTAATTAGAAATTTAATTTAATTTTTTTTTATATTACATATTTGTTTATTGGCTGAGTCTAATTGAGTATCGAGTACCTATATTATATTTTTATAATAATTTGAAAACTTTATTATGTTAGTTACATATATGTGTAAATGTATTCTATGTAAAACTATTAAATAATTTCTATTAAAAAAAAAACCTCTGACTTTGTACGTCCTACGCAAGGACAACGTCTATCAAGCAAGTAATATCAATGAGGTGTCCTATGATCAGTAGAACGGGTCCTCTCAACCTTTACCTTGATTTTCTTGATCGGAGGCGCTATCAAGTAGCTTTTCCCCAATGGAGGCTGAGTTAACTCCGTCTCATAGACCCCAGATAGGAAAATTCCCTTGCCAGACCCGGGAATGTGAGACAGGTTCGCTACCCACACACCCAATGGCGCCTTCATTTAATTTCTATTAAATATACAAAAATATACAAAATATACAAAAATATTTTCGAAAATGGAAAGTAAAAAAATATATATATGATGAATAGACATAATAGACAAACATATATTTTATTGTATACTTTTTTCTTAAAAAAAAAAAATTGAATATTTTCACTTGATTCATTCATTCAGTGGTAATGAAATTGAAATTTAAACAAATCTCTTTTTCTTTTGAATCATTGATTATGCAGAGGGAATGGTCTGTGTGTTGCTTCGTCTTCTTTAAATATTCCCACCTGTTGTCCGAATGACAAAACCTTGACCTAAGTTGACCTCTCTTCTTATCTTTTATCTCTTTTCATTCTTAAATTAAAAATCACAAACCAGTAATTTATAATTCACTCACACCTTTTTCATAAATCCTAGTATGTTGGGTTGTATATATGTACATGGATATATATTTGCTTGGAAAGAATTATCTTTGTGAGATTCTTTATATATATATATATTTTATTTTATTTTTTTTTTCTTCTACGATTATAAATTGTGCGGTGGTTAGTTTGAGATGGAACAACACTCATCGGTTTGTCTCTGAAAATGCCGTGGAATCGACTCGCGGATTGCAATTTATTACCAATTCAGGCTATTAGCACTTCAACGCATTTAAATAAAAAATTTTATTGATTTTTTTTTTTAATTTTTCATTACATAAATTACTAGTAATTAAATATTACAATAATATCTAATACGTAGAATATATATATATTTGTTTTTTAATCTTCAATTATATTTTAAAAATATTTCATTCATTATTATTATTATTATTATTATTATTCCAGCCCACCTTCATCGATATCATAGGATTAAGAAAACTTCGATTATTATTACAAATGTCATAGTCAGGTGTTGCATGAACAGTACAAATGATCTTTTGACCTTCAACTCAGCTGGCTTGACTCGGTTTCCGGTACTTATCTATTTCAAAAAAAAAATAAGCTGGAGTGTCTCTACTGGACTATCTTGCAATTTGAATTGGATTAAATAACATAATATATTATATTTAAATTAAATTTAATTAATTATAAATTATAAATTAATAAATAATATTTATTAAACCAGCTCATGTTTGGCTCTTTGTTGATGGCACCACGTCACGTGTTGGCGTGTGAGATTTGCAGTGTTAAAAAATTAATTCCGGAACTTTCAGCGATTCAATCAAGCTGAAATTCTATATATAACAGTTTTATACAATTATTAATCATGTGAAAAACTATCAACCTTAGTGAAAATGATTTAGGAACCTTCAAAACGTATAAAAACATCAGAATCTCGACATCGAAAATTTTCGTGACGAAATAGTAAAAAATATATTTTAAAATTTTACTAATGAAAATTATTTAATTTAAGATCAAAACCATCCAAAAAATTGATGTTTCATAAAAAATAAACGAGGGGCTTTTTAGTAAAAATTCTATTTTATTTTAAATAAATCTTGTACTCAATAAACTTTTACTTTTGTTTTTTATTTGAATGAATTTTCATATAAATTAACCAGGTAATCAGATTCTCAACTTAATATTTAATTATATATATAATAACGGTGTTCTAATTTAGTTAATTTAATTAATTAATTAATTAAATTTAAGTCTCATCAATAGTTAGGAATCGACGCAAAAATTCGTTTGTATTACGCCTACGGCGCCAATTTGTTGGCAGAAATGGTTTTTTGAAGCAGTTTTTGGTCGAACGTTAGCAATCTCGGCACCCACGTTGCACACAGCTTTCCATGTTCAAATGGTTGTGCAAAATATTTTGCACACGTTCAGCTGACATCGTACACGTCTCAGCTATCTTGAATGCAAAAAAAAAATTTAAAAACATTGTTTTTCTTGGTCAGGCCGGAAACTTTTCACCCCACATTTGTATATACATTTACATATACAGTTAAATTTATTATTTATTATTATTTTTATATTATAGCTTAAAAATAAAATATACTTTTCCCTCTTATGTTTTATTTATGTATTTTCATAAGATTGATTGATTGAATATTAAATTTAATGTTAACCTTTATTTTAATAAATAATAATTAAATTTTCTTCTTTAAAAATGAATAAAAAATTCATATTATAATTCCTTTTCCATAAATCAATTATTATACGTATAATTATTATAATACAAATCTTATTTATCTAAATCGAAATTATTTATAATTATATAATATTTTAATCTTATATGAGTAATTATTTTTGATAAAATAAAAAATATGTAGATAATGATGGTTATTTTAGAAATATAAATAAAAATTTTTCATAAAAAATTAATTTTGGCAGTTTAGTTTATAAAAATATCCTAGATTTAATTGCAAAAAGAAATATATTAACATAATTGTACCTACTCATTGATTTATGATGATGATTGTAGGATCAATTTTAAAAATAGAATTGATTTGATATCTTGATTTATGATGTGTGACTCTGATTATTGCACTTTAGTTAAGAATGATGATGATGATGATGATGGTGCTAATGATTTTGGATTGAAACGCCATCAGGCATTGGCCTCAAGTAACTGTGATGCGTGCATCTGATGGTGGTGCATGCATCCATCTCGTCTAATGGTAGAATACTCATAGTAATCGCAATGTTAGAAAGGTCGGGTCGTGAAGTTCTTATTTCTTCCTCTTCTAGGGAAGAGAAGGTCAAGAACCCAAACAAATACGTACCGGGGATACATTAACTGGTCAACGACTTAACTTTGCATTGATTACCAATAATTATTATGAAGAGAATGCATCTCGTGAAATATTACGTTATTACGTTAAATGATATTGAAAGGGAAATGTGGACAAAGATGAAAGGAAAATTGAATAAAACAAAAAGGGAAAATTAATAAGCCATTGTTTTAATGATAAATAAATAAATACATTCGAATAAGTTTTTCTTTTGATTGATAAAAAAAAAAATCAATGGATTCTTTATGAATACATTTTTACTTTTCTATTTATCTTTTAAAAAAAGGAGACGATTCTTTCTTGACCGTCAAAGAATGGATGATGTATGCAAAGTAAGACTTTCACTTATTTCTATCTTTTAATGGAACTTTTTGAATAATACATAAAAAAAAAAATTTTATTTTTTAAATAAGATTCAATAAATAATTTTTTTCAATGAATTTTTAAAAAAAAATCTTTATAACAAAATATGTATATTTACATTTTATATAAATTGTATTTAATAATTTTAAGGATATATATAGTGAACGCTCTATATAAGCAACTCATCTGAACCAATTTCAATAATAAAGTTTCTTAAAGGGATAAGTTGCTTAAAGTGAAAAATTCTATTTAAATCACAAAAATATTAATTAATTACTTAATTAATTAATTAACAGAAACTAAGATAAATTCTAGTAACTATTCTAATTAACAGAAATTAACTTCAATACTGGCAACATAAAACACAAACATTTTCCAATAATAGAATTTTTACAATTTGAGGTTATGTTGTTGTGAACAGCTGTCAGTTTAGCTTTAAATAAGTTGACCTGTGGCCAGGTCCGAACCGACCGACGGTTTGAAATAAATTAATTTCCAGCTACAGAAACAATTTCAAATAATTTTCATATATCTATTAATGTAATAAAAAACAGATATGGATACATAAATAATAAATATAAACATTTTTAATTTTATTTTATTTATAATATATATGCAAGACCAGGCTGTGACGTCATGAATGGCGGGATGACGTCATATAATTTTAAATCAAGAAAAAACTAATAAATATGATTTTTCTCGAGGATAAAACCAATACAAAGTGCATGATTCGTGGTGATATATAAAAAAATCTCCTTTGGTGTGAAAATAACCCTTTCCTTCCTATCGTCGATCGCTAATACTACCACTTCCGGTTTCCGGAATTGCACCAACAGTTGATCAATTCATCATACTGATGCATTAAGTAAATATACCAAATTTCATCAAAATCGGTTGAGCCGTTCAGGCTGTACACATCTATACGGACGGACGGACAGACATCATGCTAAAAATACTTTTTTCTGTTTAGAAAATGCATGATTCGTGGAGATATGTAAAAATCTCCACATGTGAAATTTGGTGTGAAAACAATACCTCCCTTACTATCGTCGGTCGGTAAAAAATGATCGCAATAATATCCCTGGCGAGATAGTAATAAGATGCTTATTCAGAACAGTTGAACTAAATAAAAAGTGAGGTTGCTTATATAGAGCATTCAATATACATATATTTTTTTGATTAACAATCGATGCAAAAACAAACTGCGATATGCACTCTTAACAATAACACTATTAATAACAATTACTAATATTATAATTCTATTATTATATTATTATTAATAAAAATCTTACAAAATAAATTAATTTATAATATTTTTTTTTCTAAATAAATAATTTTATTATGATTAAAAGAAAATAATATTTTATATTAATTATTTTAACTTAATAATATTTAAAAAAAATTTAACTTAATAATATTTAAAAAAAAAAATTTTTTTCTTTATTCCAATAAAATTTTTCACTTTTTTAAATTTTTATTTAATCTATTTGTTAATAATATTTATTAATTTATTTTTTTACAAAATTATTTCATCTCTAAATTTAAAAAATAAAAATTCTTACTATATATAATAATAATAATAATAATAAACTATATTGCCATGAAACTTTTTTATCAATAAAAAAATAGTAATCTTTAGTTATGCACTTTAGTAATTTTATTATTACAGGTGTATTAGCCAAAGGCTGCCAAGTCATAATTATTTTATTTTTTTTTTTTTAATTTTGTTTTTTTCTCTCGTATGCCTATACATTAAATCCAAGTTCAGAGGAAGTAAAGTATTTTATAAAATCAAAACATGTCGTCGATAAAACGATAAGTCATAAAAATTTTCTTCTTTATTTTTATCTTCCTTCTTATATTAATTATTAATTCTTCATGCATCCATAAAATTTTTATAGGTAAAGGACATTGCAAAAATCATTGTGTAGTATTTAGTTATACTTATATGAATGAAGTACTTATATACTTACCTATAAGAGAAAAAAAATATGTATATAAATTACAATCAAATATCGTGCTAACGTAATATTAATATTATTATTATTATTATTTTTATTAAAATGTCAGAATAAAATATATTATTTTTAAATTTAAGAATATAAAAAAAAAATGATTAAAAAATATTATAATTAATCCTTAAACTAAATTTTATGGACGATTGAATCTCTTTTAAGTAGTGAAATCGATTAAGAAAGAAACAAAAGAGTCAATTGATTGGCTAATAAAGAATGATTATTTCGTTGTCTTCCAAAATACAAATCAACAAAACGGATTGCAGAACAAATTGTCTGTCTTCCCTCCCGGTTCCATTTCAATACTTTTATATAAAGCAATAGGCAAATTAGAAAACAGATATTTTATGTCCTGTTTATTCATATTTTATTTAAAAAAAAATTAAAAAATAAAAATAAAATAACTTTCATTATATTTTAATAAATCTTTATTATTAATGATCGAATAATATTAAAATTAATACTTTGACAAAAAGTTAAAAAAAAGTCCTAGGTAAATATATAAAAAAAAAACTTGTTAAAAGTTTACTATTAAAACAGGTAAATAAAATTTTAATTAAATAAATTATGTGTTTATTACTCCTTTAAAGTTAAGACCTTCGTCATTTTTTACTATCTCGATGTCGAGATTTTGATGTTTTTATACGTTTTGAAGGTTCCTGAATCATTTTCACTAAGATTGAGAAAAATGTCTGGGTGTGTGTGTATGTATGTAGACAATTTTACGCAAAAACGATTTGAGCTAAAATCATGAAATTTGGTATACGAGCATTATTCAAAATTCGTAGTTTTTTCTCAACTTTTGAGAAATGTAGCTCAACCGGAAGAGGGTCATTACCTACAATGTTTTGATTTTTTTTCCTCTAAACTGCCCGTAAAAATAAAGATATATGTTTGAAAGTTTTTCACATGATTAAAAATTGAATAAAATATAAAATTTCAGCTTGATTGAATCGCTGAAAATACAGAAATTAATTGTTTAACACTGCAAATCACGCGCCAACACGTGACGTGGTGCCATCAACAAAGAGCCAAACATGAGCTATGAGCTGGTTTAATAAATATTATTTATTAATTTATAATTTATAATTAATTAAATTTAATTTAAATATAATATATTATGTTATTTAATCCAATTAAAATTGCGAGATAGTCAAGTGGAGACACTCCAGCTTATTTTTTTTACTTCTGTTGAACTTATCTCCCCTCTCTTATTTAAATTCTGCCTTCGTTACACCCTTCATTTTCTTCATCTTGCCGTATTTTTTGTAAGAAGATGTAAAACGTTGTATTTATAGTTAAAAATTATATACCCAACTGATTTTAATCTTACAAGATGATATTCCTTAAATTTGTTAAAGTTAAAAAAATAATATAAAAGTATTATAGATTTTTGAAAAAAATATTTAGTTACATTTAAGACAATTCTGATACATACATACTCATAATCAGAGCCGTTCCGACCAGAGGGTGCAGGGGGTGCGGGGCACCCTGGCGGCAAGCCTAGGGGGGCGGAGCGAGCCGTCTTAAAATTACTTAATTTTTTTTCACTATGGTTCTAAAAAGGATCTTAAATATTTTCGAATTTTTTTTCAATTTTTTAAAAAACTAAATTAATCTTTTTTATTTGTAAATTTTTAACAACTTTGGGGGAAGGGGCGGTAAAATTATTCTCGCACCCGGGCGGCAATACCCTGATCATAATAAATATGTTAAAACTTATTATTATTTTTTTATGCAATATCCGATTCATTGAATTCTTATCTAATTTTTCAGAGTGATTTGAATTGAATTTTAATTAATATTTTAAATTAGATGAATTGTGTGTGTGTGTGTGTGTGATATTAATATTCTTTATATATTCATAATTCATTTAAGTATATAAATTTTAGAATATTTTTTTTAGATTTAGAAATAATTTATATAAAATACAACAAACAGTCAGGGAGTTACTAGAAATCTAAAATAAAAAAACAAAAATGAATAAGGCTGATGTTTCTTTTTTTCAATAAATACCCACTACTGACAGTCAGAACGCTCCTAGAAATGTCAAAAAAATATTTTTTAGAAAATGTAGCTAACTTACCGACTCAAAGATATGTATAGTATTTATTGTTAGACTTTTTAGGAAAATTTATATATTAATAAAAATATTTAACAAATGTAATTAATTCGGTTTTTATATTAAGAGTCTTTTAGAAATTTAGAAAATTCAATTTTTTTAAAATTCATTTCTTCTTAAAATCATTAAATATAAAATTTAAATGAATTGTAAAGCACTGAAATTAGTTTATGCAATTGAAGGAGAGTATTTCTTTATAAAGGGCAAAATACCATAGCATCTTTATACAAAGGTTGGGTTACATGAAATAAGTAATATTTTCAACTCTTCTAACTATACCTACATCTATGTTGTTTAAATTACATAGAATGTTAGATAAAAGATCAGTCTGACATGCAAAATCATATAGTTAAAACATTTTTTTTTAATTCACTAAAGATAAACATCTGACTCTGACTAACTGGATGAAATAATTTAACAGCCTTGTATATATATTAGGTACTTTTATATATGTATAATCTTGTCCTAATGGAATTAATTTAATATTCTAATGTTTTTCAACAAAAATAGGTATAAATGAAAATAAATATATTAGGTTTTAAGTAATTTCTCCACGAATCATGCATTTTGTTAACAGAAAAAAGTATTTTTAGCTTGATGTCTGTCCGTCTGTCCGCCCATCCGTATAGATGTATACAGCTTTAACGGCTCAACGGATTTTGATAAAATTTGATATATTTGCTTAATGCATCAGTATGATGAATTGGTCAACTTTTAGTGTATATCGAGAAACCCGAAATGGTAATATCGACGATAGGAAGCGAAATTTCAAATTTCACATGAGGAGATTTCTTACATATCTCCACGAATCATGCACTTTGTATTAGTTTTATCTTCGGGAAAAATCATCTTCATTAGTTTTTTCTTAATTTAAAATTATATGACGTCACCCAGCCCTTCATGATGTCACAGCCAGTTCCTACTTATATATTATAAATAAAATAAAATTAAAAATATTTATGTTATATTCATATCTGTCTTTTATTGTATTAATAGATATATTAAAATTATTTGAAATTATTTCTTTTGATGAAATTTGGTATATTTACTCAATGCATCAATATGATGAATTGATCAACTTTTGGTGTATATCCAAAAACCGGAAGTGGTAAAATTAGCGATCGACGATAGGAAGGGAAGGGTTATTTTCACACCAAATTTCACATGAGGAGATTTTTGACATATCTCCATGAATCATGCACTTTGTATTGGTCTTATCCTCGGGAAAAATCATCTTCATTAGGTTTTTCTTAATTTAAAATTATATGACGTCACCCAGCCCTTCATAACGTCACAGTCTCCTTATTATGATCCCAGGAAAGATCACGGGCAACGCCTGGTACTTTATATATATTATAAATAAAATAAAATGAAAAATATTTATGTTATATCCATATCTGTCTTTTATTGTATTAATAGATATATTAAAATTATTTCTGTAGCTGGAATTTAATTTATTTCAAACCGTCGATCGGTTCTGTGCCTGGCCACAGGTCAACTTTTTAATTTATGTCAAAAATTCTTGGAAAATTGGAACCGTATTATCATCAATCAATATTATTAATTTATTTTATAAGTATAAAAGGAGAGCTTAAAAAGTCGCCATTGTGTTCACAAATGAATATTAAGAAAAATTTTCAAGAGAATTTTTATCTTCTTTTTTTCTTTGATATATAAATATTCGCAATTTTCTAAAAAAATAAAAAAAAAACAGGTTTGATATAAAATATCTTTACTGAATGATTATATATATTCAATTCAATATTTAAATAGCCTCCACCTTTCAAGTTGAATGAACTTTATACAAATAATTAATGATGAAGGCCCCCCCTTAATTTTTAAGTGGATGATACCAGCAGAAAAGTTCAAAGTGCAATGCTCCGTTCAATCGCACTCTTCTCTAATGGATCTATTTCATTTGACAGACTGGATATGTACTTTGCCATTAAAATTGACGTTTGACAGACAGTTGATCATTCCCAGTTGGCAAGGCAGAAGAGGTGGTTAACCAGCGCGTGCTTTCTCAAAGGAACACCCGCATACTTTTCCTTTCCATCACATCTGGAATCCCATACCTCGAACGATCATTCGTACATCCATTACTATTCAACTTACCTCATCTTTCAATTCGTGACAATTGTTAAGGGGAGGGGGGGGGAAGAGGGAAAAAATAGAAAAAAATAGATCGCTAATGATAATTGGACTGAGCTTAATTAGTTTACTCAATGCAAATTGAAATGAGGGAGGGGAAGGTCGCCGCGGGGATCAACTTCATGTCTGCCGTTGGGTCGCATTGTCCTTCGAACGGAAGGAAAATCAGAAAAATCAGAGCCCTTCACTTTCATTCGGCCGAGTGCATTTCAAGATTAAATAAATTCTTTTCTTTCACGAAAACAAAATATGCTCCTAGTTTTTATTTTTTTTTTTTTTTACATTTTACTCTAATAGATATTATCGTTAGAAGGTTAATTCAATATAATTTAACTTCTCCTCCTCCTCCTCTTAAGAAAATAGTAAAAAGAAAAACTTAATTTTAAAATAAATACCTAAGAGTCAAATAAATAAGTTGACCTGTGGCCAGTCGCAGAACCGACCTACGGTTTGAAATAATTAATTTCTAGCTACAGAAACAATTTCAAATAATTTAAATGTATCTATTAATGCAATAAAAAACAGATATGGATAGAACATAAATATTTTTAATTTTATTTTATTTATAATATATAAGGAGGGGCATGCTGTGATATCATGAAGGGCTGGGTGACGTCATATAATTTTAAATTAAGAAAAACCTAATGAAGATGATTTTTCCCGAGGATAAAACCAATTCAAAGTGCATGATTCGTGGAGATATGTAAAAAATCTCCTTATGTGAAATTTGGTGTGAAAATAACCCTTCCTTTCCTAACGTCGATCGGTAATACTATCACTTCGGGTTTCCGGATATACACCAAAAGTTGATGAATTCATGCCACTGATGCAATAAGTAAATACACCAAATTTCATCAAAATCCGTTGAGCCGTTCATGCTTTAAACATCTATACGGACGGACAGACGGGCAGACATCATGCTAAAAATACTTTTTTCTGTTAAGAAAATGAATGATTCGTGGAGATATGTAAAATTCTTCACATGTGAAGTTTGGTGTGAAAACAATACCTCCCTTACTATCGTCGGTCGGTAAAAAAGGTGCTTATTTAAAATTAAATTTTATATTTTTATTTTAATGAAATCTTTTAGAAATGAAATTACACTTGATTATGAATCACCAATGTCATTCTTATCATCATATACATAACGTATATTTGCAAATTATATTATAATTTCGAAAGAATATTTGTGTACTCATGATTTGCTTAAATTAGATTTAAATTAAATTATATACATATATTTATTTATTTATTTATTTAATTATTTAATTATATATATTATAATTAGAATCGGTGTTTCTATTAAATTGGTAATAGAATAATAAAATTAGATTAATAATATTAGTAATATTAGGTAATAATATTAGATTAATATTCTATTATTATTTTGAAAATAATATAATATACTTTTAACGTAAAACGTGTTTTTTATATTTTTATTTTTATAAACAAAATCTTATTAAATATTTATATATTTATTATTATAGTAATTATTCAAGTAAACGCATTTTCGTGGATTTGGATAATAATTTACCAGTGAGTTCTTTTTGCAATTACAAATAAACTTTTTTTATGAAATTTTTTCGGGCCTCTTCTGGTTTACGAGATAAAAATTATTATTTAAATCCACAAAAATTAATATTATAATTATTATTATTAATAATAATAATAATCTTGACTTTTTTAAAACAACTCGTTAGCTTCCACTGCGGGGTATTAGTGTTCTATGATCAGTAAAACGGATCCTTTAATTCTTTATCTTGATTTTTTTTGATCGCAGCCTCAACTTTTTTCAGATTTTAAAGCTTCCCAAGTTTGATCTCGAAAGCTGGGTGAAATTCGTCCCTTAAACCCCAACAAGTGAGATTCCCTTGTTTGGTCCGGGATTTAACCCGCGACCACGAGGATGGTAATCAAGCGCGTTGACCTCCAGACTGCGTAATGTTTAATAATAATAATTATTATGATTATTTAATTCTTATGTATTAACATGTTAATTAAAATCATTATTTTAAAAATAATTTTAAGTCAGTGATTTGCAAAAATTTTGAAAAATTTAAATCAAAATTAAACTATTTATTTTATGAGATTGCCCTTTTTGTTGTTTATTTGATATCTTTATTTTTTTTTTTTTTAATTTCAATTAAGATTAATTATTATAATGGAAATAAATTTCATTTTAATTTAATTTTTAATGAATTTTTAAAATAAGTATCTTGATCACCGAGCAAAGGCTCGGTCACTAAAAAAAATTATTCCTTATTATCGGGTTTGGCTGATAATATTAATACCTGGTTCACCGAGCCGCAGTTCAAATAATTTAAAATAATATACTTAAATTAAAAAAAACAGTCATAAAACATACATCCTGAAACGTACCCAAATGCACTCAAAGACAAAAAAGAATGGCCTGTGGATATAACATAATATATATTTCGTAATTTGATTTTATTTATATTTATAAATTTTGTATTTAAGGAAGCACTATCTGACGTGGTTGCTGACGTCATTTAAATTTCTTATTTTAAATTAAGAAAAAACTAATAAATATGATTTTTCCTGAGGCTGAAACCAATGCAGATCGATTTTTCTTTATAAAATTTATCTATGGTGTGAATTTCAAAAATACAAATATCTATACATACATATATATATATATATAATGTTTGCTAGTATAATAAGATAAGATAATTGAGTGATTTGAACCAGCTCTAAATTAGTATAATTTAGAATTTAGAAAGCTAAACCAGAGTTGTTACTTGATAATTTTATACAATGATTTAATTTCATTTTTCTATTTAATGATAATTATGATAAGTAGTCTTTTCAGAAGATAGTGGGTGTGTAGTTCTTAAAAATTTAATCCATCAAAATATTTAAAATAAAAAAAAAATATTTATGAGATCATCTTCTACGCACATTAATCAATCATAATAATAATTAATTCATCTTTTATTACTCTACCTGATATCATTTTCGGCGAAATATGATTAACTTATTTATTTGTTTTTTCAAATATTCTCATTTAACTGATTTTTTTCCAATGAAGCTTGTGACGTCATGAACTCTTTATAAGAACTAATCCATCATCTAAATCAATATTTTTTTTTTATTATTATAAGAGACAAATCGTTTTTGGTTTTTAATTTCAATTCGAATATTTCAAACCACAAAAATTAAGGATGTGTTTTCCCATTCGCCTTGGATTTTTTATTTTTTATTTATATCTTTTAATATTTGTTTTAAGTATCTATTCATATGTTAATATTATTTATTTTGACAATTTAATGTTAAGACTTCGTCCGATAAAAGATTTATTTTTCATTCGTACTCGTATAGGTATGCCATTTTGAATAGTGAATGTTGTTTCTTGAGGCGTCAAGTGAAAAATAATCACGAAGGTTGCTCTATTTCTCTCATCTGTTTTATAAAAATATTTTGAATATTTTTTACATCTTCTTCTATTAAAATAGAATAAATATGTTATCTGTTGTAATATTTTACCCGTAGATGGCTTAGTCTCTCATTGACAACTGGTATAAATTTCATGACATTTGGATGCATACAACAAAAGTTATTGCGTTTCAAATGTCAGTGTGTTTTGTACATCGGTCGGAAAATGAGTTTCAAACAAAGAGCTGCAATTGATTTTTGTTTTAAACTTGGTAAAACTTTTACTGAAACGCACCAAATACTACAAAATGCATATGGTGATGATTGTCTATCCCGTAAGCAAGTTTACGAGTGGTTCGGGCGATTCAAATTGGGTAGAGGGACGCTGGATGATGACGAAAGATCAGGCGTCCCAGAATCGGATTTTTACGATTCAAAAGGTATTATCTACAAAGAATTTGTTCCACCCCCCTATCTTATAAAATTCTTATTATAATTGTTTAAATAGCTGGATTTGGTGCCAGCGAAATTATTTCAGCCGCCCTCTTAGCCAACCCTCTTAACACGGCTCAGAATTTTCCAATGTGAGACAGCTACGCTAACCTCTCACCCTGTGACGCCTTTATATAATTCATACTTATATATAAATCTACAATTAACAAACTCTACTCTTTATGAGTTTATATACCTTCTTCTCTTGTCAAAGAATTATTTTTTCAAAATTTATTAATTGATATAATGATAGATTTTAGAAAGTCTAAATAAATCTTTATAAAATAAATTGTTTTTTCAGTTAATTCAATTAATTTCAACAAACACTTATTTTAAATATTTAAAAAATATCAAATTGCAATATAAAATTTCAGAAATTTATATTTATTATATAGGGCTATTCACACATACACACATACACTCAAAGGGACTAATAAATACATAAACATTCTATATGATATGTACTAATTCTCTATTACCTTAACACATAATAATATAAAAAAACCTCCAAATGATACAATATTTATTTAAATAATAATCATTTATATTATTTCTATTTACTTTGTAAATTGATCATTTCAATATATAAATTTCTAATAAAGTATTTCCTTCCTTGACGAGTTGATTATCCCTGAAATATTATAAATGAATAGAAAATGAAGGTCCATAGGTCATTTTTCATTTTATTTTACTCCTTTTGAGTTGAGGGTCTCTTTGTGACATCTTCAATTTAATCGAGAACAAGGTCCTAACTGCCATTGGGCTGACCTCTTTTGCAATATATGATTAGATAGGGACACTTTATATAATAAATATAATTTAATTTCTTGAATCATCAATTATCCATATCCATTTGCATTCAAGAGTGATCATATTTTATCTTGACTCAATTAAACATAGATAAATCTATTTTCACAATACTTATAAATAAATACCAGATGAAAGTGTTATTAATTTAATAAATAATATTAAGAATAATAATTTGTATAATAAGAAATAAAAATAATCAAGAAATACAAAATATAAATAGTTGAAGTTGAATTTTATATAATTTATAAATATTTGCTTTTAATTTTTATATTAAAACTAAAATTTTATTTTTAAAAAATATATATAAAAAATAATCATCCTACACAAGGTTAGAATTAATGAAGCCGATTGCCACCTAAGCGGGGTAAAGGTGTTCTATGATCAGTAGGACGGATCCTCTCAACCTTTATCTTGATTTTCTTGATCGGAGGCTCTACTTATTATCAAGTAGCTTCCCAATTTCGATTACGTAGACTGGGTCGACTCCGTCTCATAGACCTAAGCTACAGAAATATTCTGGGACCACGAAAATGTTAGAAAAATATAAAATTTTAAATTATTATTATATTATTATTTATGACTTTGACTATAACTATAAAAGTAATTTAATTCATGAAGAAAACTATCATTTTTATCAGTTATTAATTTAATATAATTCTCAGACAAGAAACCCCTTTTAAAAGTTTTTAAAAAACTATAAGTTTTGAATAATGCCCATATACCAAATTTCATGATTCTAACTCAAACCGTTTTTGCGTCTTGTCTACATACATACACACACAAACACACAACAGACACACAACACAACACACACACATATATATATAGACATACAGACATTATTCTCAACCTTAGTGAAAATGACTTAGGAACCTTAAAAACGTATAAAAACATCAAAATCTCGACATCGAAAATTTTCTTGATCGCTGGCGAGATAGTAAAAAAGTCGGAAATGTTTAAGAGCCTAGTCACGAAAACGTTTTACCTTTTTTTAAAAAAAAATTAAAGAAGAAAATTTTCGTGATCGCAATACTATCTCTGGCGAGATAGTAAAAACAGAAATCAAATCAAAACAATTTGAATAATAAGGATTTTAGTTTGATTTTTTCATTCTCTGGGTTATTTTCATTTTTAATATTCTACGTAACTTCGAAATTCGGTCATAAATACAATTGATTGGTATGCCATTCATAACCTTGAATTACATGTGATGCTGCCATAATTTCTTTAGTCATTAAAAATAAAAATATAAAATAAAGATTAATTAAATAGATAAGATGTTCATTTCGCAAATGATTAATAATTAAAATTTAATATTTAATTTATTGTGATCTCTACTTTTATTTTTTTATTTATTATCTTGTTGTTTTATATTTATTTGAATTAGTTTTTTTCTTTTGATTTTTAATAAAAGTAATCAGGTGTAATAACGTCATTCATTAACTACCATTATCTTCATAATCATACTAATTTGTTAAATATTTATACAATATATTTTTTAGTATTGGGATCACGAAAATTTTCGATGTTATTTTCTTATTTATTTATTTATTATTCATTTAAGTAATTGTCATCAGTAGAATCCACCTGTGGTATTAAAATGGACACATGATTCAGTCATGATTCAGGTTAATGTCTGTATGGGTGTGATCAATCGAAGAGGTCTCAACGAAAGGGGATTCTTGTCTGAGAATTATATTAAATTAATAACCGATAAAAAAGAAAGTTTTCTTCATGAATTAAATTACTTTTATAGTAAAACTGCTTCAAAGTCACAAATAATAATGTAATAATAATAATATATTTTTTATAACAGTCTGGGGGTTAACGCACTTGACTCATATTCTCTTGGTCCCAGAATATTTCTGTAGCTTAGGTCTATGAGACGTAGTCGACCCAGTTTACGGGATCGAAATTGGGAAGCTACTTGCTAATAAGTAGAGCCTTCGATCAAGAAAATCAAGATAAAGGTTGAGAGGATCCGTCTTACTGATCATAGAACATCTTTACCCCGCTTAGGTGGCAATCGGCTTCATAAATTCTAACCTTGTGTAGGATGATTATTTTTTATATATATTTTTTAAAAATAAAATTTTAGTTTTAATATAAAAATTAAAAGTAAATATTTATAAATTATATAAAATTCAACTTCAATTATTTATATTTTGTATTTCTTGATTAATTTGTTTTGATAAAAAAAAATTATGACAGGTTTACATGACTTAATTATCTTTTTTCAAGAAATAATATTAGTACATAAAAAAAACCAAGTTTTCACAGCGATGATTTATAAATTCATTGTAATTTCTTTAAGGAAAAAAGTATTACACGAAGAACTTGGTTTGATAGATCATTTACATTTTCCATTGGTGTCTCATAAATCATTATAATCCGGTTGCGTGTCTCGTCTTCATTAATTTGACATCAAAGGATAGATCACCTTAATCTCTCGATGCGGATGCGGCTTGTCCAAGAATATGCGAGCACCTTTAGCCTTTTTGTCATAAATATGGTCTACGACATTTGCAAAGTCAATGAACTTTGTTCAGCCAAAAGATTTTCAACTTCGCCACGGCGATTTTTCTTTGGTGTATTTATTCAATCGTGCGTCAAATTAAGAAAAACTGAAGAAAAAAACTCGGAAATAAATTCTCTTTTAAATTCTGTAATTATGAAATTTATCACAAATATTTTGATAAATACAATAAAAATCTTAGCGTAAAATTGATTCACTTCTTTCACATTTCCCAAATTTGTGCATATACAAAATAATTAAATTAATTCAAAAATTAATCCTAATTTTCTTTTACAAAATAATTGTGAGTTAGAAATATTTTATGCAGATTCAAATCTCACCTAATTCAAAAAAATTAAAATTTGAATAATATATAAAATAAAAAAAACTCTGACTTTTTAAATCCTACGGAAGGTGTCCTTTGATCAATAGAACGGGTTCTATCAACCTTTATCTTGATTTTCTTGATTGGAGGCGCTACTTTTTATTAAGTAGTTTCCCGATTTTAATCCCGGAGGCTGGGTTGACTCCGTTCCATAGACCCCAACTAGTGAAAATCCCTTGGGAGGTCCGGGATGACGAGAATGTGAGCTAACACTGTTAACCACCACCTTACGAGGCTAAAATAAAATAAATTTATAAAAAAATAAAATTTTAACTATTGGTAATATTTTACTAATAATAATATTTTTTTTTGTTTCAGGTAAAGTCAATGAAACTACTTAATCGATATACGACTCAATCTCAATTTTGTAATGTAAGTCTACAACTCTTATCAGTTTTGAAGTAATTATGATTTTTATTTTATCCTTAATAAATATTTAAATGCATTAATAACAAATCTAAATTTTTGAATTAGCATTAAACTAGAAAACGACTTTTATAATTAATCACCACTTGATTTCTATCTATTAATTTTTATATAAAAATCTTAAAATAATATTTTTTTTTATTATTATAATATAACAAATTATCTAGATAATTAAATTTATTTGCTCTTCTATAATAATATTAAAATTCTAGTCTGATTGTGATATTTGAATAATTTAATTATCTTAAAGAAGATAAATAAATAAATTATTTTTTTTTATTAAATATTCTATCAATCTTTATTAATTTGAAAAAAAAATTGAACAATTATATTTGTTTAATTTCATATTATTTACTTATATTATCTGTATATTTTTAATATTATAGAAAATGAGAAAATAATGGATTTTTCGGAATTCTAAAGTAAATCTTTTTTTCTATACGTAATTGAAAATTTATATGATATTTGAAATATCTAATTTTCTTGGAAAAAAAATATTCTGCGTAAAAATTCGCATAAGTATTGTATGATTTACATTGAATCCTTCTCTTTGATTTACAAGTTAATTATAGTATATATTTTATTCTACATGATAATTATATAAGTATAAATATATATTATATAGGATATATAATTTCGAATTTACTTCAAATGTGATTTTTTTCTTAAAACCTAAATATATTCTCGGTAAAGAAGATCAATTGTGGTACTAGCATTGATGGAAACCATTTGTTGTTTTTTCTATTGAAAGGCGTAAAGAAGTCAAGAATTTTTAGATTTTCATGCAATGATCGACACGCAGTGAATATTTGCTAAAAGGTCCGGTTGAAAATTGAAAAATTTCACATTAAAATCTTCAACCGTGATTCAATGTTTCATATTAAGACACGATTAACTTTTCTTTGAAATAAAAAAAAAAAAACATTATTAAACGTTTTTTTTTCAAATAAATGATTATTTATTTAAATTAGATATTGAATAATAATTTAAATGAAATCAGAAAAATAATTATTTTTTTCTAAATATAAAATATATCTATTATTAGCATATTTTTCATAAGAATTTTAGATTTTAATACTCATACCTTTCTATCTCTGTGATTCTGCGGCACTCGAAAGTTCTTGGACCCAGCAACCACATTTCTAAACTATGAATAATTTAAATTATTTTTAATTTTTATTTTTATTATTTGAATGCTCAAATATATTAGTCTTCAGTCTTCTATTCTTGATTTTATTATTTAATTTATTAATAATTTATTCTACACAATAATATAGTCTTTAATATACTTGTCTCATAATTGATTTATCTATATATATACTATCTACCAAACTAATTTTTATCTCTCTGAATTTATTTATTTAAAATGTTTTACTATAAAAAGTAGAAATAGTTTGCTTTATCTATGTTTAGTAGTATTCTTTTACTATAAATTATCTTAATTATTTATATAATATTTACTATAATGTGAAATTTTAAAATTTTTAGATTTTTGTTTACTTTCGTTCTGACAAGAATGAAATGAACTGTTGAATTTTGACATATTTCATTCCAATTTAAATTTAATTTATCATTGCCATTAACTAATATTTATAGCTATAAAGCCATTGTAAAGCCTAGTTTGCACGGGCTTAGTTCTTGTCATTAGTTCAGGGGTGGGCAAATACTTTTAAGCGCGGGCCTTTCGAACGCCCGCCGGCCCGTTGAAAAAGTTGGCTCTTATTTATCGTTTTTAATATTTCTCTAAAAAAAAAAATATAAATTTTTTTATTAGTTTTTTCGAAATATCGCTCCCACCCCGAAGACATTTTGAAATTTTCATTTTGGCCCAAGCTTAAAAGTATTTGCCTACCCCTGATCTAATGACAAGAACTAAGCCCGTGTAAACTATGCTTAACACACCAATTACTATAAATTATAAATAGAATAAATTCTAACTTTAAAAATGTGTTTTATATATATTATAAATTTCATTTTATATTTTATTTACCCCTTTCATACCTAATTTGTCATGTTCTACCGTCTGGTTTCTTTCAAAGTATTTTTTTTCTATCTTTTTCTTTTAACATTATTTTAAATGTCAAAGAAGATGAAGATTCATTTCTAACTCAATTCCATTTGTCCATTGAGCAAGAATATGTGTATCAAACTAGAAAGGCTACAATTATTATTTATTTTTACCCCTTCGATACTTAAACTTAATTTATTTGCTATCTATCTCTGAGGCAGTACGAAACTCAAAAATTCTTGGCCCCAGCAATCACATTTCTCCAAGTGTCCCTATTCTGATCGACTCCCATTTATGGGCGTTTCCCAATCGGTCTCCCCACAAATATATTTTTCGCAAGTGTATCATAACCCATGCTTGCTACGTGTCCTAACCAAAGCAACCTTCTTGATTTTATAACCATAACTTTATCTGGTAGATGCATAGAGTTCATGCAATTCCTCGTTATGCAGTCTCCGCATTTCCTCTGTGATATCACCTTTCTTTAGCCCATAAATGCTTAGCAGAATCCTATTCTCAAATACTCTAAATCTACTCTCGTCTCCTAAGGTCATGGACCATGCCTCACACCCATATAATACAACCGGCAAAATAATTGTTTTATATATATTAATTTTTATCCCATTTGAAAATAATTTTGACGCGATAAGCCCCTTTAGTGCATGATAACAGACGCTTCCCGATTGCATCCTCGCTTTAAATTCTTCTCGAATATTATTATCCTTCGTGATTACAGAACCTAAGTATTGAAATTTTTCTACATTTTGTATGTTAAGACTTTGTGTGTTAATACTATTCCTCTCTTTTAATAAATACTTTGTCTTAGCACTATTAATTTCCAGCCCCACCTGTTTTTCTGTTTCTATTAAATTTTTCTACGGTATCTTTAATTTCAATTGCCGAATCTCCTATTATATTTAAGTCGACTGCGTAACCTAATACTTGAATTTTTTTGTTTAATTCGATTCCGTATGATTTATTCCCAATTTGTCTAATGACATATTCCAGTACTAAATTAAATAAAATTAGTTATAATGCGTCTCCTTGTTTTAACCCATTCCGAAATTTGGAAAGTTTCTGACAATTGATTCCCTCATCTTACTCTTCATTTACTATCTTCAAGATAATTCATTCGTATAATTAATCTAACCTCTTTTAAAGTATATTTGATTGATTTATTGTTTCTAAATTATTTGGTGGTTAAAACATTTGTTAGCCCCGTTTTTAAATTTCAATTGAAATTCACGTTTAGAGGTTCACTCCAATTCAATCTATAATAATAGATTAATACTAAAATAACTGTCGGTTTTTCTAAACGATTTTGCAATTATATGCGATTTTTTATCAAGAATAGTTATACTACTAATGATTTTATTTATTATAAATTTTTACTATTGACCATTCATTGTTTTATATATATAAAAAAAATAAATTAATAGAAAATTAATATATAATGATGAAAAATATAAAATAAAAAAAAAATGAATTTTCAAAGGTTATTTATTTATTCTATTATTATACATTAGTTAAGAGAGAATTTTTTTGCTATGAAAATAATTTGATGCAATTATTTTAAAACATTGACACATTTTATTTATCAAATCTACTATTCCAAGGTTTATTTCTATCCAATATTAAAAATACAATTTGACAAAGCAAACATTTTTTTTAAACATGAATGAAAGATTAATTTATTTATTTAAATTTGAATTTTACTTATATAAGAATATGTGGTTTTTGTGAATCTCGCCGGGTGGTAATCCCAATCATAAAGTTAAAACTTTTATAACTTTTTTTAATCTAAAGAAACAAAAACATTCAAATGAAAATCTTTTTATGATATATTGAACAAATAAATGATTAATGAAGAAATTTATTGAAAAATATTTTAGTACGTATCTAATAATATGAGCGATGAGAAATATATTCTTATTTTTAGCATATATCCAGTGAACGTTCTATATAAGCAACCTCTCTATAAGCAACATTCTTTATAAGCAACCTCTCTATACAAGCAACTTTTTTTAGTTCAACTGTTCTGTCTAAGCAACTTATTTTTTTAAAGCTAAATATTTGAGTTGTTGACAACAACATAACGTCAAATTGAAAAAAAATTCTGGAATATGTTTGTGTTTTATGCTGCCAGTATTGAAGTTAATTTCTGTTAATTAGAATAATTACTAGAATTCCTGTTAGTTTTTATTAATTAAGTAATTAATTAATATTTTTGTGCTTTTAATTCAATTTTTCCCTATAAGCAACTTTTCCCAATAAGAAATTTTTTATTAAAATTGGTTCAGAAGAGTTGCTTATATAGAATGTTCATTATATATATACATGTATGTTCAATTTCTGTCATTTACTTAAAATAATCATTTCTTCTAAATCTAATCTAAATTATGATGAGTTCAGTGGAAAAAATAATTTCCTTTCTTTTGATAATTAAATGAAATAGAAAGCAATGGAAAGTAATTGCTTTAAATTCATATAGGTACTAATGACATGGAAAAATGAAATCATAAATAAAAAAAATACTTTAAAATTTTATATTATATAGATATAAATATATAGATGGTGTTATAATATATATTTCAAACATTAAAATAAAATAATTCTGTATTTTAGTATTTGTCTTTTCATCTCAAGAAATATAATCTTGATCTAAAATTTCTATTCTTGATGTAGAAAAAAAAAATATTTGAAAATTTATCTCTTTCTAATTATAATATCATAATTTAGATTAGATTTAGATGGAATGTGTATGTTAATTTACATGACAAAAATTATATATATATATATTTCTCATCTCTCATATTTATATTTATATATAAAATAATTATTTTAAAATTTGATAAAATTAATTAAATATACATTTTTCTTAAAAAAACAACAATATTTTTGAAATAATAGACTGGTATGTAATTTTCTACAAAATTTCTTTGCAATTTTTATTATATTATTTTTAACAAGGATGGAAGAACCTCCTGCTTCTTATTAAGTGCCCATGACTTTTCATTTAATTTACATAGAATTACTTTAAATGTGTATTTGATACTTTGCATTCAAATATAATCATATGGTATATTACAATATATATAATATTTTCAAAAATTGCATGTATGAAACTCCGGAGGTCATTTATTTGCAAATGGAATTAATTTTGTATTCCACTCATTTAAATCATTTTTTTTAATATTAAATTTATTCTTCCATAACAGATATTTTTAAATTCATATAATTATATTTTTTTTATCAATTAAATTGGAAATTAATAAATTATACAAGAAAATGTATATTTAATTAAAACAATAATTGTTTGAAATGAATATAATTTCCTATTGAATATAAAAAAAAACTTTGAGATATGTTGTTTATCAGAAAAACTCTTGATCAAACAACACTACATTTAGACAATTTATATAATAATAAATAAATGATCCAAATGTCAGTAAAATCGTTATGAAGAAACAAAAACAGGTTGGTAATTGAATAGATTCGGTGAACATATCCCAAATAATTGAATTTTCAAGACTATTTATAACAAATTTAGAAAATTTTGAATATATATAGTTTCTACAAAACTATAATCCTTTAAGGTAGTATTTAAATGAGTATTTTCAGAGCACTCTTATGAATATATATATATATATATATATATATGAACTTAAACGTTATTATTGATTGTTTGTTTAAATAAGATTGATAATTTAATAAAAAAAAAGATTTATAAGAGCAAAGATTATTTCTATATCATTTCTTCAAACTTCTCAAGTATATTATCTGTTATTATAATTAATTGGTACTTATCGAATTAAACTTTTTCTTAATCTTTATTTCAAGTATCATTCACAAAAAAGGACAGATATTTTTTACTCGAGCAGAATTTAAATGAGTTTTTTACAGAGTTCTCTTAAAAAATTATAAAAGTGTTTTATAAGATATTTTCTTCGCAATTTAAACATTATTATCTACTATTGCTTGTTTATTTGAGATTGATAATTTATAATAAAAATGATTTGTAAGATCAAAGCATTATTATTTCGTCAAGCACTTCAAGTATATTTATTATCTGTTATAATTAATTGATACTTATAGATTTAAACTTAATTGAAATTATAAATCGATAATTTTTTTTTCAAGTATCATACAAAAAGGGAGGATTATTATTATTATTATTATTTTATAATGATCTTCTTTAAATAGGTTCTGTATTAATTAATAATCCATAAATAGGAAAATAATAAATGTAATAATCTACAATATATATTAGATTACATATGTAATTATCAATGTATCAGTGTTGATGGAGATTATGTTGAAAAAAAATTTAAAAATATTGTTTTTCTTGGTCAGGCCGGAAACTTTTCACCCCACCCTCGTATATATATATATATATATATATATAATATATGAATAAGAAATAAAATTATATATATAATTAAATCTTAAGTTGAGAATTTGATTATCTGGTTAATTTATATGATTCAATTTATATGAAAATGCATTCAAATAAAAAGTAAAAGGAAAAGTTTATTCAGTACAAGATTTTGATTTAAAATAAAATAATGTTTTTACGAAAAAAACCCTCGTTTATTTTTTATGAAACATCAATTTTTTGGATGGTTTTTATCTTAAATTAAAGAATTTTCATTTGTAAAATATCAAAATATATTTTTTACTATTTCGCTAGAGACAGTATTGCGATCACGAAAATTTTCGATGTCGAGATTTTGATGTTTTTATACATTTTAAAGATTCTTGAAACATTTCCACTAAGGTTGAGAAAATTGACTTTGTGGGTGTGTGTATGCCTATGTATTATGTATGATTAAGTTAAAATGCTTTGAGCTAGAATCATGAAATTTGGTACAAGGGCATTATTCAAAATTCGTAGTTTTCTTTCAACTTTTGAGAAATGTAGCTCATCCGGAACCTACCCCATGTTTTCATTTTTTTTCCTCTAAACCATAGGTTCCCAAACTTTGTTATGATGTAGACCCCTTGTCATGTTTTTCGCTTTTCGGTAGACCCTCGAAATCTTTTTTTTTTTTTTTTTTGAGAATTATTCATAAAATCATTTTCATTTCATGGCCCCCCTTGAGGTTAAAATAGACCCCCAGGGGTCTAAATAGACCACTTTGGGGAAACCATGCTCTAAATTGACCGTAAAAATAAAGATTATTGTTTGATAGTTTTTTACATGATTAAAAATTGTATAAAACTGCTATATATAGAATTTCAGCTTGATTGAATCGCTGAAAGTACCGGAATTCATTTTTTACCACTGCAAATCACGCGCCAACACGTGAGGTGGTGCCATCAACAAAGAGCCAATCACTCGTGTATACGATTATAAAATAATATCTCTATTTAATAGATATTCAAATTGCACTATCCATATAAATAAAGTATTTAATTGTATACCCATTGAACATCCCATATAAGAAGTGTAATGGGTACATCGATTTCTACGTCCCCGTCGAGTATCTGGTAATGTATTTAATTTTTAATAAAAGTTAAATGCAGCTAAAAGCAGTTGAAAACAAATGCTATTTCATAAATTTGCGCAACTCACAAAAATATAGTATTAAGTCAATTGTCTTCTTATTTCAATCAAATATTATCAGTGATATAATTATATTAAAAACCTTAAATCTTATGATTGGATAGACTAAAATTTTAATTAATTTTCAAATATAGAAAAAGAAGCTTGATTATCCAATTAAAATTTGCGAGTGAAAGAGACACTTGAGATTTTTTAATAATAATTATTTATTTGAATAATAATAATTATACGGTTATGTTACATTTTCAAATTGATCCCTTATCATTCATCTTTCGATTTTTATTTATATTTGTTTAATTTCTATGGAAAATTGGTGGGTTTCATTTAATCGATTCCATGCTCATGATAATCGTGTCTCTTTCAAGATCACTTGACCATGATAAAGAGAGACATACCCGTCCTTGACTCTCTCTTTCCAGTTGTATACGTTGATCTATTTGATGTAGTATTTGGATTGGGAAATTTAGACTAGAATCATTATAAAAGGATGGACCCTGAACTCTCTGAATCTTATGGACTATAAATTTTACCAGGTTACACAATCCAAAAAATATAAGATTAATTCAGCCAAGGTTTATTATTTGTTTTAACAAAAGGATAACAAGTGATATATCGTCACCTTCTCTGTTCAGATATTTGATAAAATACCATTATATACTTAAACCAGTGGTTTCCAACCTTTCTGTATCGGCGCCCCCCTTTTTACTATCTCGCCAGAGATAGTATTGCGATCACGAAAATTTTCGATGTTGAGATTTTGATGTTTTTATACGTTTTGAAGGTTTCTGAATCATTTTCACTAAAGTTGAGAAAAATGTCTGTTTCTGTGTGTATGTGTGTATGTATATATCCAAGATTACTCAAAAACGGTTTGTAGCTAGAATGATCAAATTTGGTAGATGGGCATTATTCAAAATTCATAGTTTTCTATCAACTTTTGAGAAATGTAGCTTAACCGGAGGAGGGTCATTACCTACAACGTTTTGATTTTTTTTTTCTTCTAAAGTGATCGTAAAAATAAAGATTTATGTTTGATAATTTTTCACATGATTAATAATTGTATAAAACTGCTATAGATAGAATTTCAGCTTGATTGAATCGCTGAAAGTACCAGAATTAATTTTTTAACACTGCAAATCTCACGCGCCAACACGTGACGTGGTGCCATCAACAAAGAGCCAAACATGCGCTGGTTTAATAAATATTATTTAATTTTAATTAATTCAATTTAATTTAAATTAATATATGTTATTTAATTCAATTCAAATTTTGGAGATAGTCGAGTGGAGACATTACAGATTTTTTTAAAAAAAATTCTTGCGCCCTCTTAATTTTTCTAATAATCTAATTTCATAAATACTCACATAATATAGTAATTTATTTAATTGGCTACAAAATAACACATACACATTACACACCCACACATACTCAATTAAGCAAAAACATATTATATAGATCAGGTGTGGCTAAACTTTTTGAATAAAATAGTCTGCGGTCGACTATGGATATGAGCAAATAATTTTAAAATTTTAGAAGATAATTAAAGAAGTCATTATATCGCCGATTTAGATATATGAAAGATATGTTAGTTTTAATTATTATAATAATATTAATAAAAATAAATTGTAAATGGAAGGGCTGTTATTTTTCATTTAAATTTATAGCTTCAATTAAAATAAATACTTCATTTTGGAATGGATATGAGAGGAGGGGGAGGTAGAGTCAAAATTTGGGTAGAGTAGAGTAGTCTAGGACTTAACGGTGTTTTGAGAAAGGGAAGCCCTTAGTATAAGTATATAAATTATCGGGATAAGAAAAATATAAATATATGGTATATAAAAGATGTAATAACATATACGATGATTATGATCTAAAATTATTTTTTAATAAATTTAATAAAATTATTTTTTAATAAATTTAATAAAATTATTTTTTAATAAATTTAAAAATAATATCCCGGGTAGCGAGTAGATTCTTTTCAATAAACCCAGTAGAAAAGAATTCTATTTCAGGGATTGGCGTCCCTGCCCTCACGTGAGCTCATGATTTCTTCTAAATCCCTCTTCTACATGGAGGAATCATGTCCTTTACCCATTGACTCCTTTCTATCCATTCCCTTACTCTTACTCTTCCCCCCCCCACCCCTGATCATTCAAAAAATAAAATTTATTTGGATGAAGGAGAATACCTAGCATAGCTTCATTAAAAAGAAAAAAAAATTGAAATCTTGTCTCTTATAGGAGACTCTTTAGAGTCTCCTATATATCCAGATCACGTCAACGCTTCAACTAGCAAAACCCCGTATATTCACGAGTGAGACATGTCTTATGTGCCTCTGAGAGGACCCACCTCTCCTACGCTTCACATTAATAAAAACTTGGAACTCATATTTATAGCACGCTTTGGCGAATTAGAAAAACCAATCAAATCAATGTTTTTCATTTTATTAAAATTTTTGACTAAATCTTATAAATTGTGACCAAGACCAATCTATTGATCATAATTTTAGCCAGATTCTAAATAAAATTGATTTTTTGTATCATTAAATGGACATTTTTAATTAATTTTAATATTGGTTTATTTTTACCGTTCAACAAAAATCTTGCCTCATAACAACAGATAAAACCCATACGAATCGATTCATCATGAAACGTAGATTAATTTTCACTACTATTATATAATTTTACGGTGCTTCGTTGATTAAATATTAATTATTGAATTTTGACAGATTGAAAACATTTGCCGCCATGTTGAACCCCTCCGCCACCTCTTCTCACCTCCCTCCCACCCTCCCTCCTGGCCTGCCGGTGAGCTTCGAGCGTTACAGTTCGCATTCCCTTTCCAGTCGAAGAAGTTTACCGGCGTCACCACTGAAATCATCCCTCAATCAAGAATTAATTGTAAATTTATTTATTCCTATTAATTTAAATGAAGTTTAATAAATTTTAGAAAAGATTCAAATAAAAATTTAATTTTATAAAATATAGATTTTTAACTTTTTATTGATATATTAATTATATATATTTAATAAATTTCGCCCCCACCTCCAATGCTTTGCTTCTCGGTGAACTTGAAGGGGACAGCATAGCAATGCTGCATTGCTTACCCCCAATGGATGAGATTCAACTGCCTTTGACTTTATTTTCAAAATAAATTCTATTATTTCCCCTTTGTTAAATGAAATTATATACAAATTAATTATACTACGTATTATACGACAAATAAGTTAATACGAATTATTTTAATAAATCGATTTAACCAACTTTTCCATCCCAATCATTACTTCTTTTTTGTATTTTAACATTGAAACATTTTTCCTGCTATTCTATTCTATTTTCAAATTTTATATTCAAAAATAAAATAACATAAAAATTACTTGAAAAGGAAGGAAATAATTTTATTGTTTTTATATATGAAGCAATAAGAAAAAATTGAATAAGTTTCATGAAATGTAAAATTAATTTTTAATAAATTTAAAAATAATATCCTGGGTAACGGGTAGATTATTTTCTATAATCCCAGTAGAAAAAAATTCTATTTCAGGGATTGGCGTTCCTGCCCTCACGTGAGCTCATGATTTTTTCTGCCTTCCCTCTCCCATGGAAAAATCATGTCCTTTACCTTTTAACTTTTTTCTATCAGTTCCCTTACTAGTCCCCCTCTGATCTTTAGTAAAATTCAACCTTATTTAGAGGAAGAAGAATATCACTTATCAATTCTTTAAATAAGAAAATAAGCTTAGTTAGGGGATTAATTATATATACAGGTATATTATATATAAATTTCTCACTTTCAATTATGAAATATTTAATTTGTAATGTTACTTTCCCGTGCATTATTCGACCTGATATAACTATTAGATATATTCAAAATTTCTTCTTCTTTCTTAATATTTCTAACTCCTATATAATATTAATATATTAAAATGGACGAATCGAATGTGAGTTAAGTTAACATACAATTATGTAAAAAACCATATTTACTTTTGTCAAAAAAAAAGATTTCCATATATTTTAAAGAGCATCCAATATAATTAAATTACAGCGGACCCAAAACAATATCTTGAGTATAATAACTAAGGCACCTCGGAATCTACCAGTTAGACTATTACATCGAGAACTCAAATTGCGCACAATAGAGGAAGTGATTAAATACATTTCTAATTAATTTGAGGATGATGCTTCTAGTTTAAACATGAAATGGAAAATATGCATGTTTTCAATTCATTGTCAAAAACTGTTATTACGGAGTGAAAATTTAGACTCTGTAAACGAAATTCTGGTTGAACACTTTCAGAAACGCTAGAGGGGGGAGCGCCCCACAGGTTGGAAAACGCTGACTTAAACGAACAATAATCTATTAAATGGGTTTATTTTATATTATGTTTATATTTGTCAATATAAATTGTATTAAAACGTATACATTGAGTTGGATTAAAAAAAGAACCGGATGTTCTTTTTTCTAATATAAATGATCAATTGATAAAATTAAAAACAGGTTTCTAGTATTTATTAGTTTATTGAACAAATTTTGATCGATTTTTAAGGATTTTTAATTTTATAATAGTTTTCCGTAAATAAAATTCCTCTTTAATGATCACTAAACATAAACATTAAATAACCAATAAAGTTGCTCTTCCTTTATTCGAATATAAATTAATTAAATCATTAATTTATTTTGTAAATACCGATGAAGAAGCTGCTTCATAAACAATTTCCTTCACATATATTATGATAAATTAAGAGAAAATGAAAGTAATGAAAGTACACGCGCTAATGACATGTAAAAAAAGAAATTCAAAGGAGCAAAAAAAAAAAAAAATAACATGAGAAACGAGACGATTTGTTTAGTTTTGTTAAAAAAAAAGAAAAAAAAATTATTTATATTGAATTTGAACAAAAATATTTTTAATGATGTAACAACTATCATCTCTTTAATTTATTATGCTTTTAGAATTTTCATTTAAAGAAATATTTCGGTATATATTTATATTTTTTCTTGAATCCTAAAAGAATGTAATTAAAAATATTTTTTTTTTATAAAAATTTTTAAGTGGCTCTAATAAGTAAATTTACTTAGTAATCCTTTTAAAATATATATAAAAAAAATTAACATGAATTCAGATAAAATTTTTATTAATAATATAGAATCTTCAATAAAGCGAGGTTACAATCGGGAAACGCCTGTTATCATGCGATAAAGGGGCTTATCGCGTCCAAATTATTATCAAAGGGGATACAAATTAAAATATATAAAACAATTATTTTACCGGTTGTATTATATGGGTGTGAGGCATGGTCTATGACCTTATGGGACGAGAGTATATTGACGAGTTGTAGCTCAGAATAGGAATACTTGGAGGGGTGTGGTTGCTGCAGCCAAGAACTTTCGAGTTCCGTAGAGCCACAGAAATAGATAGATACAATATTCAATGAAAGAAAATAAACCTAAAAGTTAATTTATCATTGAAAATAAGAAATAAATCATCATTGAACATTGTAAAATATTACAAGTTAATATAACTAAGAAACTTTATTGATGTTTTTCAGTTGATCACTTCTAATCAACGAGTTAATTCTTTAACATCAATCTTCTTCTTCTTCTTCTTCTTCTTCTACATTTATATGCTATATAAAATTTAATAACAGTTTCAATAGTCAGAAAAATTTGGAGATATTATGTGTATGTTTTTATGACTAAGAATGAAATATTATTTCATACAATTTTGATATAAAATTACAAAACTTTGTAAGTCATCTTGACCAAAAAACAAAAAACAACTGATTTTTTATAACTTGTAAGGAAAATAAATTTTTAATTAATTATCTAAAATATATACATATTTTCTATACTAAATCATTAATTAAATTAAATTAAAAAAATTAATTTTGATCACTAAAAGTTATTGTTTACCTTTGAAAGTTCTCTTTGATGGAAGAGGTCAATATTTTTATAATTGAATAGAATTTCTAATATTGTTCATTCATTGCCAGATGATTATAAATGTATTATTTATTTTTGATTCAAATCCCGGGTGGTGGTCCTTTTAGGTCACTCCACTTTGTAATAAATTATCATTTTGCAATTCTCATATTACTATATAACACCTCCTTATTAAATTGTTAATAGTTATCAAAATACTATCATCTAATTTAATAATAATTATAATAATAAATAAAAATATAATCAAACATCATTTTAATTTAATTTTCTTTATAGAGATATATGGATAAATATAAAATTTTAATTACATTTAAAAAATATATATTGATAGTTTTAAAATTACGTTGTATTTAGAGGCGCCAGGCTTGACACTAATAACCTTATCAATTTCTATAAGTGGGGTCTACGCAGCCTCAAAATCAAAATTGGAAAGCTATTTTAAATAAAATGTTGCGTCGTCGATCAAAAAGGTTAAGATCCGTTCTACTGATCATAAAACACCTTTACCCCGCTTAGGTGGTGGCCGACTTAGTAGGCGCTGTCCTTTCATAGGATGTACAAAATTTAGAGAAAGAAATTAGAAGGAGAGGGGAAAGTGAAGTCAATTTAGAAAATGTTTATTAAAGTATTACCAATTTACTCATAAATATTAATTTTTAAAAAATCCAGATCTTTTTAAACTAAAAATAAATAAATAAATAAATAAACTATATTTTACCACATCAATGTATAGATCAACGATTCTCAACCACTGTGCCGCGAAATTACAAGGCTCTTCAACTTTTTTTTCTAAATTTTTTCAATTTGGCTCTAAAAATACAAGGTAAAACGTTTTTGGGACTAGGTTCTTAAACATTCCCGACTTTTTTTCTAAATTTTTCTTTGGTTCTAAAAAAAAAAGGTAAACCATTTTTGGGACCACTTTTTTCAATATATGGTAAACTTTTACACTTATCTTTTCCTTTGTGTGCCGCCAAATTTTTAAACCGTTAAAAGTGTGCCGCGGTAAAAAAAAAGGTTGAGAATCACAGGTATAGATGTATAAATATATGTGTATGTATGGTTAGTGAGCTCTAGATTATTTAAAGTGCTTAAAAAAATTACAATACTTTAATTTAAATTAGACAAGAGATTACAGTGTCCAAGGTTAATGTACTGTTTTCGAGTCTATTACTTTTAATAATTGAAAGAATCTATCCATCTGGGATGACTAGCAGAGAAATTGATTATTTTTTTTTTATTTTGTTCGTTACTCGAGAATTCAAGGACATCAGGTCATTAAGTTAATCATTGCAACATAAAAATCATTGAAAAATGATAACAAAACTTCTGTCTTCAGTCCCTGAGAATTGATTCTGACATTTACAATTAAAATTTTATTTATAGAAAGAAGACAATCTAGGTATTGAACATTTTATTTTAATTTTCCTATTATATTTCTCTTTTGAAGATCACTCTGTTTTTTAAACTGAAGACAAGTTCATTCTGACAGGACATTCCATCTCTTCAAAACTAAATACAACACTTCTTTTAATGAACTGAACAGACAGTAAAAAAAAACAATTCTAGGTCAAGCATTTTTAATGTCCATTAGAAATAAACTCAACAGTGTTATCAAAATTTTAAAAATCATTCTTTAAACTTCTAAATGGATTCATCAACGAATTATTTATTAGAAAATAATAGAAATGAAATCATTATTTTACTATTAGATGGTTAAATAAATAATGATAGTTTCTTCTTTTGAAGAGTCAGCTCAATGATATGATAAATAATAAGGATAAAATTTTTGAAACTATAATAGACACTAATTGAGCACATTATTTAAATAAATACATGGTTCTATTAAAATCTTAATCTTTTTCTTTGAAATAATAATCACACTTGTGAATTACAAAGGTTTCTTATTTATTTTAAATGAGACAGGTTATGGAGTGGGAATAAAAAAATGTAAGTAGTGATAATAAGGCAGCTAGAGGAGGCAGCTAGCCGAGAGTGTAGCGTAGCAATTTTCTACACAAGTCGGCGTTCGATTCCAACTAAGAACAAATTTTTCTAATAAAATTCAATTTAACATCAGCCGGCTCCAGGAACTTTCAGTTCCTGGTTCTATACATGCGGAAGGCAACGGGAAACCACCGCATTAACATTCCCAAGATAATCATCATGTTTGGGCAGCTTCTAAGGCTATCCTAGTCATGAGGATAGCCAAACTCCGAAAGGGAGGCGGCACCTTAAGAAGAAGAAGTGATAATATTAATATATATCTCCCTGAAAATATTCTGAAATAAATAGGCGCGAGTGAAATAAATACTTTCATAGTATTTGATAATAATTTTTGTTAAAAAAGGGGAAAGACTATGTTCTCCATTGAATGAAGGAATAAATGATCACTCTAGTTTAACACTTTATTATTATAGAATTTATATATTGGTCACTCGAATCAAGTCTGAATATTAATTTTATTAGTCTTTTATTTATTTATTTTGCAAAAATAATGATAGTATTTTTATTTATAAAATAATATGAAATATGAAAAGATATTCAAAGACCCCAGACAGACTAGGTGTCAAGGCAAAAATTACGATAAACATTGAGAGGATCCGCTCTACTGATCATAGAACACCTTTACTCCGCTTAGGCGGCAACCGAATTGATAGGCGCTGTCTTTTCACAAGATGTATAAAAAGTCAGAGGAAAATAAATTTAACAGATACGGTCTCAAATTTATTTTCTTTTTCTGAATTTTAATAAATTTAGAATCATAAATTTTTATTATCTCGCAAAAGATATTTAGTATTGCAATCACGAAAATTTTTGATGTCGAGATTTTATATATTTTGAAGGCTCCTGCGTTGTTTTCACTAAGGTTGAGAAAAATGTTGTGTGTGTGTGTGTGTGTGTAAATGTAGACAAAATTACGAAAAAAACGGTTTGAGATAGAATCATGGAATTTGGTACACGGGCATTATTCAAAATTCGTAATTTTCAATCAACTTTGGGGAAATCTAGCTCATTTGGAAGAGGACCATTACCTACCACGTTTTCATTTTTTTTCCTCTAAAAATAAAGAAATATGTTTGATAGTTTTGATTAAAAATTGTATAAAACTGCTATATTTAGATTTCCAGCTTGATTAAATGGCTGAAAGTACCGAAATTAATATATGTTATTTAATCCCATTCAAATTTGCGAGATAGTCGAGTGGAGACACTCCAGATTTTTTTATAAAATTATTTAAAGCTCAAAAAAAAAAAAAAAAAATTAAACTCTACGTCTTTTCGGCATTCTCATCTTTAATCGAATATGTATATATATATTTATATATAATGCGTATAATATATACAATATTTGTATATATTTTGATTTTTTTCTCGATGAGGAAAAAAGAATTTCTTAGAAAAAAAGTAAGTAAACGCTTCAAGAAGTAACCACGCAGTATAATTTCACTCCTCCATCCGTTCTCGGTTGATTGACTAAAAGTTAAAATTGTTGATCGGATCAATTTCCTTATCGATTTGCATATTTGCATTGCGTCACGGCTTGAATCTCCTGGGATGCGATCGACGCGGAGAATCCATGTGTGAATTAATCTTTTCCATTTCTCTTAACCATGGCCTTGGCCCACTTGGCAATCAAAAGTCTTGGTTTTTCTTTCAAATGCCGTTGTCTTTTTTTTTAAAGGATCAATGAAAGTCGAATTCACTCTCCCCGTGGCCTTTCCTCGCATTTGGAAGTAACATTGAACCAGAGATGAAGATGATGTCACGAACGGAAAAATGGTACACGCATTCTTTAGAGAAAATAATAAATTTATATTTAATTATTAGAGTTCAGGGCAAATGAGATTTTGCATTTTAATATTTAATATAAATCACATAATTTTATTTTAATATTGTGATTATTTCAACAACAACAACAAAAAAATCAAAAAAAAAAAAAAAAATAAAAACAAAAAACAAAAAAATCTTCAATTTCCAACATAAAAGATTTCAAGGTTTGATAATTTTTATGGCAAATTATCAATTCTTCTATTTAAAATATCTATTTCCATAAAAAGAATTTTAAACGTATAGTATTTATTTTATTTTATATATTTGAATAGCTTTTAAATTATTTAAAAATATACTATGCAATTTTCCTGTATCGAATGATTCTATAGAAATTTGTTATTTTTCATTCATCTTAAAAATTTATATATTATAGAATAAATCAATTAAGATTTTTTAATGGTTAAATTGTTTTTGTGTATTTTTTTTAATATTGATTTTATAGTAGAATTTTTATGATACGATCACTATTTTGGTGATGTATTTATTTGTCATTATAAATGATGTCAATCGACAACAACAAATGAATCATTAACGTTAAAGAAAAAAGCCATGGGAAATTAATTCTTGAAAAGGTTTTCTTAATGACACTAATTTTTATCAGTCTTTTAATAATTTATTTCCAATAATACATTTATTTATTTATTCTAAACATTGATATTGAATTTGATTGATATATCGAAAATATCAATGAATAAACCTGGAATTTTATTGTAATTAAACTACATAATTTCCTTCGTATGTATGTATGTATGTGATGACTATAACATTATGAAGTTAGTTACAAATTCACATTAAACTTTAATTGCAAACACCGTTTGCAACAGGTTTGGATATAATATATTATTTCCGTCATATGTATGTATGTATATGATATCTGTAACATTATGAAGTTAGTTACAAATTCAGTTTAAACTTAAATTGCAAACACCGTTTGCAACGGGTTCGTCTAGTTATAATAATATATTATTGTCAAATAAGAAGTTTAATTTGAAATTAAATTAATGGAATAATAACAATTTTATTTTATTTTTGGTAATTAAAATTTTATACATGCAAAAATAATTCCCAAACTTATGTTAAAGTTTAGCTTAAACTTTTGTAAATAAATTAAATAAAATAAGATTTAGTTTTGAATTTTCTATCATATAGACAACAGATAAATCAAAATGTTTTATTCTATGGGGTTACTTTTCTTATTATTAGAGTGAGGAGTGGTTTGTTGACTAGTGCCCTCATCTTTCTTTGGTCCATAAATGCTGCGAAGAATCCTATTCTCAAATACTCTAAATCTACTCTCGTCCCATAAGGTCACAGACCATGCCTTATAACCATATAATACAACCGGAAAAATAATTGTTTTATATATTTTATTTTTTATCTCCTTTGATAATAATTTTAACGCGATAAGCCCCTTTACTGCATGATAACAGGCGCAACCTCGCTTTAAGCTCTTCTAATATTATTATCCTTCGTTAATTGAACTAAAATAATACAAAAATTTATTAATAGTTCATTTTAATATAAATTAAACTGTTAAATATTTTGTTGTTTTGTTCCCATCTTTAATGATGATAATAATAAATAAATATATTTTTGAAAAGTATTTATTTATTATATTATTATTATTATTTTAGATCAATAATTTTATAATTTTTAAAAGAATCTGATTTAATTATAAATTACAACTATTTTTAATGAAAATAAGTATTTATTAATTTATAAAATATAAATTTAAAAGTTTATAAAATGATTGAAATAGGAATAATAATAATCATAATAATCTTATTTGAAAATCAATTCTTGTGATTTTTTTTCTTCTTCTGACACTGCTTAGTTGATTTGTTCCTTGACACATTCGCCTTTCTCTTTAACTGAACATATCACATAACATGGACAGATACATGATGTTCTATTGCTGTTTTAACATTTCATAAAATATGATCATCCAGCATAGAATTAACAATTCGTTTCTTGATAAATCAATATTATTGCTGAATGAAGTCCCACTTGGATCAAATTTCCTATGATACACTCCAACAAGGTATCATCCTTCACTATACATTGATTCAATATTTATTTATATACCATTTAATTTAAACTATTTTTTGTTTGTTTAATATATTCTATTCTAGTAGCCATATATATAAATTTACAATAAATATAATCTCATTAAAATATCATAATTTAGTTATACATTATAAAAAAAAACAATAATAAATGAAATAGAATTCAAAATTGATTTTAATAGAAAAAAAAACAACTCTTTTGATTTATGAAAATGATTTTTTATTTAAAATAGGATGTAAATAATTCTTGCCACTTATAATAATTCAATTCTATAAATCAAATGAACATCAAAACATTATTTTATTTATATTTTATTAAGGTATTAATTCAAAGTTTGAAGTTGGATGATAAAGTGGAAGTAGGATTGGAAATGAGAGGGAGGGGGGGGGGGTGAAAGGAAGGTATTGTTTTCACACCAAATTTAACATGTGGATATTTTTACATATCCCCACAAATCATGCATTTTGTTAACAGAAAAAAATATTTTTAGCATCATGTCTGTCCGTCTGTCCATGTGTCCGTATAGATGTGTACAGCATGAACGGCTCAACGGATTTTGATAAAATTTGGTATATTTACTGAATGCATCACTATAATGAATTGATCAACTTTTGGTGTATTACCGATCGACGATAGGAAGGGAAGGGTTATTTTCACACTAAAGCTAAAGGTAGCTGGAAATTAATTTATTTCAAACCGTCGGTCGGTTCTGTGCCTGGCCACTGGTCAACTTATTATCAATGCTTTATTACAAGTATCTACTATACAAATATATAATATACAATTTAAAATTACAATCTCTATAATAATTATTCTTAACTCGTTTCGAACAAATCCTTTCTTCTTTCTTCAGTTTATTATTATATCTATAAATATTACATAAGAGCTATTACATTCGATTTTATATGTTACACATTAATATTAAATAGTAATTTATATTTATATATATATCACATATTTTATAAATGTTAAATAAATATATATATATATATATATATCTACTAATGAATTCTTTATTAAAATGACATTCAGTAAAAGAATTTGATGTGTATATTCGGAAATAATTTATTATTATGACTCATAATATAGTAAATAAATTTACTTCTATTTTATGAGATCCTTGAATGGATGGATAACTAATTCATTGGCTTTTTATAAAATTTAAACAAAAAAAAAATTATACAACAAGAGATTCATTTATAATAAAAGAAGGGTTAAAGAATTAATAATGTTGATTGGGTAAAATAGTGATTCTCAACCCGGGCGATCGACATCTTAAAGGGGGCGATTATTTGACTATGCTATTTTGGGGGGCGATAGTATTTTTTTTTTTTGGGGGGGGGGGGCAAAATAATTTTCAACTCTAAAAAAAAGGTAAGATAATTTTGCGAACGGGCTTTTTCCGCTTTTTTCAATATGGTTCTAAAAAAAAGGTAAGAGATTTTGAATTTTTATCTGTTAGAATTTATAGGGGGGCGAATTATGAAGCCGGCCTTACGAAGTGGGCGTTTGGTCCAAAAAGGTTGAGAAACACTAGGGTAAAACAAGGTCGAGCAAAGGGTTGAATAAAATAGATTGTCTAATTATAATTTATGCTCCATGATCCTTGGAAGTTCCAGAATGAAAGGATTATAGTTGAAACGGGATTGGACAACACAAACGGGTCAACCACATTACAATGATATTATCATTTCAATTGATATTATATCGCTTATTGGTATTTGCTTCTATTCTCTTTCAATTTAAGCAGAATTACTTTTTAACTTCGCTTGTTTATTAAGATTAGGTAGATATTAGATATATATATATATATATATAGATAGATAGATATTTCAATTATCTACCTATTACAATGACATGAAGTTATTTTTGTATAACCTGTATTTATTGCTAGATTTTTTTTTATTTATAAAAATTAATAGGAAACGTTTTTTTTGTATGAATTAATTAAATATGATTTCACGAAAGCAATTATTTCATAAAAAAGCTATATTTATAATGTCAAATTAAAGTGATAAAATATGCAACAAAAAAAAATGCGAGTGAGCATCATTTACATCATCCCATAATAAAGAAAATAATCATATTTATACAAATGATATATAATTAAATATAGAAAAAAAAATATTGGATAGATATTAAAAAAACTAATATAACACGTAGAACTTTAAAAATATAACATTTATTAAATCTTCGAAACTTATTCATAAAAAAAAACTCAAATTTTATAGATATAGATCATATATTAAATACATTTCATATACCTATTCAGGGCCGGTTTTAGAATTTTGAGCGCCCCGGGCAAAACATAATTTGGCGCCCTCTCATATAACAATATATGCATATATTGCAAATTAAAAAGAATAGTAAAAAGAGCAAAAAATAAAAATTACACAAAAATAAATGAATGTAAAAGAATATTTTATTTTTATATCGACGCCCCTCAAAATTTGGCGCCCGAGTTGTTACCCGGCTTGCCCGCTTCTTTATCCGCAGCAAGTATCTCCAAGTATCCCTAATCTGAGACACAACCCTCAAATCGCTATCCTCTCCCAAATAAATTTAGAAAACAAATACACAGTGTTATTAAAAAATTAATTATGGTACTTTCAGCGATTTAATCAAGCCGAAATTCTATATATAGCAGTTTTATACAATTTTTAATAATGTGAAAAACGATCAAACATATATCTTTAATTTTTACGGTCAGTTTAGAGGAAAAAAATCAAAAGGAGGTCGAAAATATTCGTGAGATAGTAAAAATCTAATTAAAAATTTATAAATAAAAATAAAATGTCAAGTAAACTTTGATTTGAAATGTTTTTATATAAATATATACTAACATATATGTATCTATATTTTTTTAATTTTAAAACATCTATAAAAATTAAAAAAAAAATTAATAAAAAAATGATTATTAAATATGTAAATTAGAAATAAAAATATTATAATATTGCTGAGGTTAGGGACTCATGAGTGTCTTGAACACCCCCCCCCCTCCCCTGTCAATCTTTAAATAAGAAATATTTATATATATCCTGAAAAAATATTAGTTAAGGTGAAATGTTTTTAAAATAAACGAAACAAAAAATAAAAGGTAAGAATATTTTCTTTTTCTTTTTTTTTTTGAAAAAAATTTAGTTATATTTTAACTTTGAAAATATTCACATCTTACTCTCTTCATGTCAGAGTTTGTATCCATTGAAGTGAAATTATTATTTACGGAATAGATAAATAAATAAATAAATAATTCTACATTAGAGGTAGGAAAAAAATTTGATTTTTTTTTATTATTATTATTTAATATTTTTTAAAAAATCAAAACGTAGTAGGTATTGACTCTCTTCCGGTTGAGCTACATTTCTCAAAAGTTGATAGAAAACTACGAATTTTGAATAAATCCCGTATATCAAATTTCATGATTCTAGCTCAAACCGTTTTTGCGTAATCTTGTCTACATACATACATACCCACACATACACACACACACATACACACACATACACACATACACATACACAGACATTTTTCTCAACCTTAGTGAAAATAATTCAGGCACCTTCAAAACGTATAAAAACATCAAAACCTCGACATCGAAAATTTTCATGATCGGAATACTATCTCTGGCGAGATGTAAAAATCGAACTTTTATTTATTTCTAATTCTTATGTAAAATAAGAGAATTTATGTATATATAATTTAATACTAAATCATCATATATTGAATCTTAAAATATATATACGTATATAAAATAAATAAAGAAATATATAAAATTTTATTGCAAATCTTGATCGTGCGAACCAAAAATCGATTGCATGCTGATTTTCACCTTTCAAATCTCTTACCGATCTAATATCTAATACGTATACAACCAAAAAGAAATATATGTTTAACATTTTAAGAAATAAATAAATAATTATTATAAAAATAATCCATCTTAGTTAATTATTCTTTATGTCTTAACACTTTTTCTTTTAATTAAAATAATAAATAATTTATCTATGTATTATATTTTATAATGAATTATAGTTATAATTTTAACAAGATATAATTTATAGGTTAACTATCCAATATATATTATATTTTGTATATTTTGGATTGCATTAATATTATCTTCTATTAATTTTATTTTGAAAATGTAAGAAAAGTTGAAATGATTAAATGTCGTAAATGTCATGAAGCTTGAAATTGTAGAACGATCGTGAGAAGCCAACCCAAAAAAAAGTAAACGTAATATTAAACAAAAAAAAAGAAAGAATGATTTTTCTTAAATCATGATAAAATAAATTCTACTGTTTATCACAATAATCTTGAAATGCCATTGGGCACAAATGATTTTGGTAATCCAATATTTTGAAATTTTGTTTTCAAAACAGTGTGAGACCATCTTAATTTATTTTTAATGAATTTTGATTTTTCGGTAAAAAAAAAAACAGTTAATTTATGATTACCTGTCAGGGAAATTAAAATTTAAAAAGCAATTTCTTTAAATATTTTATTTTTGATATCGTATATATTAATAATAATATTATATATTTGTGTTCATAAAATTTGTTTTAAAAATGAAGGATCATAATGAGTTGGTAAAATGAAATAAATTTAATTTAGCTAGCTATAATTACTTAATCAATTTGTTTAAAATATTTCAAAGATATTATATAAATATAAATAAATAGTACAGGGTTACTTTACAAAAATTATTCCTTATGAACTATCAATATTTAAGATTAAGGTTATTATTTAAAATAAATAAACGACAAAATATAGGAAACAATTTCAAATAATTTAAAAGAACATAAATTAAAAAAAATAGTCATAAAACATACAGCCCTTAAACGTACGTATTAATGCAACGAAAGACAGAAAAGTATGGCCTGTGGATATAACATAATATATATTTCGTAACTTGATTACAAAATATTATTAAAATATATATTTTTAATTTTATTTTATTTATATATTTTGTATCTAAGTAAGCGCTGAACTGCGTTGCCCGTCGCCATTTTTTTTTATTATTAAAATCCCTATTATAAATTAAGAAAATCTGGAGTGTCTCCACTCGACTATCTCGCATAATTTGAATTGGATTAAATAACACGTCACGTGTTGGCGCGTGAGATTTGCAGTGTTAAAAAATTAATTCTAGTACTTTCAGCGATTCAATCAAGCTTAAATTTTATATATAGCAGTTTTATACAATTATTAATCATGTGAAAAATTATCAAACATATATCTTTATTTTTACGATCACTTTAGAAGAAAAAAAATCAAAGCGTTGTAGGTAATGACCCTCTTCCGGTTGAGCTACATTTCTCAAAAGTTGATAGAAAACTATGAATTTTGAATAATGCCCATGTACCAAATTTCATCATTCTAGCTCAAACCGTTTTTGCGTAATCTTGGTTACATACACACATACACACAGAAACAGACATTTTCTCAACTTTAGTGAAAATGATTCAGAAACCTTCAAAACGTATAAAAACATCAAAATCTCAACACCGAAAATTTTCGTACTATATACTAAGTAAAAAAACCATTATTATTGATTTTTCTTTATAAATCCATCGAGCAGTTTAATATTTCAAAAATACAAATATATATACACAATTTTCGCTAGTATAATAATATAAGATATATTGATAAGAAATATTTATGGTTAATTAGCTAAATTGTAGAATAATTTTATTTATTTTTTAATAACTAAATGAAAGATATCAAATATTTAAATTTATTAAACATAATAAAATTATTTATTTATTTCTCACATAATATAAATAAAAGGAAAAAGAAAGTAAACATGATTCATATCATGAGATGTTATCTTTAATTCATTTAATGCTTATAACAAAGATCACTTTCTGTCCCGGTGGGTGGAGAATTCCGTACTTCATTCCCTCTTCAAATTCCCAAGCAACACATCCACTATAATCTATTTTACTATATCGAACAAATTCTTAAAAAAAACATTTTTATTAGTTATTTATATTTATATAAAAAAAATCTAATATATTTATTATGTTCCGATATCAATCATAATAATGATAATAATAATAAATATCCAAGTAAAATTTTATATAATAGTGTTCTTTTGTTGTTGTATTATTTACTAATTTTTTTTTATTAAATTAAATTAAATTATTAATATTTATTAACAGAATTTTAAAAATTTGTTTAAAAAAATACCTTTCATCCTAAGGAACATGTCTGTCCGTCTGTCCATGTGTCCGTATAGATGTGTACAGCTTGAACGGCTCAACGGATTTTGATAAAATTTGGTATATTTACTTAAAGCATTAGTATGATGAATTGATCAACTTTTGGTGTATATCCGGATAACGGAAGTTGTAGTATTAGCGATCGACGATAGGAAGGGAAGGGTTATTTTCAAACCAAATTTACATATCTTCACGAATCATACACTTTGTATTGGTTCTACTCTCAGGAAAAATAATTTTCATTTCTTTTTTTTTTCTTAATTTAAAATTATATGACGTCACCCAGTTCTTCATATTCAGCGCCTCCTTATATATTATAATTAAAATAAAATTATTTAATTATAAAAATATTTATGTTATATCCATATCTGTTTTTTATTACATTAATAGATATATTAAAATTATTTGAAATTGTTTCTGTAGCTGGAAATTCATTTATTTCATTTCATTTCGGTTCTGTGCCTGGCCACAGGTCAACTTATTTCAAAATACATATCTCTATATTCTCTGAAGAAAATTATTCGTTTTGGAATAAACAACCATGAAACACCTGTACCTACTTGTTAGAAACAGAAAATTATTTTAAAGAATTTAATAATGATTCTATCTTTTGTAGAATTTCACAGTAAATCGTGGTCTTTTTTTATACATTAAATAGGAAAGTGAAAAAAAATGAATAAAATAAAATAAAAAAAATAATATTAATACTAATAAAAATGTTCATCCGTTCATTCTTTCAATAACTAAATTAGAGTCGATTCAGCTAATCGTTGTTGTTCCGTTAATATTCCGTTAGATAATTGTATAATAGTCCCAAGTGAATAATCTATAATCATGAATTTATGAGTATCTCATTATCACTTCATGCAAAAGAGGAAGAAGAAATGACGAGATGGTAGAAGAGAGACGAAGGCAAGAGAACGAGATGACTAGCATCCTCCTCCTTTTTTTTTTTTTTTTTTTTTTTTTTGTTAGCGAGGTGCTAAATGTCTTCTCAGTTGATGCCGAGGTCAGCAAAGGATTAATTTATTGTTAGTAATAGGCAAATGATCCCCGAGGTCGTCTCCCCATTCAAGATATTATTATACGTTCAACAACTAACCCGTTCACCTAATTTATTATAATTATTTTTTTTTTAATTGCTATATTCCCAGTGTAATGATTAAATATTATATTTGATCCATCAATGAAAAATTTATTTATAAAAATTCAATAAAGTTTAAATTAAAAAAATATCAATTAAAGAAATACGATGATATTGACTTTTTCAAATAATTCGTATATTAGATAATAATATCCTTCCTAAAATATTGTTATTATTTTTAAAAACTTTTTCAATCGAGATGTTAAGTCACATGTCAGATTCATCACAACTCTGTTATAAAATAATAAAATTGTTTAGTTTCTCCTTTTCTTTTAACTTTTCACAATAAAATTGATTTTTTGTTATTCTTTGTTATACCTATATTGAATTTACTTCATTTGTGAAATTATTTAAATAACGATTGTAACGGGATTCATTTGTTTAATTTTAAAATTGATTTGTTATTAATAAATTTGGGGATTTTTGCAACTGGTTATGGCTCTTGAGTGGTGCTGCTCTGACGGGGCAACCCAAAACCATGAGGGGATTCCCAATATGTGTGTGACTCTACCATGGGAGAGTAGTGTCGGTATCAAAATCCTTGAATTGAAAACGTTTAAGTTCCACGATATAAGGTACCCATTTTTTTCATTTTCTAAAACCAATTCTAGCTTAAATAAGAGTGGTTTATTTTATTATTATTATTCAAATCCAAATTTTCTTATGTTTTTTGTTATTTATTTTTATATATATATTTATTATTATTTATAATATAATTAGAAATAAATTTAAACTTAAAAGTCCCCTATCATCATCGATATCATTTTCATTACCCGAATTATTATCAATTATTATATCAAGTTACTCATTTTTAAAGCAAAATACACAAATATGTTTTTATATCATTTAAATCATGATTATATCTATCATAAATATAAATAAAATAAGAGAGATAGTTGAAAATAATTTTTAAACATTTATAAAATGAAACAAGAATTGAACCACGCCTAAGAAATGTTCTGCACATGTCTTACTTACAAAGTCTTTCCTTCATTGAAATCACTAACTCAAAAATGTGTTATTGGTTGTTTTATCGAAAGAATTTAACTCCTAAGCCTTTATTTTTCATTGAGATTCATATCAATAATAAAATAATGTAATTATTATATTTTATGAGAACTATTTAAAAATTTAAAAAAAAAAAATTAATTCTCTCATCAATTTTAATAAATAATTTTCATTTGACTCTATACATTTTTTTACATATATTTTAGTTAATGATTATAGTGTTATATGTTATATATTTGATTATTAAAAGATCTACAAGAATTAAAGGCATTCATTTTTAAACATTTTTGCAACAATAATTTTTGAAATATTAAATATCAAATAAACTAGTGCTATTTTTATCTTTTTTTTAAATTGATTCTTTTAGCATCGTTTTCTGAATAAATCAATGTAATTTAATGGAACGTTGATTTTCGGTCATTTTGCATTAACCAGAAAAAATAATTGGAACTCTTTAAATTAAAATATAAATTTTATATATTGAATTTTTTTTAATAGAAATAAACTTGATTGTAATAATACACATTTATTTATAAGATAATACAAGTTAAACAGTAATTGTCCATTTAATATAAAAATAAATAGTCAATGATTCACACTTACGTAAGAAATTTTTGATAACAATATATTGACATTTCCCACATTGTAAAATCCGTTATTGTTTTATTCATTAATCCAATTAATCACTAATGCTGGATTAAATTCTATTTTTTTTTCAAATCAATATAAAAAACATCACTTTTAAAATTAGACCTAAATAAATATTTTAGTTAAATATATTAATTATTTATAGGAATAACAGTACAATTTATTTGTAAAAAACTAATTCAGATTGTTATCACTTGGGTTAAATATTTTAATTTATTATTAAACATATTTTGTTTAGAAAAATATCAAAATTTATTCAAATTTTAATTATTTCTTTAAACAATTCTAATTTTATCAGAAATAATCACAATCCTCGTTTTATATTTTTCTCAGATTAGCGATGCAAATAATTTTACAATTTTGTTATTTATAGATAGAGATACCTATAATTTCCTTTTTCATTTTATTTGAAATATTATAAAATAAAATTATTTCAAAAGAATTATAAAGTAAAGAAATTATTTTACAATTTTTTTTTGTTTTGTTCTTGAAATTATATTATAAAATGAAGATGAAATATAAACATTTCAAAGAATATTTATATTTTCAGATGAAGTTGGGGGGGGGGGGGAATGTTGTTGATGTACGTGAAAGTTGTTGGCCTGTGGAGTTTTGCAGAAAGAAACTTACATAACTGCCAAATGGTGGTTCATTCCGAGACTACCTTGAGAGCCCCCTCCGCGGGATTTGAACACCTGGAGGGGGTTCGAAGGGGGGGTAAAATACAAAACGTCCCGAGCCGCGAAGCGTCCGGCTCAGTAGCGCTCGCGACCTCCCCCCGCAAGACACGAATGCGCGCTCGATCCTTTCCTGTGCCAAAGAAGGACACTTGCAGTGCTCCTTCGTTTAGTATGTTGCTAGTCTGTGAACTCACTGCATCCACTCAGTGCCATTAAAGTCAAGACTTAATTACAGCCCTTTTTGATTTGAGGTTCAACTTTCTTCTACGAAAAATCAAAGGTAATTTTCATCTGACGTGCATTCAAGTCTCCAAATTCATTACTCAATTTATTCATATATTTCTTCTATTTTGTTATAAATCTTTTTATTTTTGATTTTTTACATATATATATATATATATAATAATATTTTTTTTTATTTTTTTATATAAATTAAGGTCATGCAAATTTTATTTAAGGTCTTAACAAGTATCCGGAAAATTGATAAGAAATCATTTCCCATCATTATTACAATTTCCATTTTCACTTATTTAAAAAAATTAAATAAAATAAATATTATTCACTTGTTTGGATATTTATTTATAATTATTTTTTAATTTTATAATATAATAAGTACTTAAATAAATTTTCTTGAGAAAGATATACATATGTATATAAACATACATATTTAACATATAATTTATAATTTGTATAATACTAGTATAATATTTATAACAATTAATTTATTAATATTTAATATTATAATACTACATATATAATAATTATATCACATTAATATAATGATCTATATTTAATATAAAGTATATAAATATATTATTATTATTATTAGAAATTAATAGGTTTTTATTATTAAATGCAAAAAAACGTATATTTAAATAATATTTCAAATGTTATATATATATATAAAACGCAAACCAACAGATCAATATGAAACTACACCGAGTCCTTATAAAATGTTTTTTTTGAATATTGTTTTAGTTTTACAAACTTGATACGTATAAATTTTAATATGATATACTAAATACCTATATATATATATATATATATATATATATATATATATATATATATATTTCAAAATAGTCAGAAAAAATAAATTATTTAACTTATTATCTTCTCTTGCATAAATGTTAATATAGAACGGTTTTCAAATTTTTTTTATTTATTTTTTTACTTATTTTGTAGTTATTTTTATATTTTCGTTAAAATTATAAATCAAATTCTTTTCAATATTGACATAAAAAACATAACAAACAATATATGATTGATTTCTTTCCTTAATGAATCATCTTTTTCGGAAGTCGTGAAATACATTTCTTCATACAAGGTCATGTTTGTGATTATTTTATCCGTTATGTATTTAATAATGTACATCTTTATAATAATTTCAAAGAATAATAAATATTATCAAAAAAATAATATTATTGGAGAATAAATACAAATTTTGATACATTCTAACTATCAATTAGGTCAATCAAAATTTAAGAAATTAATTTTGGAAATTTTCTTCCTTTCCTTTCCACCCACCCACTCCTATTAACTATTTGTAATGTTATTATTATAATATTTATTTACCTAACTCTCTCTCTCTCTATATATATTTATGATTTAATTATTTTAGTTAAATATTGATTAATGATTAATTTTATTGTATTTTTTTAGTAAAAATATCCATTTTTTAGTTAATTTATAATTTAATATAATAATACTATCTAATATATTTTACATAATATTAATATTTTCACTTTTCATTTATATTATAATATATTCGGTATGAATACTAAATTAATGAAATTTTGTTATTAAAAGGGAAGAAAATGAATAAAAAATATGTAACCAATTTAATTTATATTTTAATAAATTATTATTTAAATAAATAAATAAATAAACATTTTCTTACATAATAATTTTATTTTGTCATGAATTAATCTTATATATTAATGGTCTATTTTTTTTCATGATATTATTATATACAAAATTATAAAAATTAACTAAAAGTAAATAAAAAAATAAAAAATAAAATGAAAATTTTAACTAAATTTTATCTATCTATCTATCTAATTCAAAAGTTCTTGGCCGCAGCAATCAAACATTCCTCCAAGTACTTCTGTCCTGAGCCACACACCCTTCCAACTCCTAATTTCATCCATCTTTCTCACATCCCTTCTTAAATTGTCCACCAACCGAGTTATTGGTCTTCCAAACAGACGTTTTCCAATCTGTCTACCCACGAATACCATTCGCCAAACTTTCCTCTCCCATTCTAGCCACTTGCCTTGCTCATCGTAGCCTATTTGATTTTATTAACCGTCTGGAGATGAATAGAGATCATGCGATTCCTCGTCTTCGCCATTCCCCGAATTGGTCCATAAATGCTCCATTTATTATTTATTTTCAAATACTCTAAATCTACTCTCGTCTACTAAAGTCATCGACCACGCCTCACATCCATATTATACAACAAATATATCAATATATCAAAATAATTGTTTTATATATTTTAATTTTGATACCCTTTGATAATAATTTAGACAAGATACATGATAACAGGCGTTACCCGATTGTACCTCGATTAATTTTTCTACATTTTCAAATTCTACGTTTTGAATGCTAAGATTTTATGTGTTAATAATATTCCTCTCTGCTATTAAATAGTTTGTCTTAGCACTTTTAATTTCAAACTCTACCTCTTTTCCAGCGTAACTCAGTTTTGTAGAACAAAATAAATTACGCATATTTATATGAATACTAATTTTAATTGACTATAATAAAATTATTGATTTTTTTTTGACATAACTCCATTGGCATAGTATATAGGAATAATATATTTTTTAATTACATATTAAAGTAATTAAAAGAATTAAGCTTTTATTTATTATAATATTTTCATCAACTTTAATATAATTAATATAATGTTTTTTTTTTATAAAGCTCTTTAAAAGAAAGTTTTTCTTTAAGATGATTACCTCCTGATCAATCATCATTATCAGGAAAAAATTATGATAAATATTATATATTAAAATAAATGCATTTTATACAATGAAATGATAATAGATTCTATATTTATATTATTTAGTGAAATTAAAATATTTTAAAAATTATTTTATTTAAAACATTTACAGATTTTTTATGGATTGAAATAAAAAGAAATATGTTCATGCATAAAAATGTCTTCATCTCTGCATACGGTTAAATTTTTCACGATTTCCAAACGAGATAAAACTTCATTCTTTTTTTTTATATTATTATCTATGTTTACGTTCTTCCACAATCAAATATTAGTTTTTCTTTCAATTTGAAAGATAATTCTTTCACAAAAAATACAAAATATTTATAAAATTATCAAGTTATAACAAAATTTGATATTGGATTTATTAACTATAAACAACTACCTAATTAGTTGAACTATTAAAAATTAAATTAGTCAATAGAATAAATTTTAAAGTCATTTTTCTTTTATCGAACCTTTATATTAACAAAATCCTTATAACATGCTTGTCTAAAGTGCGGCCCAAAACCCTTTGTGATGCGGCCCAAACGCAAATTATGAAAATATTTAAATTTACTAATTTTTACTAAAAAAAATTAATGTTTGCAATATTTTTCATGTTCATTTATAATTTTATAAATATTTCTATAATTCAAATATAATAAAAAGAAGTTATTTTATTTTAATAAAACTATATATACAGTAAAACCTCTCTATAAAGACATTCTCAAAATACTGTTAAAAACTATGTTTATTGTGAATTAAAATGAATGAAATAACTATTAGACGTGTCCTTATAGAGAGATTTTACCGTAGTTAATTTTATTTCCATTTTTTGAAAAAATATTTATGTGCGGCCCAGCATATTTTTTTTTTTGCAATATGGACGTCGAATGGTCATAGTTTAGACACCCATGCCTTATAATAAAAGAAAGGATAAAATTAAAATACCTGTTTTTATTTATTATAATATATTTATTTATTTCAAAAAAAAAAAACAATCACATATCATTGAAGGAAGGATTATTTATTTATAAAATTTAGTTTTAAAATTTATTATACTTAATTCTAAAGGATCTTTACCATTTATATTTGGATACCTCTTATATAATTAATAACTACTTTAAATTTTAATGAAATATATAATAAATAATTTTCTTTAAAAATTTTGATTAATAAAGATTATTAATTCAATGAGGTGACAAAAATGTATAATTTCATAACTAAATTGTCGATATATAGTACATTTGTTTCATTTTATTTTCTTAATTATACGTTAATATATTTTTTTATATCCAGATGCAATTCAGCCATGATCATTAACCTTTTAGTTTAAAAAAATAAAAAAAAAATGAAAAATTAAATTTTTAGACTCAAGGTGATTATTTAAAATGTTATTTCCAATGGCAAGGAAAGAATATCAGGAAGTTCTTTATAACAAATTCCAATCATTTTTTAATGGATACATTATAAATTAATTAAAAAAGTTTATAGACATATAAATTGTTTATCTACACAATTATAAATATTCAAATAATACAAATATTGTGATAAATTAAAAGAATTAGATATATTAATTTAGGTATCAAGATTTATATATTTTTTTTTCTTTTTTTTTTCAAAATTATATACTTTATATAAATTATTATAATATCTCAATAAAAATCAATCAGTTGACTGAAATCAATATTAAGTGTATATTTATTCTATTATAAATCAAAGTAATAAAGTATAATTATTATAATATATGAAGTTTAGAATTGAAAAAAAATATAAAATATTGATTAAAATAAAACAAAGATGATAGAAAACGAAAAAAGAAAAGATTTTATAGTTAAGTTATTATCAAACTCTCGATTATTATTATTATTATTATTATTATTTTGATATATAAAAGTAAAATCAATAAGAAATATTATCCTCTTATTCAATTATGAATAATAAATAAAATATTATTCAAACAATTTATTAACTGTATTAATTTATACTTTTTAATATATAAATAATATAATTTTTCACAGTATATAATTTATAAATTAATTTTACGCAATTTATTCATTTCCAATGATAAATAAACATTTAAGATTTTTTTTTTATTAAATTAGAAAAAAATACAACAAAAGCGAGAGTGATTGACCCTTGCGCAGCTCTCTTAGCCTTCATTAAATTTTCACAATTATATAGTGGAAAAAAAAAAAAATTTGCTCGGAGGCAATAACTAATTTTCGTGTCAATCAATTAGATCTCTCAATTTTTTTTCCTTAAGATTACCATTTAAATTGCATTATATATTTAAAATTTCATTTATTTTTGTTATTTTGAATATCTAAAAAACGTAGGTGTATAGGTACATATGTAACTATAATATAAAAAACAAAAATAGATAAATAAAATTACTCAATATAATTTGTTGTTTTCTTTTCTATAATTATAAATGTCGGATTTTATTGTGTAACCTTCTTACTTTTTAAGAACTTATAATTATGAATTTTTGGTCTTATCTTATAGAAGCATTTGATTTAATCTTTTTGACAGATTAACCATGAAATGCCTCAAGTAAGAGAATAAATAAAAAAAAATAAAAAAAAAAAATTCAATTTTGTATTGTTTTTAAAGAAATTAAATTTAGAGTTACAATACGGTTACGGTTACGGTTTTTAAAGTTTTAAATTTAGAACATCTCTTTACAAAAAGGAAAATATATAAAAAATTAAATATCTACTTATTTTAGCTCTTGTTTATCAAAATTTAAATAGGTTTCTATTGTATTTAGGACAGAAACTTAATTTTAATAATATCTTATCTTATTATACTAGCAAAAATTGTATATATATAAATATATTTGTATTTTTGAAATATTAAACCGGTTGAAGAATTTTTTGAAATTCACACCATAGATAATTTTTATAAAGAAAAGTATCTGTATTGGTTTCAGCCTCGGAAAAAAAATCATCTTTATTAGTTTTTTCTTAATTCAAAATAGGAAAATTAAATGGCATCAGCTACTACGTCAAACAGTGCTTCCTTAAATACAAAATATTATATTATAAATATAAATCAAATCAAATTATGAAATATATATTATATTAAATCCATATACCATATTTTTTTCTCTTTCAGTGCATTAATACGTACGTTTAAGGGCTGTATGTTTTATGACTATTTTTTAAAATTCTTTTAAATTATTTGAACAGCGGTTTGGTGGACCAGGTACTAATTGTAATAGGATGATACATTACATGAGTGATGTCACAAATGTTCAAAACAAAGAAATTCAAGGTTTTACATCATGTTCCTTAATTATGAAGAATGAGAGGGTTGACTACCACTTGACAAGGTTTTTCATAAAAGATTAAAATCGAATTGAGATTTTTATTAACTCTTCTATTTATAAAGAATTTTGTGGCTATATTATTTTAAAAATTTGAATAATTATTATTTTTTATAATCCCTCCCTTCAAGGCAATAATTATTAAACTAATTAGGATGTTCTATTATCTATTATATAATAATTTATTACAACATATGTATAGTAATTACTAATAAATAAATTATATTATATTGTAATATATATATATATATATATAAATAAATTGATGATTAGATTAAATGACATCTATCTCATAGTTGGTTTTTTTTTCTAAAAAAAAAAATTCTTTATTATTCAGTTTCGAAAGAGCTATGAGGATGCAAAAACTGCCTAAATAAATTCATAATGGATCTCAGTCATGGAATGCATTGGTATGTCTCAACAAATGCTAATATCCATAAAAAAAAATATTGGAATTGTTTTTGTAATATAATTAAATTAAAAGCATGGTTGGCACATAATAATCATAAGGACCATTTCATTATTTTAAAATCTATAGCTAAATCAATTTATTTATATAATTAAATGATACGATAAATAAAAATTGCCATTAATATCAATTTAAGAATATCACAATTGCTTTCTTTTTATGATTTGCTTAGTCATATATTATATAAATTTATCCTGTCAACATACATACGTACATAATTCATTTAATTTTCCAATAACTAATATTTTACACCCTTCTTTCTATAAATATTTTTATTTATTATATTATAACGTTTTTATAACGTTTTTATATTAAATAAATTAATCAAATTAAAATTTCACTAAAAAGAATATAATAATATAAATATAATTTTTTTTTTATAAAATAACGTTTTTCCAATGGACTAAAAAGAATAAAATAATTTTTCTATAAGCCTGACAAGTTTATGGATGAATTGCTTCATATTCAACTAAAAACGTTGGGCGCTTTTAGTTTTCATTTGATTTCTTTGCAATTTACGGCCTTTATAGAGCTATAATTCATATATAGTCTACGACATACATACCACACTAAAACACTTAATTAACAAGTAACACTATTTCTTCTAATATAATCAACTGGTTTAGATTTGATTGATAATATGTAAATTTAATAAAAATTCTTTTAAGTTTTCATACATACTTTGATATAAGTATATTACAGTGAAAAATAATAAAAGATTAATTGCGCCCAACGTTTTTAGTTGAATATGAAGCAATTCATCCAAAAACTTTGTTAGGCTTATCGAAAAATTATTTTATTCTTTTTAGTCAATTGGAAAAACCTTATTTTATAAAAAAATTTTATATTTATATTTTAATGTTTTTTTTCCGAATTTTTTTTTATTAATAAATTTAAGTTTACTAAAAAATAAATCTCAAAATTAGTTTTTTTAATCGTTCATTAAATAAATTATTAGATAAAAAAAATTGTTATTTATGATTTCTTAAAAAAATTCGCAAACTTTAATACACAATTTTGACTTCTTATCCTATTATGGTCGTATTCAGGGATGGAGTGGGGAAGGCTGCTTTTTAAGATTTATTCATGGAAGTCAATTAAATGTTAATATTTCAAATTCCCTAATATTAAATATTTATCATCAGAAAATTTACTATTTTATTTTATACAATTTTATTTTATAACTTGACAAATTACTTATCTCTACTTTATATTTATTTTCTTCTTCTTATACTATTTTATTCTAAGATGAGTATATATAACCATACATTAAATATTTTGTACATTAAATAAAAAAGATTTACCCTTGATGCTAAAATGTCTCAGGACTTTATAAATAAAAATTCTTTATAAGGACTTTTCTTTTCAAAAGACTTGAATAATAGTTAATAAATTAGTTTTTTTTTAATATTGGCATAGTGACAAGCGATACATTTAGAAGATGAAAAAATTTCAAGGTTAAAATCGACAGGATTGTAGAAGTTTTTTGGATTCAAACTCAAAAAGGAATTAATTGTAACTACATACACTGGTACATATTCTATTTAAGATTTTCTGTTGTCTTTTTTATTTAGAAAATGTCTCTGTTCATATTTTATTATAAACTACGAATAAAATATATTTAAATTATTTATTTTCAATTCAATAAGATTTAAATTTTTATGATGAAATGTAATTTTTGTTATTTCTTCATTTGTATGTATGATAAATACACTTTTCATTCTTAACTTTTAAATTTTTGTTTATTATAAAAATCATTTGTTTTACCGATCGACGATAGGAAGGAAAGGGGGGTATTGTTTTAAATTATATTCATTCAAAAGCTATTTAACGCGAATGTGTCCCACACCCCAAAATGCCCCTTAAATGTAGTCTTATCAATTATATTATTCTAGGTAATTATATTGGAAGTTCCACGATGATTAGTTTATATTTTTTTTTCTTGTTTTGTAATGATGTACTTGCATGCAAATTAATTTATTTATTTATTTAATTTTTTTTTTGAGAAACCCGAGAAAATACGAAAGCTAGATGTTAATTTTTTGCAAACCGCGAAGGTTATTTGCTTTTGTCTTCACTCTCCTTCTCTTCCTCCCACCTATCATTTCATATTAATAATGAGTATATTATTATTATTATCGAAGGCTTAAAAAATTATCCTTGAGAATGAAAAAAAAAAATCTAATCCAAATTACAGTAAATTTCAATTTTCATATACAAATTGGAAACAAATATAATTTCACTGCCATTTAAATTTTTCATGAATTAAGTAGTATTTTAATAGTCAAATTTAAATTTTGTTAAATTATCTTTTAATAAAATGAGTTTTATCTTAGGTGACTGAAATTTAAAATTTTGGCGTTTTTGAACATACACATTTTCAAAATTTATTATATTTAAAATTAATTATTAGAAAAATTTTCATACAAAAAGCAAAAACATGGATGTAAAGCAGAGGTGGCCAACCCAAATCTTGCGGGCCACTTTGGAAATGCACCATAACTTCGCAGGCCGCATATAAAATTATACAAACCCATATTAGATTTAGACCAATTATAAATATTGTTTGGTGTGACAAATTGAAAAATAATGAATTTTTATTATGTTTACTCTATTATTTTTACATATAAACATATATAATATAATAATAATGAACTGAATGCACATTGTAAAAAATATATAATACTAAAAATAAAAGAAGAAACAACGAAATAAAAAAAATGAAATCATATTTATTTCACTAGTGCGATATTTGTTTCATGAGGGCGCAGAATATAAAAGTGTGATGAATCTCGCGGGCCGCGGGTTGGCCACCCCTGATGTAAAGTGTAAACCAAGCTCTCTCTTAGAAAAGACGTATAAACTCATATATATATATATATTAATTTTATATATTCCTTAAAAATATTGAAATATAAATAAATTTAAAATTTAATTTCCAAATAATCACAAATCTATATGATTTATTGAAAAAATATGTGATTTTATTGAGTTTAATAAAATTATTAAATTATTTTTAATAATGCACACTGAAAGAGACTAAATAATTAAATTAAATTTAAATAATTAATTGAAGTTTTATGTATATTCATATATATATATGGAAGAAAATAAATTATCTTATATAAGAAATTTGGTAATATATAAATGTGTCTTGCAATGGCTAAGTTGGTTAGAGTAGTGATTCTCAACCTGGACGAAATCTTAAAGGGGACGATTGACTATACGCTTTTGGGAGGCGATAATTTTTGGGGGGCGAAATCATTTTAAACTCTAAAAAAAGGTAAGATTATTTTGCAATCAGGCTTTTAAATATTTCCGCTTTTTTCATTTTTTTTTCAATATGGTTCTAAATAAAAGGTCAAATGATTTTGCGATCAGGCTTTTAAACATTTCCACTTTTTTTCAATATGGTTCTAAAAAAAAGGTAAAATGATTTTGAGATCAGGTTCTGAAACTCGATTTTTCAATATGGCTCTAAGTATCACCAAGTGTACCGACCTTATATTAACGATTATCATGTAATTTTTATCTGTTAAAATTTATAGGGGGGCGAATTATGAAACCGGCCTTACGAAGTGGGCGTTTGGTCCAAAAAGGTAGAAAAACGCTAGGTTAGAGTCGACTTAGAATTTTCATACCTTTGGATACAATTTCTTTGAAGCAAAAAATTTTTTATTTGATTATCAAATAATACTTTATATTTTAAAAAGGAGTTTCTGCAGTTTTAAAGTAGATATAGAGTTTAAATTTATTTTTTAATTATTTCATAAAATAAAACGTTAAAAAATTTCTAAAATAAAAATTGTTCCTATTTGTAATGGGAGAAACAAAAGTTTTTTAACAAACATTTTATATATAAATAATAAATTTACTTGGACAAACTTCAACATATAAAGATGCCTGAGAAAATATATTTTTACAACACATTCAACTGTAAAAAAAAATTACTCCATTTCTTTACACATTTCCTTATTTTTATTCATAATTAACCAAATTTATTGTTAATTTTTCTCCCTATTTTTATAATTCGTATAAACTTTCTCCATCAAATTTAATATAATTTTATATAAATTTTTCACTTTTCATATTTATATATATATTATTGACCTCTTTATGATATAATTAATTACAAGCGAAGATCCTTGGTTTAATTTAAAGTACATACTTACTTAAAGTATTTCTTTTTTTATAAATTACCTTTTTGGAACAACCTATTTTGGAAGAGTATTCAACTCTTTTTACTAGAAAGAAATTTCAAATTTACGATATCTTGATGCTTTATTTAGAAACACAGTTAATAAATTTAAAATTAGAACATAAAAGTTGAAGGTTATTAGGTAATTGGATTTTTTATATTTAGAGAAATTGAAATTATACTTGCATATATATATTTTCATACAAAACATTAGAAATATTTTTAGCCTTTATTTGGGAATAAATATATGAAGTTTTTGTTTGAGATTATATATCAAAAAAGTATTTTTATTTTTTTTTATGCTCACTTTTGGAGAAAGGCTTGTATTTTATTAAATTGAATAAAATTTACTAAAGTTTTTTCTTAGAATTGATTGATCATCGTTTGTCTAAATTAGGTTATCATATCTTTTTTCTTCTTTTTACCGACCGACGATAGTAAGGGAAGGGTTATTACCACACCAAATTTCACATGTGGAGATTTTTTTATATATCACCACCTTCATTAGTTTTTTCTTAATTTAAAATTATATGACGTCACCCAGCTCCTCCTTATATATTATAAATAAAATAAAATTAAAAATATTCATGTTATATGCCTATCTGTTTTTTATTGCATTAATATATACATTTAAATTATTTGAAATTGTTTCTGTAGCTGGAAATTAATTTATTTCAAATCGTCGGTCGGTTCTGTGCCTGGCCACAGGTCAACTTATTAAAAATTGGTAAAATATCATTGAAAGATTCATCTTTACACTGTGCTATGAAACGTGATTATATAGTATATCATTATTGATCGGTTTTTATTTATTTATTTATTTATTTGTTTGTTTGTTTTATTATATTTATTTTTATTCGTTATCAATTCATTAAAAATATGACACATTCAAATCAATGAATAAAAGAATGATTGACTAATGGGATAAATTTTTATTTTGTTCGAAATCAAATATATTTAATTTTTTTTTAAAAAAAAATTATCTACTTCTCAATATTATTTGAATTTAATATTTAATTAAATTTTATTAATGATAGTAATAATTTTATTAATGAAATAAACAAAAACTTAATGTTTTATTGATTTTGGAATTAAATATGATTAAATCCATGAACGAGAGAGAGAGATTTGGCCTCAATATATAAAGTTATAAATTTTTAAATTTATATTCGTTAATTTCGGTGTTTAAGTTCATTTTACTTCGAATCCTTAATCTACCTAAATTTTTAATCAAATTTTCCATTTTATAAATGAATACCATAAAATAAAATAAAATTTTAATCAATTTCTTTATATTTAAATGAAAACAAAACATGAATCTGATAGATAATTTAATATTTTAATTAATTATTTATTTTGTAATTCTGTAGTTTATTGGCATGGTATCTAAGCACTTTAGCATATTCATCATCTACATAATTGGTGAGAAATAACCAGAATCAATGATCCAAATTGACAGTCAATTCAATATTACATTCTCATCTTTATTTTATTTCGTGTAGTGATCCTTACATTGTATTTATTATTATAAAGTTTACATTTAATAAACTCGTAATCATTAATTATATAAAAGTAATTTTTAAATTATAAATAAATAAATAAATTAATTTTAACAAAATAATATTTATTAATAATGTTAGTGTAATTATCGAGGGCGTAGTTGTTATACTGATTTATATATATTATCAAGTTTATGTCACTTATAGTGAAAAATGAATGTCATATCATTAATACGGTATATTTTAATTAATATTTACTTGATGATTATCTTTATTTGTATTGCTTTTTGATATTACAAATAAAAATAAATTAATAATATTTTTATAATATATGGTGATAGTAAAATAGATAATTTATAAATGATAATATAAACATATATCAATTATTAATCTTATTTACTAATATGTAAATGTACTATATATTTACGAGGGTGGGGTGAAAAGTTTCCGGCCTGACCAAGAAAAACGATGTTTTTAAATTTTTTATTTTGCGTTATTTTTCAACATTCCTGTACGATGTCAGCTGAACGTGTACAAAATATTTTGCACAACCATTTGAACAAGGAAAGCTGTGTGCAACGTGGGTGCCTCGTTTCCTAACGTTAGACCAAAAACTGCTTCGAAAAACTATTTCTATCGTCAATTTGGCCCTTTAGGCGTAACCTAAACGAATTTTTGCGTCGATTCATAACTATTGATGAGACTTAAATTAAATTAATTAAATTAATTAACTAAATTATAACACCGTTATTAGAAATATATCAGTGTTGATGAAGATTATGTTGAAAAATAAAGCAAAAAAAATAAAAAAAAATTTAAAAACATCGTTTTTCTTGGTCAGACTGGAAACTTTTCACCCCACCCTCGTATAATCTAATATAATTTTTTTCTTTTAGTTTGTTTTGTATATAAATAATTATCCATATTTATATAATCTATCATTTTAATAAATTCTTGACATAAAACTTAATTTGACAAATGAACAAAAGTATTTATTTAGACATTTATTTTTAACATTTTCGTAAATATTGCATTATTTTTTCGTTAATAGAAATTTCATAATCCTATTCGGTTATTTATTTTTTATTTTTTATTTATTTATTTATTTATTTATTTTTATTTATTTAGTTAAAAGTTGTTTTTTTTCGTCATTGGTATGACTTGAATTTGTTGATCATCCCGACGATGGAAATTGAAATTGAAGGCGACCCCCACCCCCTTCCCACCCTTTCCTTGGTTGGCGTGGTCTCTGTCCAAGTGCAGGTACCGATCCGTTCGTTGGGACTTTCCTTTTTACTTTGGTTCTGACCCGTTGACCTGGATTGGAACAGAATAATACTAACACCACGAAGGAGGAAAGAGAAGGAGAGAGTGATATTACGTCAGAATTGAAATAGCGGCGCAACAGCAACATTACTTGGTTTCTTACACTGCACTCACTCAACGGTTCCCTTTCTTTCTTTCTTTCTGTTTTTTTTTTTTTTTACTTTAACTTATCTCATTCTATCTCTCTCTTACTCATTCTTTCTTACATGCTTTGTCTTTATCACTCATCAATACAATGGATTGAATAATATTATACTATAATGTCGACAAATAATAGAACTACCTTGGTATAAAACAAAAATGTATCTATAAACTATTTTGTTTTTGTTTTTGTTTTTTAATTAAAATATTTTTCATTGGGAATACAATTGCTATTAATTACTTGATTCAATTATAATTATTCATTTTCTTCAAAGATTGATTGCATTCATTTCTAATGTTTTTTTACCGACCGACGATAGTAAGGGAGGTATTTTTATAAAACTATCATTATCAGATCAAATAAAAACGAGATAGTAAAATTAACCTTCTCCTGAAACTAAAAAAAATTAACCTTCTCCTGAAACTAAAAAAAATTAATCATCTCCTGAAACTAAATAAAGAACAAAATTTTAACTCAAGTATTAATGACTGTATATTATAGTAATATTATATAAAACTCCTAACATTCAAAATTCTTATCATTTTAGATTTTTTCTCCTAGACAGATGATGAAATTTATGTCTATAAAATTAAAATTAAATTGAACTTTCTTTTAAACAAAAAATATTATTTTTGAATATAATTAATGCTAATAAATTATCATAAATACAAACATAAATATTCATAAATATATAATTACAAGATGCATATTCATATTCTATATACAACTGATATATACACATATGATATTTATATTAGGCTAGAGCAGTAATTCTCAACCACTGTGCCCCGGCACTTTTGTGTGCCGCGAGATTTTTAAAATGTGCAAATTTTACAAATGTAAAGTTCAAATTATGAAAAAGTACTTATTTATTTATTATGTATGTAAAAAAAAAGGCAAAATGTTTTTTCAATATGGTAAATAGATAAATAACTTTTACACTTATCTTTTTCTTTGTGTGCCGCCAAATTTTTAAACCGTTAAAAGGGTGCCGCGGTAAAAAAAAAGGTTGAGGATCACTGGGCTAGAGTTAAGCTCTTCAAAAAAAAATAATGATGTTTGTGTGTGGGTGGAATTTAAATTACAAAATTAGTAATATAACTTCTTCAGAATTACATTGAGTGATGAAGTCTCCGTATCAATTAAAAGTTGTTTTCAAAATATTTAAGTATTTTTTTATATAAAGATACCGCTTTGAACAATTCTAAAATATTCATCCAAAAAAAATGTATTTTAAATTCTAGACATCCAAAAATAATAGTATACATATATACAGAAAAAAGTTTGAATTAAAATTTTCAAATCCCAGTTGGAAAATTATTTCTGTAAATAATTTAAATTTATTTATTATAGGAACTTTTGTAATATATTACTTTTGTCAATAATTCAATCTAGTTATCTTTTTAAAAGTCGTGAGAACCAAATAAACACGAAGCATTTATTATAAAATGACAATAAACAAAAGAATAATACAATAAATTTTTATATAGGATTTTTTTTTATTATATTCTTTATAGAAAATTCAGGGATAATTTTTAAGAGCATAATTTCTAAGTATATGCCTTTTGTATAGTTAAAGTTGTTGTCAACTAGAAAATATAGATAAGTAATCAAAAGAATATATAATAATGTTGATTATATAAATATGATCTGTTGTATTTTAAAAAAATTATCTTATCTTATTATACTAACAAAAATTATATACATATATATATATATATATATATATATATATATATATATATATATTAAAATATTAAATCGCTCGAAGGATTATTTTGAAATTCACACCATAGATAATTTTTATAAAGAAAAATCGATCTGTATTGGTTTCAGTCTCGGAAAAAAATCATCTTTATTAGTTTTTTCTTAATTTAAAATAGGAAATTTGAATGACGTCAGCAAATACGTCATATAGTGCTTCCTTAGATACAAAATATTATATTATGAATATAAATCAAATCAAATTATGAAATATATATTATATTAAATCCATATACCATATTTTTTCTCTTTCAGTGCATTAATACCTACGTTTAAGGGCTGTATGTTTTATTTTTCTTTTAATTTATGATCTTTTAATTTATTTTAACAGAGGTTCGGTGAACCAGGTACTTATATTTAAAAGATAAACAATCATTTTTGTTATTTAATTTATTTGTTGTGACTTACTGAATAAAGAATGGTTACAGGAATATGGGAAGTAAAATGAAATTCTAAAAAATCTAGAAAGAATAGTTTTATAGTAAAGTCAAGAGAAGAATTTACTTGTGTATTACAGGAAAAATTCAATAAGGCCTTGATTGCTGACAATCTTTTTATTTTGTTTTTTTTTTATGGGTTTATTTTAAATGTCAAAAGAGAGAGAGAAAAGAATGAATGATCTTTTAAGTAAATTTTAGTTGAAAATTAAAAAGTAAGTATTATATAAGGATTTGTCGTGGAATTGAATTGAAAATTAATTTATTCAATTTTAATTCATTATTATTTGATATATTTTTTACTTTTATTTCTATTTTTTTATTTTTTATTTTTTATTTTTTTTTGGTGAGGGAGGAGGCTTAAAGAATAAATAAATCCTTGGCCGGTTAAAGGATAAATGATTGGTTGCTTTGAATGGTTGTTAAATGGCAACATGGGTGAATGAAAATGAAAGTCTTCCATCGAGATTGATCTGAACATGGAGATTGACGATTGAAGTTCAAAGTGAATGGAGTTCTCTCTGTTCTCTCTTCATTGCAAAGGAAGTGGATTAAATATTCACTTACGCTAACAGGAAGTGCATTTTTGTTTTCTTTTATAAATCAATTCATTTGGATCTTGATAAATGGTTGACAGTTGTTAATCATACATTCCAAATTTATTTGTTATTAATGTTTAAATAATAGGTTTACATTTCATTTGAAATCCTTCTATGGATAATATTATTATCGATTTATTTGTGAATATGTATAATAATAGTATACTTAATAAGAGAGCCTCGTTGGACAGTTGGAAGATTAACAAGACAGAAATATATATATATATATATATATATATATATATATATATATATATATATCAACTTTCTCTCTTCAAAGCTTTCTTCTAAATAATTTATATTAAATTTAACTACACTAGTTTACTAGAAAAAAAAAACTTAGAATGTATACATATCTATAACTTTGATTGGAGACTTTAATGAACATGCTATATTTCTTTTCTCTATTTTATAAAACTGGATCATTAATATGGAATTGATCATTGTAATTTCATTTTTTGGATTCTATGACTCTAACACTCTTTTAATTATTAAATTTACTATCATTTGTCAAATAATATTTTTAAATATTTTATTAAAAATCTGGAGTGTCTCCACTCAACTATCTCGCATTTTTTTGAATTGGAGTAATTAACATATATTAATTATATTTCAAAAATTAAATTAATTAAATTATAAATTAAGTATAATTGAATTTGATTAATTAATTAATTAAAAAAAAAATTAAATTTGCGTTATAGTATTGTTATTCAATTAAATTAATTAATTAACGTATATTGAATTTAAATTTAAAATCTTTACCTTCATTTTTAAGTTAAAATTTAAAAATTAATTCGCGTGTTTAGCTCTTTGTTGATGATTCCACGTCACTTGCTGGCGCGTGATTGGAAGTCAATATGTTAAAAAATTAATTCCGGTGCTTTCGGCAATTCAATCATGCTGAAATTCTATATATAGCAGTTTTATACAATTCTTAATCATGTGAAAAACTTTTAAACATATATCTTTATTTATAGAGGGAAACATTTCTCAAAAGTTAATAAAAAACTATGAATTTTGAATAATACTTGTACCAAATATCATTATTCTAGCTCAAACCGTTTTTGCGTCATCTTATCTACATACACACATACATACACATACATTTTTCTCAACCTTAGTGAAAATGACTCAGGGGCCTACAAAACGTTTAAAAACATAAAAATCTCGACATCGAAAATTTTCGTGATCACAATACTATCTCTGGCGAGATAGTAAAAAAGAGAATAATAAAATAATGTTTTGAATGAAAGATTAATATATAGAATTTTTCTACTATTAGAGAATACTCGTATTATTATTATTATTATTATTTGAACCTCGAGGCATCTCAGCAATAAAAGCCATTTGTGTCGTAAGGAAATAATTATACATTTCTAAACTCACTTCTATGTTTCGTTTCATTTTCATCTAAGGAAGAATTTAGTCTTCTTCCAGGAGGCACAGCCAGGCAAACAGTAATCTAATGAATCTTGATCGATTCCATTGTGTCAGAGGTAGATATCACTTAGAAAGAAACAAACTATTTTCCTCCAACTAAAAATCTATCTATATAATGATACATCTATCCAATAAGCAAATAAATAAATAACGCAGCTCAAATAAGGGACTGTAAATGATTCCCATTGGACTTAACTAGAATTTAAAAAATAAATAAGAACAAGGAATAAACTATAAAACAAATAATAACCATAATATCATAACAATCTTAATATACAAATAAATATTTAATAAATAAGTAATTTAATTCGATAATAATTATTGAAATTTGTTAACGAAAAATAGTAGAAAAAAAAATGATCTAAAAACAATTATTTTTTACTATCTCTGTATTGCGATCACGAAAATATTCGATGTTGAGATTTTGATGTTTTTATACGTTTTGAAGGTTCCTGAATCATTTTCACTAAGGTTGAAATAAATGTCTGAGTGTGTGGTATGTGTGTGTGTGTATGTGTATGTGTGTGTGTATGTGTGTGTGTATGTGTGTGTGTATGTATGTAGACAAGATTACGCAAAAACGGTTTGAGCTAGAATGATGAAATTTGGTACATGGACATTATTCAAAATTCATAGTTTTCTATCAACTTTTGAGAAATGTAGCTCAACCGGAAGAGGGTCATTACCATTTTGATTTTTTTCCTCTAAAGTGACCGTAAAAATAAAAATATATGTTTGATAATTTTTTACATGATTAATAATTGTATAAAACTGCTATATATAGAATTTCAGCTTGATTGAATTGCTTAAAGTACCAGAATTAATTTTTTAACACTGCAAATCTCACGCGCCAACACGTGCTATGGTGCCATCAATAAAAAGCCAAACATGCGCTGGTTTAATATTTATTATTTATAATTTATAATTAATTAAATTTAATTTAAATATAATATATTATGTTATTTAATCCAATTCAAATTTGCGAGATAGTCGAGTGGAGACACTCCAGCTAATTTTCTTCTAAAGTAACCTTAAAAATAAAGATATATATTTAATAATTTTTCACATGATTAATAATTGTATAAAACAGCTATATATATAGAATTTCAGCTTGATTGAATCGCTGAAAGTACCAGAATTAATTTTTTAACACTGCAAATCTCACGCGCCAACACGTGACGTGGTGCCACCAACAAAGAGCCAAACATGGGCTGGTTTAATAAATATTATTTATTAATTTTAATTTATAACTTAATTAATTTAATTTAAATTAATATATGTTATTTAATCCAATTGAAATTTGCGAGATAGTCGAGTTGAGACACCCCAGATTTTTTTTTAAATATAAATATTATAATTTTTGAAAATGGAATAAAGAATTAAATATTAAATAAATAAGATAATAAAGTAATTTTATTTTCTTAAGATGTTAAATCTCAATTATTTAACAACCGCCTACTAGTTTTATAAATATTCTATTAGACATAGAATAATAAAAATAGTATATTTAAAAATTTGCATCCTTATTTGATTAAATGAATTTGCACAAATATTAATAAATATACATTACATTTTTATGATGAATATTTATTCATTAATAGCAATTAGTGATTTTATAATTGCATTTTCTTTCATTCAAATTATAAATAATAATATGTTCAAATAAATTATTAGGATCCCTGAATAATTTGAAAATAAAAATTAATTACTTAATTAAATTAATAAATTATTGAATCTAATAAAAATAAAATGAGTGGGTAGCAATAACCTTGTCTACCAACTTGTCGGCCATGGGTCAAGTGTCCTAATTTTTGAAATTTTTCCCACTGAATACAATTCTATAATTAAAAAATTAATTTAAATATACAAATATTAGTAAATAGAAAAATAAAACAATCAAATATAAAAGAGATTTATTAATTTTTTGTACATATTTTAATATAATTTGAAATTTATATATTTACGTACAAATATATTGAGAATGTGGTTCATATAATATATGGTAATATGGTACATGTGTAAAATAGAAAATGAAAGTTGTGTTTAAATTCAAATTTCAATGAAATACAAGTTTAAGCCAAGTTATTCCTTTAGAAAATATTGATAAGTATTTTCAAAAAGAGAAAAAAATATATATTACAAATATGTAGTAATATCGATTTAAAATATAGTTTTTAAATCATGGGTGTCTAAACTATGACCATTCGAGGGCTACATTGCAAAAAAAAAAAATATGCTGGGCCGCACATAAATGTTTTTTCAACAAATGGAAATAAAATTAACTACACTAAAACCTCTCTATAAGGACACGTCTAATAGTTACTTCATTTATTTTAATTCACAATAAACATAGTTTTTAAAAGTATTTTGAGAATGTCCGTATAGAGAGGCTTTACTGTATATATAGTTTTATTAAAATAAAATATAACTTCTTTTTATTATAATTTTTTTATTTGAATTATAGAAATATTTATAAAATTATAAATGAACATGAAAAATATTGCAAACATTAATTTTTTTTTATTTAAAAATTAGTAAATTTAAATATTTTCATAATTTGCGTTTGGGCCGCATCTCAAAGGGTTTTGGGCCGCACTTTAGACAAGCATATTTTAAATGTTATCAAAATATTTAATTGTTTAAACAAAAAAATACAAAAAAATATTGTTTTTGAATGCTTTTTATTATGTGTAACGGAACTCAGCAGGTTTTCTTAAAAGCTTTAGGCTGATTCTATTCTCCTGTTACCCAATTAGTTAAAAAATTATTTTAATTGACTTAATTATATTTCTAATGAAATATCACTAAAAGACTAAAAATATTAAATTTATATATCAATTTATGATGAATATACATGTATAATAAATTTTAAATTTTTCATTTAAATATACCAGACATGTGGATGATGAAAAAACGTAATTATTATGAAAATGGCCTGAGGACGATCTTGATTAAGACTTTAAAACGTTAGCATATTAAAAATAAATGATTGTTATGTAAAAAAATAGAACGATATATATTTCTTTTCTTGGCACTGTAGAAAGGATTATTTTCTTTTTATACCATTGTGTTTTGTTTTTTTTTAATGAAATTTCCGGATTCTTTCATTTTCCTAAAATAGAATAAAAGAAAGAAATATTCCTATATAATATATTATTGACTAATCTAGAAATATATTAGATAATAAATATTACAATTGGAAGCGTAAATAAATACCGATAGAAGTACTATTACAGTTTTGATGTTATATTATTTTCATATTTTCTCCTTGGAAGGAATAATAAGGAGGGGGTCCTAAATCATTTGGCCTAAATAATACCTGATAGCAAATTAGTATGAAGCCACACCCTTGGTCCAAGCTTTTCTAATCAAGTACAACGTCTATTGTTTCTTGGACCATCCCTTTTTTAACCAAACTCCCTCTTAATTTTACATCCCATATATCATTTATTTCTAATGCGAGTCTTGGATATCCTTTCTTGTTTTATACATTTTTACCGACCGACGATACTAAGGGAGGTATTGTTTTCACACCAAATTTCACGTGTGGAGATTTTTACATATCTCCACGAATCATGCATTTTCTAAACAGAAAAAAGTATTTTTAGCATGATGTCTGTCCGTCCGTCCGTCTGTCCGTCTGTCCGTCCGTCCGTATAGATGTGTACAGCCTGAACGGCTCAACCGATTTTGATGAAATTTGGTATATTTACTTAATGCATCAGTGGGATGAATTGATCAACTTTTGGTGCAATTCCGGAAACCGGAAGTGGTAGTATTAGCGATCGACGATAGGAAGGAAAGGGTTATTTTCACACCAAAGGAGATTTTTTTATATATCACCACGAATCATGCACTTTGTATTGGTTTTATCCTCGAGAAAAATCATATTTATTAGTTTTTTCTTGATTTAAAATTATATGACGTCATCCAGCCATTCATGACGTCACAGCCTGGTCTTGCATATATATTATAAATAAAATAAAATTAAAAATGTTTATATTTATTATTTATGTATCCATATCTGTTTTTATTACATTAATAGATATATTAAAATTATTTGAAATTGTTTCTGTAGCTGGAAATTAATTTATTTCAAACAGTCGGTCGGTTCGGACCTGGCCACAGGTCAACTTATTTATAATAGTATCTTATCTTATTATACTAGCAAAATTGTATATATATATTGTCGTATATAAAATATAAGGGGGTTGGTATTTTATAAGAAAAAATGGGTTATAAAAAATTAGTTTAATTAATTAGTAGCACTCTGGATTGAATTTTGTATAATTAAAAGGGTTATTGAATCCGCGTAGGTTGATATGGGAAATATTAAAATTGAATAGGTTCAATATGAAAAAATGCTATATATATAAAATTATAACTAAAAATTATTTATTTAATAAACTAGGAGAATTAAGATTACAATGGATAACAAAAGAAATCAAGATGAAATAGAATAATTGAATGGTACCGAAAAAAAAGATATAAATATAAATTAAAAGAACTTTAATTTATATTTTAGCAATTGCAATTATAATTAATGATTAATTACCAATGGTCGACCACAGTTAGTATATTGTGTAGTTAAGGAATGAGAATTCATTGGAGACTTGAGTCTTGAGTGTCGTCCGGCGGATTTAACTGGGACATCGATTGTGCAGCAACATTTCTCAAAAAGGGGTTGTGTATGAGATGCCCTTCCAGCCAGGAAAAATGTTTGTCTCACTTTTCTCAAACCTTGATCAAGACTAACTCAAATATCATTTTCACCAATAATGAAACCTTTCCCCCACTTTGAACACATGGATGGGTCCCTGTACATGTGCAGACAACATGTCCCATGACCAAACGTCCTTTTCTTTAATTTAGCACGTGTTCAAAAATGAAAGTTCTCGCTTTCGCACCCTTATATACATAAAAAATGTATTTTTTAGGATTATATATTACATCCTTTAGTTTATGGAAAAAAAAAAATTTAAATGAAATGCATAATTTTTTTTTTGAAGTGAAACTTCTTTAGCGGCGTCCTGACATTTGGTTGAGAATGGAGAGTGAATTGAAAAATTGAAATTTCGTAACGCGTTACGAAACGCAAGAGAGAAAAAAGATATAGATATAACGAGTGAGAATGAGATAGCCTCTATCTCTGTCTCTCTTTTGTGCGGTGTTTCGTTTTTGAGAGAGAGGCTATCTGGGTCTTTCTTTTGTCCGGTCTTTCGTCTTTGAGAAAGAGGCTATCTGCGTCTTCGTTTTATGCTGTCTTTCGTTCTAATACCCTGTCGCTAGGTTGAAAGTCCACGGCGCGCATGCGCACTAGTACGTTGACGCGGAATAATATTTCTTAGCCTCTGCTGGGTGAAAGAGTAAAAATTAGTATGACTTATGATCAAAAGAGGGCGAGATCTCCACCTTGTCCAGTAGATATCGCAATTAAATACAATTTGAATTTAAATATATATTAATTTCAAAATTTGCCTAAACATTTATAAAAATAAATATACATATGAAATTTGTTATTTTTTTTTAATATTAAAAAATATTTAATTTGAGATTAATTATATGTAAAAAGATCAACTATCAAATAGATTCAAACTTTTATTTTCTTTGATTAGATTATAATTAAATATTATTTATATTATTTAAAAATTATTATTTTTCTATTTATTAAGGATGTCTATTAAAAAATTGTAATTAACCTTATCATATGTCAAATATTATAGCTAAGTTTTTTTGAATTTTTTAAAATTTTTTATATAATTAATCTCAAATTAAATATTTTTTAATATTAAAAAATAACAAATTTCATATGTATATTTATTTATTTTTAATATTAAACGTATTTCATATTTTTTGAGAGAGATTAATAAATATATATATATTTTATTAAAAATAAATATTTTTAATTTTATTTCGAAATTAAATAATGAATTTTAAAATATTTTAAATATAAAAAAATGTTAATACAATATCATTTAAAAAAAAAGCGGGATTAATAAATATATATATATATTTTATTAAAAATAAATATTTTTAATTTTATTTCGAAATTAAATAATAAATTTTAAAATATTTTAAATATAAAATTTCGAAATTAAATAATGAATTTTAAAATATTTTAAATATAAAAAAATGTTAATACAATATCATTTAAAAAAAAAGCGGGATTAATAAATATATATATATATTTTATTAAAAATAAATATTTTTAATTTTATTTCGAAATTAAATAATAAATTTTAAAATATTTTAAATATAAAATTTCGAAATTAAATAATGAATTTTAAAATATTTTAAATATAAAAAAATGTTAATACAATATCATTTAAAAAAAAAGCGGGATTAATAAATATATATATATATTTCTATTTCTCTCTCACTCACACTCTCAACTAAAATTTATCTTATTCTCTAGATTGTAAGAAGTTTCACTTCCGCCACGTGTACGATGCTGCACATTTTTCCCTTATAATTTATATATAATTATTAAACACAATGTTTTTCACTTAAGTATCTTAGACAAAAATTATTATTTAATTTCACTGCACTGAACACAAACACTTAAATTTTCACATAACAATAACAGTAATTTATTTATTTTTTATTTTTTTTTTTTTTATATTACATCAAATGGTTTAATTTTCTTATTTAATTTTTCGAAATTCTATTTCTTATAAATTCAAGCAAATTGTTTTTATTTTAATTATTTTTTTTTTTTTTTTTTATTAATTATCAAATCGAATTTATTTGGATTACCTTTGTGGTCGGTGGATATCGAAAAGGAATTTATAACAATTAATACAATTTTGCACTCTTTCTAACTATTAAGGTACCTCCTAAAACTAATAGAGAAGAAAAAAAAAAAAATAAACTTATATTATAATATGCCGAAATAAAAAAAATTTATACAATTTAAATTTAAATTTTGTCCACGCCCGTCTTAAATGATATTTCCATTTCTTTGATATCTTTCTCCTTATCTTATTAATGTGTGGAGAAAGTGACGGGGCCATTTGCCATGATCTAATATAATCCAAAATAATATGATATTTAATTTTGTATTTGTATTCTAATTTATTTATATAAAAAAATTTGGGAGGTGTGCATTGCTTCGAACGTCTCGAACTGTGCGAAGTCTTGTTTTTATTATTTATTTTTATTACTATGGAATTATAGTTATTATTTACCCTTATAAGAATGGTCCTAAGGGGGGTGTGGGTTTTAACTTTATCAATTGCCTTAGTTGCCCTTTTTATTCTTAGTTTCATTTTTATTTCATTGCTTACCGGAACAATAGGCATCTCTTTCCATGACCTTACCTGTGCTGGCTCAATGGAAATCATCTTTAATGGGTCAACTAGCATCTTTTTCTTTTTAAGTTCTTCTATCGGAACACTGGGAATTATTTTCATGCATGTGTCAATTTTTTCTTTCAATTTTCTCAACTCTGGTCCCTCCCCTATTGTTTCTATATTTTCTTTGTTATTCCTATTTGGATTTTTTGCAATTTGAATATTGCTAATAGACATTGCCTCCGGGGCCTGGTCAATGCTTTCTTTTAAATTCAATATTTCTGGTACCTGCTCTATTATTTCACTTTCTCTATTTTCCAATTCATTATTTATTTCTTTAATTTTGTCTGACTTGGGTATATTGGATATTAACGATACATTTACATTTTGACCCTCTATTTTTTCGATTTGAAGATGGTTATTTTCTTTTAAATTTTGCCTATTTGTGCTTGCCTCCCCCGTTCTGTTTAAATTAGTATACATTAGGTCCAGAATTTGTTGGAGCATTTCCTTTACACTAGGTTCCTTAGCCGTTTGCATTTTATTATTATTATTATTTTTATTCATTAATAATCAGAAAGGCATGAAAAACTATATCAATTTTTTACCGCGACAAAAATTGAATATTATAAACAATAGGCAATTTGCTATTAATTTTTTAGAAATAGAATCCCGCAAAATCAACTAATATAAGAAGTCAAAATCAAATAAATCCGACAAAAATTCAATAAAACAGAAAAAAAAAAAATTTTTTTTTTTTTTAAAATAAAAAAAAAAAATTAAATTGAATTTTTCACAAAAGAAAAAAAATATTTCAAACTATTAATATTAATATATAAACTGAACGTATCCAATTTCACTTTGCCAAATCAACCATTTCCAGTTTTAATTCAATTCGAGGTGGAAGACCTCCATGTCGTATATAAAATATAAGGGGGTTGGTATTTTATAAGAAAAAATGGATTATAAAATTAGTTTAATTAATTGGTAGCACTCTGGATTGAATTTTGTATAATTAAGAGGGTTATTGAATCCGCGTAGGTTGATATGGGAAATATTAAAATTGAATAGGTTCAATATGAAAATGCTATATATGAAATTACAACTAAAATTATTTATTTAATAAAACTATAAGAATTTAGGTTACAATTGATAACAAAAGAAATTAAGATGAAATAGAATAATTGAATGGTACCGTAAAAAAAATATAAATATAAATTAAAAGAACTTTAATTTATATTTAAGCAATTGCAATGTTAATTAATTAATTATTAAGTATAAAAGTGTTAACACTTAGCATGAAAGAAAGGAATGGAGAGTTCATTGGAGACTTTGAGTCTTGATTGTCTTCCTGCGGATTTAGCTGGGACATCGATTGTGCAGCAACATTTCTCAAAAAAGGGGTTGTGTATGAGATGCCCTTCCAGCCAGGAAAAATGATCGTCTCTTCTCCAACCTTGATCAAGACTAACTCAAATATCATTTTCACCAATAATGAAACCTTTCCCCCACTTTGAACACATGGATGGGTCCCTGTACATGTGCAGACAACATGTCCCATGACCAAACGTCCTTTTCTTTAATTTAGCACGTGTTCAAAAATGAAAGTTCTCGCTTTCGCACCCTTATATACATAAAAAATGTATTTTTTAGGATTATATATTACAATATATATATTTGTATTTTTGAAATATTAAGCCGCTCAAAGGATTTTTTTGAAATTCACACCATAGATAATTTTTACAAAGAAAAGTCAATCTCTAGAAAAATCAACTTTATTAGTTTTTTCTTAATTTAAAATAGGAAAGTTAAATGACATCAGAAACTACGTCAGACAGCACTTCCTTAAATACCAAATATTATAAATATAAATCAAATCAAATTACTAAATATATATTATGTTATATCCACAGGCCATACTTTTTTGTCTTTCAGTGCATTAATACGTACGTTTAAGGGGTTTATGTTTTATGACTTTTTTTTAATTTATGTTCTTTTAAATTATTTGAACGGCGGTTCGGTGAACCAGGTATTAATATTACCTGCCAAACCCGATAATAAAGAATAATTTTTTTGCTCGGTAAACCAGGTGCTAAATAATAATCCTTGAATTCTAAAATTAAATAAACAAAAAACAACTATTATATTCGCACAAATTATCACTTAATAATTGTATTAACATTAAATTTATTTATTATTCTATTTTTATTTATAAAAATACATTCTCAAAAAAAAGTGGTTGAATCATTATTATTGATTGATAATAATTTAATTTATTTTAAATTTAATCATTTCTATTATTTTAAATTTTAATTAAAAATAATTAATTAATATAAATTAATTTATTATTTTTTATATTATTAAGAGAAAATATAATCAAGTAGGTACAAATGTTTATTGTCATTTTATTCATTTCATTCAATTATTTATTGTTATATGCTACTGTTTCAAGAAAAACAATTTAATTGATAATATCTAATAACACCTACAGGTAAATTAAACATACATATTTTTATTTAAATTATAATAGATTATGCTAATCTCTTTTTGCAAAGATTAAAGAATAATATATGTATATATAATATAAATTTGTAATCTATTTATCACAATATTTATGAAATCCCCTACTCTTATCTTTTAAGGGAAATAATTGGATTATTTAATTATAATATGAGAATAAATTCTTTATTATTAAATATACTATTACTATACAATATAACTAACTATATAATAACAAGGTGGGTATGACAAAGATAAATAAATTATTTGTCCTTCAACCGTGTCATGATCCATATTAGATAACCTTGTAAAAACCAAAAAAGCATAATTTAGATTAATAAGCCCATGGAATAATACATATAATAATTCTAACCATGTTTGCATTAATCTAACCACGAAAATCTAATATATCTTATCTTATCTTATTATACTAGCAAAAATTGTTGTTGTATATATATTTGTATATTTTTGAGATATTAAATCCCTCTAAGGATTTTTTAAAATTCACACAATAGATAATTTTTATAAAAAAAATCGAGATGTATTGGTTTCAGCCTCCTGAAAAATCATCTTTACTGTCTTTTTCTTAATTATAAATTAGTAATTTTAAATGACGCCACCAATTACATCATCCATATTGAAATTTTAATTGATATTATATCAATAATTCTTTTTTTATATTTAAAATATTTTAAAAATTTTAATTTATTTTCGAAATAAAATTAAAAATATTTATTTTAATAATATTTTAGAATAAAATTACGAAATATATTTATCATTCTCCTACCCAAAAAACAAAATATTCATGAAGTTAGCAACATCTATTACATATGAACAATTAAAGAAACTTTTAAAAAATAATTTTTTTCTTTAATTCATATTCATTTGAAATGATAATTAAAGAATATCTTATTTTAAATAAATTGTTGAATAAATTTGATCTAATAATCTTAAATTATATTATATTAATTTAAATGTTTTTTTTAGATTAAATTATAAATAATATAAATGATATTTGATTATTATAAATAAAAAGAAAAATATATAACCTACTTTCTTAAATCTCATTTCTTAATTAAAATATAGACAAGCACAGGTGTCAATATAATTTCAGTATTTATATTATTATCGGTAGTAATCATTGGTCGAAATAGTCAATAAACTATTGAAACTTTTATCAAGTAAATTTGAATATATTTTTCATCTTAGAATGAAAATCAAGTTATTTTAATTAATTTGTACCATTTTAGGAAACAAATTTTTGTGTGATCGGTCATTTTTAGAAAACACATTTAACAATTGTAATAAATAATTAAAAAAACTATAAAATTTTTAAAGTTTATAATAATAAATAATAAATAAATATATATACAATATATGTACAGAATATAAAGAGAAGATAATAAAATTATTGGTTTAATTAAATAGATTTTCTCTGTTTAAGTGAAAAAAATTATAAAATTCCTTAAAAATAACTATTAAATCTTAAAAACATACTTATCTATCTTTTTACCGACCGACGATAGTAAGGGAGGTATTGTTTTTATTTATTATTAAAAATAACAATAATTCCATTTTTAAAAAGATTTGTGTTATTCTGTTAAGATATTTAAATTTAATTTTAAAAAGAAAATGATATTGAAAATAGATATTTTCATTTAAAGAAATAGACCCCAATTATTTGATAAAATTGAAATTTTAGATAGATTTCATTTTAGATTTCACAGACCACAAAATGAAATTATCAAAAAATTACATATCAGTTTTATTTTATATTTCAATTAGTTTTTATAATTTAGAATCCATTCTGTTGTTAAAGCTAGCTCAGAGAACAATGAATAAATAGAACGTTTTTGTTTTAAGCCATTTAAGGAATTCACAAGGACAGATGGACAAGTGTTGTTAAATATAATTGCATTACTCTCACTATTATTTTTAATTTTATTAACATCATGTTTCATTTTTTTTTTATATATTAATTGTATTTAATGTAAGACATTCAATTAATTAATATAAGATGAAAAAATAATTTATATTCAATTAAAATAATTAAATTTACCTATTACATATATATATATATATATATATATCGTATTCCTATTTATTGTATTTTATACTATACTTAATAAAATCAAGTCAAAGAAAAAAACAAAAGGTTCTTCTATCATATAAATTTGTTTTGACTTTTGTACATTCTATGAACTAGCTAAGCAAGGTAAAGGTTTCCTACGATCGGTACAACGGATGCTGCAATCTTATATTTTGACGTTCATAATCGGAATCACTACTTTTTATTTCAAGTAACTTCCAACTCTTTGGATCTAAAATTTTTGTAAAGCATTTTATTAAAATCTGAATTTTCTTTTAAACTTTAATTTAAAAAAAAAAAACAATTAATTCTTGTTTTAAAATATTCAAAAAAAAAAAACAAACAAACTTTAAATCAATCATATAAATTAAATTATTTTATAATTTAAATTATCATTTACCTATCTACTTTTAATTTTATTTTCAAGTGATTAAGTTTAATCAACAAAAAACAAAAAAAAAATACTTTTTTTTTTAAATAAAAAGTAAATGTTTGTTTTTTGATGAAAGTTGTGTATGTTAAAGAGTCTCAGTTTATTATTTTAGGCATTTTAATCCGACATAAAAATCATTATGTTCTCGTTTAGGTTGATTGACATCTTAAGGACCAACCTTCTCCTTCAATTCAATTTCCTCCAAAATAACGGAAGTCTGATAAATATCTCGAGGGTCAAATCTAATAATGGAATGTTTTTGAATGTTATCATCGAATCAAAATAACTCTAACCAAACAAATATTATATTAGAGAATACTAGCAATTCTTTTTGAATCAGGTACCATATAAATGAGACATGTTTTATGATATAAGCCAATGATTTGGGTTATGATTACTTTCACATCTCATACTTAGATGAGTATCTAATCAATGATTGTAATGAAATTGCCCCAAAAATTAATGCATATTTTAGATTTTCTTAAAATTCAAACTAAATATGTTTTCAAATTTCATATTTTTTTTTTTTGTTTTTATTACTATTTTTAATTTTTATTAATGATTACGTTTTAACACGTTCCAGCAGGCATGTACCACCGGTGGCTCATGCCACCACATAAAATAAATAGACAAATTATGGTGTCGGCAGGAATGTGTTAAACCTAAAACTAAAATTTGATTAGAAATTATTTAAAAATTCATAAATAAAATGTAAATTGAATCATTTCAAAAAGAGTTTCTCAAATAAATCTTAAATAAAATATTTTTTTTTATATAAGTTACTTTCAAATTAATATTTAGTCATATAATTTAAATATAAATATTTATATTATACATAGATATGTCATAAAATGTAAATTAAAAAAAATAAAGAATGTTTCTATAGTAATCTACTATTACCATATTTTATTATAAATGTAAACATAATTTCATTTTTAAAATATTTTATAATAAATCAAATAAAATTTCAATTGGCAATTTTTATTAATATTAATTTTTTTTAATATGCGTACTCATTAGAAATTTAAATATTTTATTTTATATTTTAGATATTTAATCTAAATTTAATGATTTATAAGTAGAGGTAAATAACAATATATTTATTGTGTTAAAAATATAATCAATAAAATTTTAAAAATTTGAAATATTGGCCAAAAGAGAATATTTTAAAATAGGATTGGATGCTTATACTAAATGATTAAGTAATTTTTTCATTACATCTATATTATTATTAATATTATTATTATTTTATAATTTTACTTTTCAAATAAAACAAGTCTTAGGAAATTAATTTTTGAAATTACAAAAAAATTTATTTTTTAATAAATTATATATTTATATATATTTTAATTTATGTTAAAAATATAAATATCATATTATTGGGGTTATTGATGGATAGTTATTTTTATTTAATCCAAGTATATATTTAAAACAGTGATTCTCAACCTTTTTTTGTACCGCGGCACGGTTTAAAAATTTGGCGGCAGACAAAGAAAAAGATAAGTGAAAAAGTTTACCATATTGAAAAAAGTGGTCCCAAAAACGGTTTAAATATTTTTTTTTAGAACCATATTAAAAAAATTTAAGAAAGTTGGAAATGTTTAAGAGCCTAGTCCCAAAAACGTTTAAGAGCCTCATAACCTCGCGGCACAGTGGTTGAGAATCACTGATTTAAAACATGAATTCCATTTGAATTAAATTGGACACATACACGATGATAAATATGTATTTTTATGAGATTATATTTATTAATTAGTAAAAGTTAAATATTTATATAATTTCTTATGTATAACCATTTATGATAAAACGGTTATCATATAATTTTAATTATGTTTTACGCCCAATTAAAATTTTTTTTAATTTCAAATTTTTTTTTTTCCCTACATTTCATAAAAATTTAAACCAAATATATATTAAATGTATTTAATCACATTTGAAAATGTATTTAAAAATTCATTTTAATCGATTGGTGTGACTCTTCCTGGAGAGTTGGTTGGATTTAAAAAAAAAAGAACTTCCCGATTATATAAGTGTGGTATGTTTTATTCCTTGAGGAGAAAGTCCCATCCCGTATGCAATCTGTTTTTGGAGCATATAACCTCAAGTAAAAGAGAGAGAGAAATGACCTTAATTGAATATTATTTGTTGCACAGCCGCCGGTGGTCATCTTGTCCAGGCCTCTGCCATGGCCTTTGGCTGGTGGAGCTGCCCGAGACGATCTCGGTTCTTTGCTGCCGTTTGTCTTCTTGCTTGGCTCGTTATCACCGATGTCACCCACGCAGCACTCACTTCCAGGCATCAACAGGTAAACACTACCTTCTACCTTTATTTTTTACATAATAACACTTTGAAATTGCTGTAAAAATAACTAATCATCTAACAAACAAACAATTTTCTCAGAATATGATCAAACATAATAATAATTGAAGATTGTTCAAAGTAGGAGAGAGAGAGAGAGAGGGAATCCCTATATATATATATATATATATATATATATAAAATTAGTAGTGGTCATATACAAAGATTGCAGGTACACAGTACAATTTCGATTAGAAAACTTAGCAACGTTTAATGGAAACTTAGCACATATAAATTGCAACACTATGTAAATATAAAAAAAAATATTTGCCTATAAAAATAATTGCAATAATAATAATAATACAAAGTTATACGCAAGAAAAAGTGAAAAGGTTGTAACTTGTGAGGAATTATAAAATTCTTCAATAGTAGTACTTATAAAAAATAAATAAATAATTTTTTACCATTTTAAGTAGTTGATCATCACTAAATATAATAAATTTTGAACTAGTATTAAATAATAAGAAACTTAAATATAATTAAAGGATAATAACAATAATATTAATAACTCTTATTAATATTATTGTTAAAAAATTATTGTTAATATTATTATCAAAAAATTGTTTTAATTAAACTTGAAAATTGTTGTATTGCCAACCATATTCCTCTAACTATTCCTAAATATTCTGAACAATCATTTTTATGGTTCAAAGTTATACGCAAGAAAAAGTGAAAAGGTTATAACGTGTGAGGAATTTTAAAATTCTTCAATAGTATACTTATAAAAAATAAATAAGTAATTTTACCATTAAGTAGTTGATGAATAGATCATCTCTAAATATAATAAATTTTGAACTGGTATTAAGTAAGAAACATAAATATAATAAAAGGATAACAATAATATTAATAAGTGATTTGATCAAAAAATTGTTTTAATCTAACTTGAAAATTGTTGTATTGCCAACCATATTCCTCTAACTATTCCTATCTATTCTGAACAATCATTTTTTAAATATCTTTCGTTCTCGAATTATCAGACACTTATACATACGGATCATCGCAGAATGCCATCTATGGTTGTGATATTTGTTTTATTTAAAATAACATTTAAATCATATTAATATATTTAAGATAAAGGAAAACGCATTGCTGTTTTTTTTTTACATAAAATATAAGTAAATTATCTAATTACTGAATTAATTTAATTAATTACTATAAATTAAATATTTAAGTAATATTGATAAAGTTTATTATATACCCTAAACCAGGGGTAGGCAAACTTTTTTAGGAATGGGCCAAATATTAAAATTTTAAAAATCTGGAGTCTAGACATGTTAGAATATATATTTAACTGTCATATCGAAGAATCTAATAAAAAATAAATTTTAAATCAATTAATTAATTAAATAATAAATTTTGCATTAATGTGATGAATGTAATTGTTGAGATATTATATGTAATTTTGAGATATGTACAAAGTTAATATTTCCTATAATTCCAAATGATTATCTGTGAATAATAATGATCTGTATTGCGATTTTGTATACTACATTTTCGAAAATGTCTTTTCACATTGTTATATACTTCCAATACAGAAATAAGCCCTCGTGCATATGATTTTAAATGACCGTTTTCATATTTTCGGAAAGATATTCATGGAATTGTGTTAGATTCATACCTATAAACTTTGTTTTTAGTGTGTCATCATTTTGCAGATCAATGACTTCGAACTGAAGTTCTGACAGAAGTTCGTCAATCGTACAGTCAAATGGATTTTGAAATAGAAAAATTTCTTTTGCATTTACATAAAAAGTGACAATATTTATCCTTGGGCCGGATGAAAACAGATGGCGGGCCGAATTTGGCCCGTGGGCCGTAGTTTGCCGATCCCTGCCTTATACTAACATTTTTTAAATCTTTTTAATACTTAATATGGGATTATTATATATTATGTTTTCATTGACCATCTAAATCTAAAATCACTGGTAATGTCATTTCAAAAGGTTTTTTTTTAATTGGTTGAAATTCCTAACAAGAGAGAATAAATTTCAGACCTATTTTTAGATAACGCGATTAACTATCATCGCAAGCATTAAAACTCACATAACACAATTAATGGTGAGTCTTTTTACCTAAAATAGTTGTCAAGGTTTTCTAACATTCAAATGCTGAAAAGGAAATTCCGGTTAAGACAAACACTCCAGAACTTACAATTAGAACTATCTAAAAGTGTGTTTGGTGCATCATTACAAATATTAATCCTTATAAGATAACTATACTTCTTTGAAGTTATACATTGTTTTAATATTTTAATGATCCGATTGATATTGAAAAAAAATAGATAACGAAATATTTTTTTCACTGTTTTATCTTGATAAGGTACAGTTAAGATCATTAGTTCCCTTTCATTTAATCTGTCCTTCTCTTGCATTAAAACATTTTGTTGTAGTATAAAACTGGTTACTCTACCATTTTGATAAAAACACTACTCTATTAATATAAAATTAAATCATTAATTATTGTACATCATAATTATAGAGTATAACAAAATATATTTATTAGACTAAACGTAGCTAAATCATTTATTAGATAAATTAGTGTTTCTCAACCTTTTTGGACCAAACGCCCACTCCGTAAGGCCGGCTTCATAATTCGCCCCCCTATAAATTTTAACAGATAAAAATTGCTTGATAATCCCTAATAAAAGGTAGGTACACTTGGTGTGATACTTAGAGCCATATTGAAAAATCGAGATTCAGAACCTGATCGCAAAATCATTTTACCTTTTTTTTATAGATGTTTAAAGCCTGATCGCAAAATCATCTTACCTTTTTTGTAGAGTTGAAAATGATTTCGCCCCCCCCCCAAAAAAAAAAAAATAACTATCGCCCCCAAAAAGCATATAGTCAAATAATCGCCCCCTATAAGATAACGATCGCCCAGGTTGAGAATCATTAAATGTACGATTTGTAATTAATGTAAGTATACGTATAGGTATATAAAAATATTTCACTTTTGTAAATTATAGAAAATATTTAATTTTTTCTCAAAATATTTTTTTTCTTTTTATGTCTAGCTCCTTATTATTTTCTGAAAAGTTTCAATATACATATAATAATATAAAATATAAAGAAAAATATATTTATACAATTTTTTTCATTATCTTCATTTTATGATACAAATCCTTAAATAGATAGATATAATGTATTTGATTATATGATAATTTCATTATATGAGTATATTTATATATTTATTATAAGATATTTTCATTGATTAATACAATTAAAGAAAAACTTATTTCAAATAGATATAAATATTATATTCTATTATTATATTCTATTGAGATTTTTGAATATGATGTGACATAAAAAAATTTAAAAAGTCACTCATTTTGTTATTTTATTTTTAAACAATGTTATCTTATTAGAATGCATGATCATTTCAAAAAGTAAATGGTAAAAGAAGCATTATACTTTAAAAAAAAATACATGACTTGTATTTATCATAATGATCATTCATCTTTTTCTTGATCAGAACTTTCGGCAAACACTTCCTTTCCATTGTCTAACCCAAAGGCAATTCATTTTAGGGAGAATTTTAATTTTGTATTTTTTTATAGGGTCTAAAGTAGTGATTCTCAACCTGGGCTATCCACATCAAAGGGGGCGATAGTTATTTTTGGGGAGCGATAGTTATTTTTTTTTTTTTTTTTTTTGGGGGGGGGCGAAATCATTTTCAACTCTACAAAAAAGGTAAGATGATTTTGCGATCAGGCTTTTAAACATCTAAAAAAAAAAGGTAAAATGTTTTTGCGATCAGGTTCTGAAACTCGATTTTTCAATATGGCTCCAAGTATCACCAAGTGTACCTACCTTTTATTAGGGATTATCAAGCAATTTTTATCTGTTAAAATTTATAGGGGGGCGAATTTTGAAGCCAAAAGGTTGAGAAACACTAGTCTAAAGTAAATTCTTCTGTCTGGGCAGCTGGTCAAATCGAACCCCGGATTTTTCTCATTTTAAGAATTAATGGAGTTTAAAGAAAGTAAATTGAACAATATATTCTATCTAGTGTCTATAGAACAATTTCTTTCTTGAAATTTATTAAAATTTCTATTAAGCAATTTTATTAAAAATCCTACATATATCAAGTTGATTAAATAATATTTAATCTAAAGTTCAAATTATACCTTAGAATATCGGAATAATACCATAAACATACAACAATTTCTTCTAAACAAGTTGTCATATAATAATTGTGTTATAAAATAATATTTCTTCATCGAATATTAAATAAATAAGATTAAATAAAATATGGTAGACGCCCATGATTCCAATCATATCATTTTACATTTAAAAATATATTAACTAATGAATTAATTCATATAAATATAATATATTTCTTTATAATTGAAAGTTATTTTCCATTTTTTAAAATAAACTTTTATTTTATTTATATAATGATATCAGACGAAAACATTCATGTAGTCAAATTTATAAAATAATTTATTAATTGAAAATCAACTAATTTTTATAAAGAATTGTAAACATAAGAACATTGTATATCTAATTTTTTTCATACCTTTAAATATATAATAATAATAAATAAACTCTTTAATAAATTATTTTTTTAAATACTCACTTTATTATTTATTAATTAAAAGTGTAATTGTAAAGTTCTGATTGAATTAAGAGTATTTGAAAGATTTCTTTCATTTTTAATGTCGATTGCTTACTTTTTCCGGATATTACATTTCAATTTATTTTCTTAACAAATTATAAAGATCTATTAAAGTTTACTTTCAAAATATAAATAGTGAATATGAACGTTTGATAAAATTTCATGAACAGAAAGGCCACCAATCAGAACGATCTTAAAGTGCACGGTTTTAGTTAACAGGCAGGAAATATTTATGAATGTCAAATTTATATAACGCTTATGAAAAAATCGATCAGTAGTCGCACCTTATTTGAAAATGTAAGCTTTCACATTCCGATTTACACTCAAAAAATATATATCAAAGAAATATAACATAACTACTCTTATAAAGCAATAGTTTATTTTTTTATTATATTTTATTAGTATTTTAATTATTAAAAAATAATATAATATAAGGTATACAATAAAAATTCATTTAAAATCAATGAATGAAGCTCTTAAACATTTCCGAATTTTTTTTCTAAATTTTTTCAATTTGTTTCTAAAAAAAAAAAAACAAGGTAAAACGTTTTTGGGACTAGGTTCTTAAACATTTCCGACTTTTTTTCTAAATTTTTTCAATATGGTTCTTTAAAAAAAAAAAAAATGGTAAACCGTTTTTGGGAACACTTTTTTTCAATATGGTAAACTTTTACACTTATCTTTTTCTTTGTGTGCCGCCAAAGTTTTAAAAGTTGAAAAAGTGTGCCGCGGTAAAAAAAAGGTTGAGAATCACTCTGGTATATTGTTTTATGATTTATGAAATAAAAACTCTCAAATATAAATCTTCATTAATTTTTCAAAACAAATGAAAAGATAGCGTGAATTTTATTTCAAAACAATTTTATATATATATATATATAAATAATGTCAAAATATTACGTGGATATATTTTTATATTTATATAAATGAGATGAACCTGTTACGTTTCGTGACTTGATTGAGGCCAGCAACCTGCTCTGTATGAATTAATCAACTAGGGTGTGAGGAGAAGGGAGGGAGAAAGCATGCCATAAGGGTAGAAGGGCCTTGGTTATATGCCTTGGATCTTACGAAATTCAATTAAATTAAGATTTTAATCTTTCTTAAAAAAAAAAAAAAATAAATAAAAATAAAAAGTGAATTAGCAAAGCGTCATCCAAAAAGGAGAATACTCGATTGGATTGAAGTCAACCAAATGTGGCAAAATAAAATAAACCCGCTCACTCTTGGCATATTACAATGAAATAGAAAATAAATTAGTTAAATTACTTGTAATGAATCTTTTGAAATGTTTCATTGAGTGTTATAACAATAGAATAGTTTGTTTTTTTTTATAAATGAATAAAAGATTTAAAAATAATATTTTATTTTCTTTATTTATTAAATATTAATTGATTATTCATTAAAAATATTATTTAATTAATTTAAAAAAAATAATATGATATATGCATGAACATACCAAGCGTTGAATCATACAATTTTTTTTTTTTAGAATATATTGAAGGACAAAATTATTTATTATGATTGATTTTTACATTGCTTCAACTTAATAGCCATTTTTCAACTCTATATATAAATATACGAGGGTCATTCAACAAGTACTTAGCCTCGCCGCCCGATGGCGCTGCTATCACAAAGAGTTTTACCATCATGTAGTACATTGTTTTACTAGCCTACTGTCCAAGTTAATTTTTTTCATGAAAGCCGAAAATTCATTACTAATAATATTACCTCAGATTTTAATTGAAGTCATTATAGAAAATTTTTTTTTAAATTTTTATTAAATTTACAATTTCGAATTCCCGAAAAAGTATCAAGTTAACTCATAAAAAATATTATAAAATAGAAAATTTCCAAATTATATTAATATTTTAACACTACTTGTTAAATTCTTACCTTATTTGTGGTAATCTACTCTGGTTTCCCGATCAATGATTTCAATCATAAAATTAATTCAAAATTACATCTATTAGCGTCTATAGCGTGTCGATCACTTGTACAAAAATGGAAAAATATCGTACCAATTTTTGACGGTCGCCATCAAAGGAGAGGAGTCACCGTACACAGCATCCATGTGATCTTTGATTTCGCTGCGCGTTTTCCCTTCCAAAAAAGAAGAATCTAATCACCGAACGATATTGTTCTTTTTCCATTTTTGTACATATTTATATATATTTAAAATTATATTTATATATAAGATATATTTTTCTGAATAATTCATTAATATGAAATGATTTTTAATTATAAATATAATTGATAAATACTTATCTTATTATTAGTGTAAAAAAAATAAAAAAAAATAAATATCTAAGTAAAAATAAAATAAACCATCCTCGATTATATGCCCTTGTTTTCGGTCAGTATAATTAATTTAAAGAGTGGATTATTTTATTATATTTATTCCGTATGATATATATATAAAATCATAATATTCAATCACGTTTCAATTAAATATTTCATTTTCATTCTTTATAATTATTAATATTATATCTTATGAAATGTGAAAGTTTCCTATTTTCTATTTTTGACATAATTTTTATTTAGTACTTTCTATTAATATATATATATATATATATATATATATATATATTAATATTTTTTTAAATGGTATAAATTCTAATTACTATTTTTCACAAAATTTGCTATTTTATATTTTTATATTCGATAATAAACTCAACTTAAAATACAGGAAGAGGTGGTTTGGTGTTTTAGTTATTATTTTTTAATAATAAATTTTGATTTCAATTGGTTGTTTTTTTTTTGCTCGAATTTATTATTAATCCTTAATAAATAAATAACATCAATATGATTCAAAAGGTGTATAGATTTTTAAAAATATTATTTTATTTCTGTGATATTAATTTTCAAAAATTCTTTAATATTTAAAATTATATTGGGAGAATAATACAATATAACATCATAAAGAGATGTATTATATTTCATTAAAAATAAATAATTTTCATTTAACTTTAAACTTAAAATTTAATTCATAAGAATAAATCAATATATACATGCATTTTATAAAATTGAATTTTTATTGAAATATTTTAATTTTTTTTTTTTTGCGTATATTTGAAATTATTATATTTTGAAAATAAAAAAATGGTATAGAAGTGGGTTGAGAATGAAATTGTTCAATTTTAAATTATGAATTATGAATTGTTTGTTGAGTGTGATATAATTGTAAATTTAATGTAAATCCCTATAATAACAATGAAAGAGGATGAAGAGGAGTTGGGACTTCTCTTGGTTGGGTTGTAGCAGACCGATATGTCATTTGAAAAGAATTGTGTATTTTGGTGTATTTTCATTAAAGCAGCGGTCGGGGAACTTTTTTAATCATTACCCCAAAATATTTTTGTGTAAGTTGATATTACCCAATGGTGAAGAGCAAAAAAAAACAAAAAACGAAATCGCCTCTTTTTAGCATCTTTCCTATTATAGTCCCCCCCCCCATGATAATTTTGAAAAGAAAACAATAACTAAAAATTTAATTTGCAAAAATACTAACAACGTTTATAAAATATCAAATTAAAAATGTACACTTTTTACTCACAAAAGTTTCATTTTTACCCCTAAAAATTTCATTTTTACCCCATTTGGGGTAATTTACCTCAGTTCCCCTACCGCTGCATTAAAGTATACATACGTAAAATAATTATTAAAGAGATATAAACACAATCAAATGTAAAAGAAAAACATAGCATTCACTCTCCCTTTAAAAGTTCCTGACTGATAAAAAATATTTCTATTCTATTTAAATAATAACCAGGGTCGAAAATATCCTCTTAGAAAAAATTTTTTTTTTTTTTACTAATCGGATTTTCTTTAAAAAAAAATAAAGAATTTAAGTCAATTATATAATAAGTTGACCTGTGGCCAGGTCCGAACCGACCGACGGTTTGAAATAAATTAATTTCCAGCTACAGAAACAATTTCAAATAATTTTAATATATCTATTAATGTAATAAAAAACAGATATGGATACATAAATAATAAATATAAACATTTTTAATTTTATTTTATTTATAATATATATGCAAGACCAGGCTGTGACGTCATGAATGGCTGGATGACGTCATATAATTTTAAATCAAGAAAAAACTAATAAATATGATTTTTCTCGAGGATAAAACCAATACAAAGTGCATGATTCGTGGTGATATATAAAAAAATCTCCTTTGGTGTGAAAATAACCCTTTCCTTCCTATCGTCGATCGCTAATACTACCACTTCCGGTTTCCGGAATTGCACCAAAAGTTGATCAATTCATCCCACTGATGCATTAAGTAAATATACCAAATTTCATCAAAATCGGTTCAGCCGTTCAGGCTGTACACATCTATACGGACGGACGGACAGATGGACAGACGGACGGACAGACATCATGCTAAAAATACTTTTTTCTGTTTAGAAAATGCATGATTCGTGGAGATATGTAAAAATCTCCACATGTGAAATTTGGTGTGAAAACAATACCTCCCTTACTATCGTCGGTCGGTAAAAATACCAGACAATTTTAGTTCTTACTTTCTCTTCACATAGAGGAGTGCCCCCACCCCTTCCCTTATCACTTCAATGTTAATTAATATATAATCGAATATATTTGTATATCTTGTAACTATTCTTTACAAAAAGTGTTCTCTCTACCTTTAAAAGTTAAACTTTATATCACAAAAAAAGTAAAAATTATTTATTTATTTTACATGTTTTAATTATTTTAAAAAAGTAAACCGAATTATTGAAAAAAAAAAAATACCACTTACTACTTATATATCACATTTTCCCCTATATTTATATATATATTTATAATTATCTAGGTAATTTTATTTTATTTTAGAATCAAAAGTATACTAAAGGTTGTAGACTGCCATAGAATAAAATAGACATGATGTACCTGCCAATCATAAATCGAAATGAAAAAATTTGCTGACTTTTTAAGAAAATAATAAAGTTATTTTATAATATATCGTCACTATATAATTTTTAATATGTCTATATTTGCTTTCTCGAGTTATAAGTATTATAATAAATATTCACCATATAATGAACAAATTAAATTACAAATAAAACGACAGATATAATCTAAATTTTATAAATATATTTAAATAAGAAGTTAATAAATATGTTTATTCTTTTGTGGATGAAGACGCTATGAATAAAATTCATATTTTTAAATTTATGACTAAATTTCATTATAATAGTATTATATAGACATTGACATTGAAAAAATAAAATTTAAAACTATTAACATTCTGCAAATTGTCAGTGACTTGTCCTCATGTAAAATCATAATTTTTCCATCCCCTTTTGAATAATTGAATTATGCTTTGACTTTTTTACCGACCGACGATAGTAAGGGGGTATTGTTTTCACACCAAATTTCACATGCGGAGATTTTTACATATCTCCACGAATCATGCATTTTCTAAACAGAAAAAAGTATTTTTAGCATGATGTCTGTCCGTCCGTCTGTCCGTCTGCCCGTCCGTATAGATGTGTACAGCCTGAACGGCTCAACCGATTTTGATGAAATTTGGTATATTTACTTAATGCATCAGTGGGATGAATTGATCAACTTTTGGTGCAAATCCGTGAACCGGAAGTGGTAGTATTAGCGATCGACGATAGGAAGGGAAGGGTTATTTTCACACCAAATTTCACATAAGGAGATTTTTTACATATCACCACGAATCATGCACTTTGTATTGGTTTTATCCTCGGGAAAATCATATTTATTAGTTTTTTCTTGATTTAAAATTATATGACGTCATCCAGCCATTCATGACGTCACAGCCTGGTCTTACATATAAATATATACATATATTATAAATAAAATAAAATTAAAAATATTTATGTTATATGCCTATATGTTTTTTATTACATTAATAGATATATTAAAATTATTTGAAATTGTTTCTGTAGCTGGAAATTAATTTATTTCAAACCGTCGGTCGGTTCGGACCTGGCCATAGGTCAACTTATTTTAGTCTTTGCAGGGCCCGCTCTAGATGGCGGCAAACCGGGCATTTGTCCGGGGCGGAAAATCTGAAGGGCGGCATTTTGTTTATGAATGTAATAAATTTTACGAAAATAGGGGCGCCAATTTATTTATTTGCCCGGGGCGCCGTAAATGCTAGAACGGACGCTGCTCTTTGACTCTTTACTGTTATCATTTTTCTAAAAAAAAAACATTTTATTTAGATGATGGAGAATACTTATTATTGATTCTAAATATATTATTATTATTATTTGAAGATCGAGGTACCTCAGCAACTATGGCCATTTGTGTCTTAAAGAAATCATCAATCGTACATGATAAATCTTATTTCTCTCCAAGCAATCTCTTCAGGGAGAATTTCCCCTTCTTCGCCTGGGCACAGCCAGGAAAATAGAAAATTACTGAATCTTGGCCAATTCCATTGTGTCAGACTTAAAGCACCCCGGATAGATCACATAGAAAGAATCCATTTGTCTTTTAGACCAAAATCCATCTATTCAATAAACTAATAATTAATAAATACAATATAAACAATAAATAAATAAATAGTTGAATAAATTATAAAAAATATCACCGCTCAAAAAGAGACTGTAAAGGGGCCCCCATTGCACATGACTAGAGTCTAAATATATATATATACTAACTATGAAATTAATGATAATTTCTTCCTATTCAATATTATAATACATATACGTATAATATTTACCATTTGAATGTTTTCATTAAAAAATTTCCCTTTTTTTCTATTTGAATAAACAGAGTAATTTGAATCCCATGAGATGTTGGCTGGATGCCGATGACATTGCATTCTCGATTTATTAAGTGCCTTAACTCTTTCACGTGCTTTTCTAGCACGTGCATAACGGAGTAAAATTACTATTCGCTATCTCCCTCTCCACCTCTCTTCCTCTCTCTCTCTCTCATTTTATCACTTTTTCTTTCACATTTTTTTTATATTAATCTATATTTAATCCTTATAAATAGAAACGGTAGCTTTAGTATTTTAATAAGAAAAATATTTTATTATAAGAAATTTGAAATGAAAAGAGTTCCTCATAAGTATTAATAAAATAATAATTTTATATTTCATAAAATTAAAAAAAAAAAAAAAAATTAAAAAAAATATTTTATATTTTTAAATTATAAGAAAAAACGAACCAACCTTTATATACAAGTATTTTAAAAGAAAATTTGTCATATTCTTTGATATTAAAATTTTGAATCTATATATACATATATATATATATAATAATTTGCTAATTTTCGAGTTCATTGGATAGTACGACTTGGCAAGTTTTTTAACTAATTAAATTGTTTATATTATGAAATATTATAATTGTGTAATCTGTTAAATGATAAACTGGTATTAAATATTATCTCTTTGGTTTATTGGATATATGCATTAATTGATTCTTAAAATATTATTTACATTGAATATTGAATAATTTACTAGGTTATCTATTTATTTATTTTTTTTTATTTATATAAATTCAAATTCAATTATTTTTATTTCATATTTGTAAAATTCTTATTCATGATTTTTATTGGTTTATTTATTTAAAATAATTTATATATATATATATACTCTTTTTTATTTTCAAATTCGTAAGGTAAGGAAATTGTTCATGAATTCTTCCTAATCAATAAAATAAATATTATATTTAATATTAAATTTAATTAATACCTCAGGCTGTTTGATCTATTCATATTCTATATGTATATATATATATAGATATATATATATATAATTATTATTGATTAGTAAACTGTATCAGATTTCGAGAAGAATAATTTACTTATTTTTATTTCCAGTCATAAACTCAATTTCTTATTTATTTAAATAAAAATTACTTTATGTGTCTCAGAGTTTAAAATGAATTAATTATAGTTAATAACATACATTTGCCAATATTTTTCAATTATTCTGTGACCATATACAAATTAATATTACTTTTAAACTCTATGAATATAATTTGGATATATGAGTATGACTATTTATTTATCCTCAATTTCTGTGTGTTCATTTTCTTGACAAAATGAAATACATATCATTATACAAATTATTACAAGAGATTTTTAATTTATTATACTAACTATATATATGATGATGATGGTTGAAAAAACTTCTTAATTGTTTTCAATTAAGTTTTGTCACAACCCAAGAATATTTATATTTAATAAAATTAATTATTTTTTTTTACCGACCGACGATAGTAAGGGAGGTATTGTTTTCACACCAAATTTCATTTTTACATATCTCCACGAATCATGCATTTTGTTAACAGAAAAAAGTATTTTTAGCATGACGTCTGTCCGTCTGTCCGTCCATCTGTCCGTCCGTAAAGATGTGTACAGCTTGAATGGCTCAACGGATTATGATAAAATTTGGTATATTTACTTAATGCATCAGTATGATGAATTGATCAACTTTTGGTGTATATCCAGAAACCGGAAGTGGTAGTATTACCAATCAACGATCGGAAGGGAAAGGTTATTTTCACACCAAATTTCACATGGGGAGATTTTTTACATATCTCCACGAATCATGCACTTTGTATTGGTTTTATCCTCGGGAAAAATCATCTTCATTAGTTTTTTCTTAATTTAAAATTATATGACGTCACCGAGCCCTTCATGACGTCACAGCCAGTGCCTATATATTATTCATAAAATTTATGTTATATCCATATCTGTTTTTTTTTAATTTTAAATTTATAATTTATTATAGTGAAAGTATAAAATTAATGTATAATATTAGAATCTAATAATAAAAAAGTATACACATTGACAATTTTGTATAGGTCATTCATATTATAAAACTGATAAATGCAAATATGCAATAATTATATTAATGAAAATTTTGAAATTATTCTATGTATAAATTTTATAGACTTTGAAATGAAATTTTATTTCACAATCTTTTTCAAAAAAAAAATACTAATTATTTCATATTAATTACTAATTAATAATTAATAACTAAAAAATTTAAATTTAATTTAATATCATTAGAATATCATTAGAAATTCTTAACAACCATGTTAAAACCAAATCTATAACGTTTTATTTATTTATTACATAGATATTTCAAAATTTTATTCGCGTGAACGTCCATATTTAAAGTATTTCGAAATTTTGAAAATATTTATAAAAAACTTCCTGTATAGTTAAAAAGAAATGTAAAAAAATTTATATTTTTATATTATATATCTGATAAACACACTCTAAATCGATTATAGTTGATATTTGAACAAACTGCATATTAAATTATTATTTTATTAAATAAAAAAAAAACAAACATTAAATATATTTACATATTTGGAATCTGAAATACAAAGAATTGATTTTAGTGAAAGTATTAAATTAATAATATTAGTTACTATATTATGTTAAAAAAAAATTACAATTAAAAAAATGATTAGACAATAATTGAATTACGGAATTATGGTTGCCAACCCCCTCTCTCTGAAAGTAAAAAAAAAAAAAAAATTTCTTCACTTAATTGACGATTATTGCAGCATTTCAGGGTGTTTTGTTGAGATTACAAAATCATACTCAGGCCAATAGTCTTAGAAATTAAATATATTTATTTATTTTATCGATTTTTTTAACTTTAACTATTATATAATGAATTACTCACAACTAATTATTACTTTCTCTAAAAATATATATACTTATTTAAATAAGTATAAATTTAACACTTATAATTAAATATTTACGTTTTTTTTTATTCATAAATTAATTTTATATAAATTATTTCTTGAAAATTATATATTATTTTTATTAGAGTTAGAGAGTATTTATATTTTTATTTTTTTTTACACTCACCTCAAATATAAAGAATGATAATTACTCGATCAATGTTATGTATATATTTTTTTAAGATCAAGGCCATTGGCAGGTTTGTATTATTTATTTCATTACCATCATATTTCATTTATGATTAAAATATAATAATTATCAATTTATTATATTATTCTATTTTTTTTATTAAATGTTCATCATTGATGTTTTTTAATTGCTAATATAATTAACATTGACACATATTATCAAATTACATAAATATTTTGATAAATTGTTTATAATTATTAGTTTTAATTAAATGTTGATTTTCTTATCAAGGTGGTATTTTGTAAAAAAAAAAATTATTATTATTATTTCTGCTCAAGAAAAGATTCAATAAAAATTGTTAAGAATTTCAATGGACGTATATTAAACTCATACTATATATACAAATGTATAATATAAGACAGTGATTTTTACCGCGGCACACTTTTAACGGTTTGGCCAGGGCCGCCCTAACCACAGGGCTTATTGCGCTATAGCCCTAGGGCGCAAGCCTTCTGGGGCGGCATTTTTTATTAGTTTATATATTTTTACTAACCATTCTGTGTAATTTCTTATGAAAAGGGGCGCACAAAATTTTAGGAGCCCACGGGCGACGAAAATCTTAGGTCGGCCCTGGGTTTGGCGGCATACAAAGAAAAAGATAAGTGTAAAAGTTATTTACTTATTTACCATATTGAAAAAAGTCGTAAATGTTTAACAGCCTGATCGCAAAAACATTTTACCTTACATACATATAAAATATATAAGTACTTTAACTTAATTTGAACTTTACATTTGTAAAATTTGGCGGTACATTTTGAAAAGTGGTTGAGAATCACTGATATAAGAGAATACAAACATAAATTGATTAATTGAATTATATATGAGGAAATATTATTGATTTATAATACATAAAGTTTTTTTTTCTTTAGAAATAAATATAAGAAAATATTTTCTTCAAATCTTTTAATAAACAAGTTAAAGAATCCATTATAGTTAATTATATTTCATTGCATAGAATTATTATTATTATTTTAATATTAATATAATATAAATAAGATAAAAATATTATATTATTATATAATAAATAATAAGTATATTATTTTTTGGAAATTTTTATGAACATGTATAGGAATAAGTGATAATTATTTGCTTTACACCACATGAATAACATTAAAGTATATTCCAATCACTTATTCAATTTTGAAGGTTATCATCAAAAATTTCAAAATATGCTTAGAACACCTTACTAATTAAAATTCATCATGGTATATACCATAAAATAAATTTTAAAAATAAACAAACAAAAAAAAACAACAAATTATTTAGGTTAAATGAAATTTAATAATTAATTGTAAATCGTTCTACATGAATGCTCTTTCTGACCTCAATAAAAAATTATAGAAAATAATAATAATAATAATATTAAAGTATTTTCTTCTATTGTTTTTAATTCATATTCACTTTTAATAACTATTTTATAATATGTTTTCTTTTCTTTTTTTTATTTTTCTTATTTTTTTATAATAAAAGTAGAAAAAATTAATCAAATTTTATTCTTCTTATTTTATTTTAACTATTTCATTTTTCTAAACATTATAAAAATAAAAAAATAATGAACTAAAGGGGGTATATTATTAATATTGTCTTCTTATTTATTTATTTAAAGAAAATAAAAATATTTGTAATGGGGTAGATTATATATCCTAGGGGGCAGCATGGCTGAGTGGGTAGAGTACTAGATTTCTACACAGGAAGCCTGAGTTCGAATCCCAGCATAGAACTCAAGATTATATATTTATTTAATTAAT